>JAUJEM010000261.1:0-52177 GCA_030448935.1 Citrus cavaleriei | reverse complement strand
TGATTTGCACAACATTTTCAACGCCCTTTTTGTCCTTGATTGTCCAAGTTAAAATTCTTAGTAGCAAAATCCATCGTATTATCAACACTTGGTTAGGCATCATGTTTTGAAGTTAAATATCTCGACGGCATGATGGAATAAACAATAGTGGATGAACGATTAAATATGAAAAGGAAATTTATCCAATAAATAATACAATGAAGTGATTTTCTTTCTTAGTTGTAGTGTAATTCATTTGAAGCACTATTCAAAGATTCTACTTGCATAATAGACTGACAAATGGCTTACCTTCCTTTCTTTGACGAGCAGCATATGGCCTGTCCCACTAGTACTTTGTTATCTGGTAAAGAAGACCAATCAGGGTTTGCATTATTGGGCGATGTCCAAGCTAGTTATTTTTCAAAGCGACAAGTATAATCTTTAGTCCATTCAGATGTGTGTCTTTTATTATGAGGTTGCAAGAGGCTAATTACACAGATGACCTTTAAGTCTTTTATAAACCTCCTATAAAATCTTGGAAGACCTAAAAGGAAATGAGCTTCTCTAATTGTCTTGGTGAGGGTAATTTTGAAATGACTTCAACTTTGGCTTTGTCAACTTCAATTTTGAAGACACAGCATGGCCAAGACAATTCAGGTTGGTCGAGAAATGACATTTTTCCAATTTAAAACTAGTCCTTTCTTTGCACCTTTCCAAAACTTTTAGATTGTCAAGACATGTATTAAAAGAATTTCATCTGATTAAATCATCCATAAAAACCTCTAGACAATTTTCAACCACTTACTACTAAAATACTTAGCATACCTTTTTCAAATCACGAGTGAGCATTACAAAATCAAAAGGAGCATTCTCTTAAAGTGCAAATGTTCCAAATGGGGCATGTGAATGTGGTCTTTCTTTGGTCTAAGACTGAGGATTTGATAATAGGCGAGTAGCCATCTGCAAGCGTGTAAAAGGGATGTTCGGCTACTCTTCGAGAATTCGTCTAGAAATGGGAATGATCTTTTCTGAGTGGCATCATTTAATTTTAAATCAACGCACATGCGCCAACTAGATATGCACCAACTAGATGGAATTCATGTTGGGATCGGTTCACCTTTTTCATTTCTTACAATAGTTATTCCGCATTCTCTTTGGTACTACTTTGTGTTGGGACTTACCCATTTACTAACGTGAGATAGGATAGATAATTCCTACATCTAGTAGTTTAAGGACCTCATTCTTTACCACTTCTTTCATGTGAGGGTTTAGTCTTCTTTGTGGTTGACGGGTTGTTTTGGCATTTTTCCTCTGCTATCTTGATTATGCAAATTAAAGGATTAATGCCTTTATGTCTTTTTAAAGTCCAACCAAATGCGCTTTATGCCTTTTTAGTAAGATAGCAACTTATCTTTCGATCATGCATGAGTCAAAGAAATTACCACCGGATATGTCCTTTGCTCTCCAAGATAGGCATACTTCAATTTTTTTCCCGCAATTGGCTTAATTCAACTGCAGCTTCCTCTTACGTTTGGTTTTTCAGGTTGTACCGCATCTTCAAAGTCTGATTGGTCATGTCTTACAAATTTTTGTATAGAAGACATCAAGTGTAGGGCATATGTTAGCGATTTCACAATCGAATTCTTTTACTTGATTAAAAGAACCAAAGAAAACAAATTTTAGCGAGTTTGAACAGAATTCTCATCTCGAATGTGTTCCTCAATGATTGGTCGATGGACAATCCTCATTCTCATTATCATCATCTTCGTGGTGAGGTTGTTTTACATGTTGAACACATTGAGTTCGGTGTCATGTTGCTAGAAAGATAAATTCATTAAATCCATTCCCCGGTAATCAAAGTATTAACAATAGCTAAAAATGGTCGCAATCTAACATAAGAATTTGTTTTATTCTATTAGCAATTGGTTACATTTCCAAAATAATAAAATCCATAGGATATGAATTTATCGACTTGGACTAATACATCTTCAATTATTCCTCTTGGAACTTTAATGGTTCTATCGACAAGTAAAAGAGTAGTAGAAGTTGGGTTTTAACTCAGGAGATTGATTGTTGTTGGTACAGAATAAGGAAGCAAATTAACCTGCACCAAAGTCAAGTAGAGCATGTCGATTTTATGATCCCAATAGGTGTGAAATAGTTGGACAACCGGGATCCTTGTATTTCCAAAGTACTATTGGTTGAGAGAATAAAACTTACATTACCTTAGAAAAAGCTCTTTTTGCACCTTATGTTTTCTTTTCACATTTGAGATCTTTCAAAAAATTTAGCATATGGAAGACACACTGTTTAATGACATCGGCGAGAGGAATGTTGACGCTATTTGTTTAAAACCATAGAATTTATGGACTATGGTTTGATTTCTTTGGCAGATTAGTGTTAAGGAAATGAAAGTGCAGAAGGAGGTTGGTTGTTGTTCTTCCATAGGTTATAGGTTATTAGACTCTTCCACTGATTTTAAATGAATCTTTACTGGTTTGTGAGTGCTGAATGTGTTTTTGACGCTTTTACCACCCGCGAAGAGTTATAGATTTGACTCTATTTCATATTTTGGTTAATTTTTCTCATTTTGCGGATGTTGTTTCTTCTTGGGTTTTGCTGGAGTTAGCGGAAATTTTCCTTTTCATGTATGGTCGGAGTCGGATGGAAGTTTGGAGATAATTTGTTTCAAATTGGTTAAGGTTTGCATCGTTTGGTTATTGATTGACTCTTGCTTTTCAATAAGCGAATACAATGTGTCTTAGAGTTTTTCTTGGTAGTGGGACATACGGTAGGTAACTTTGGGAGTTTTAAAAATTACAGTGGAGGAGGCTGGTTTGTGAATATTGTGCATGATTGTCATTTCTCAAGCGAAATCGGGTGGTTTCTGACGAGTTGTGGATTGGGAGTATGGATTTGGATTGGCCTTTTGAAATTGTCCAATGACATTTACTTGTTCATCTGGCTTTCTCTTAGAGGCGGTAAAGTTAGACGATCTGCGTAGAATGGTCAGTAGAATCGCAAACATAACATGAAATATTTTGAACATATTTACATGATCATTCTTTTTCAACTCCAATGCTTCGACTTTTCTAGTTAATGATGCAAATTTGGCTTGAAAATCATGGTCTTCCCTAAGGTTATGCATGCCTCACGGATGGAGATGATTGGAGGTTTTACTTGATGACTCATAGAACCAAGCGTATCACGGTGTTGTGCATTCTACTGCTATATAATCAAAATATTCTAATGCATCTTCGGGACTTTTATCCCTAAACTCATCATTACACATCATTCCAACGACTTGTCTACCTTGGGATGTTAATCCCTCATAGAAATAAGACACTAATCTCCATGTTTCAAAACCGTGGTGTGGGCAAATGTTAAGTAGTATTTTAAACCTATCCCACATTGGTAAAGGGTTTCTCCACGGTTTTTAGTGAATGTGGTGATTTTTCTTTTGAAAGAATTTGTTCTATGGGGTGGGAAGAATTTTTCAAAAATTGTGCTTGCATTTCATCCCAGTTACGATGGATTACGACTGAGATTTGCAGCAAGTTTTACCTTTATCCTTTAGTGAGAAAGGAAAACTTAAGCCCGATTATATTCATGCTACAATTTTGATCGATGCAAGTGTACAAACTTCCTCAAATTCCCTTAAATGCAAATATGGATTTTGAGACTCAAAACCATGAAAGGTAGGCAAAAGTTGAATGATACGGGCTTGAAATTAAAACGTGATGCATTAGGAGGAAAAACTATGCATGATGGTGACCACTGTTCTAGTAGAATGCATGAAGTCTCTAAGGGTCCTAAGTTGTTCATGAAAATTTTGCAAGGCTTGGTCATTTAAATGCTCTGAAAAAAATTCAGCTCCTATGTTAGCCACATTTAAGGGTGGTGAAGGTGATCTTCTAATTAATCTGCCACTATTTATACGAGACCAACGACGCATGCAATGCTAATGATGTGTGCTAAATTAATGATGCATAAAACGCTAAATAAAAAAATTGTAGAGATGAAAATAAATTGGAATTTAAATAAGTAAAAAAAATGCGAAATAAAATAAACAAACTGAAGATAAATAAAATAAATAAATTAGGCGGTAAAACCAGCCATGAACAAAGGAATTAAAAGAAACAGTTTAGGCGGTATTTTAAAACCAGCCATATAATAAAACATAAAATTAAATAAATTAGTGCACAAAAATAAATAAACTGGAATTAAAATGTTAGGCGGTAGAACCGACCATATAAATAAAAATACATAAATTAACAAAATTTAAATAACAGTCAGGCGGTAGAACCGACCATTTAAAATAAATGCAGAAAGTAAATTGCAGAAATTTAAAGAAATAAATTTGATTTGGGGACTGATTTACAAAGGTTTATGGGCTAAGATGAAGTTTCTCACAAATTTTATGGATAATGTTAAGGTTTGAAAAGAGGAGGGGTGCTAGCTGAAGTTTTGCAAAAAGAGAATAAAATAGAATCACATAAAGATAGTAACAACAACAAAAAAAATAAAATAAAAAAAAATAAAAGTAAAGACAAACTAATACCAAATTTAGAAAACTCCCGAAGAACGGCGCCAAAAACTTGACCTTACACGACTCAAAAGTGTATTACTTCCAAGTATAAGAGTGTCTAGTTATATAATACTCTTGTGAGTCCGTGGTCGAACCACAGGGAATTTTAAATCCAGTAGTCAATTTAAAACTAAGAAAATTAATTGTGGGGAAAAGAAATTATTTGAAATCAATTTAAAAATAAGGTAAGGTTTAAGATCTACTCTATGTATTCAAACTATAATTTTAATACTCTCTCATTTATATTTTGCCTCACTTTTACTAATTAATTATTATATCATTTAATTCTATGTGTGTGGATAAATATGGAATAAAGTACCTAATGCGCCACACTACATTAATGTGTCGACATTATGTCAAAATACCATACAAATCCAAAGAGATTTATAAATTAACATGGTATAAAAATAATTAGAAAAGAATTAAATAAACTTAAAAACTCATTTGAGAAAATAATAATAATTAATAGTTTGAAACATTGAGCTTCACCCTTCACCACAGCTTAATAAAATTAGCCACTCATATTAAAAGAAAACACAACACTCTTCTTATTTGATAAACGTTTTGAAATATATTACAAAGAAAATTGATACAAACGGAAATAAGAAAAGAAAAGAAACAAAGAAATAAAGAAACTCTTCAACTAAACTCTCTCTCGGCTTTTGAAAAACCAGCTTTACTAGCTTCAATCTCGGCTCCATTTCTCATCGCTTGCATCCCCTTGCCTTTTATAGGCAAGGGAATCATCTTTTTTTTATTAATATTAATATTTTATTTTTTTTAATATTATATATACATATTGAATTGTGTGATGGTAAGGAGGCGTGATGGCCTCCTGATCATCACCAGCATGCTTGCCATTGCTTTTATTTTTTTTGTTTTTTTTTTATTTTTTATTTTATTTTTTTATTATTACATCTCCTCAATTGTGCTCCAGTAGTTCTTCTTTGTTCCCGCTTTCAATTCTAATTCCATCTTTATTCCTGAAAAAATATTTACAAGATAAAAATTAACAATTTGTGAATTAATTTAACATAAAATATATTTGGGGAGTATGAAAATAATTTAGAAATAATGAATGCATTAATCGACACAATAAGTGAAAAACTAATAATTTTATCCTTATTAAATGTACACTTTTTAGTGTCAATCAATCAACATGTTCGCAGCAACGAGCGGTAAAAAAAGAGTGCACCACAATTCAAAATTGTGCAGGTAATACAATTTATTTTTTCCTATCATTTTAATTAACTACAGTATAGCTTTTAGGTACTTAGATTGAGTTTTATTATTGTAGGTTCCAAAACAACCTGGTTCTTATGAGTGTGGATATTATGTCATGCTGTATATGAGCGATATTATTGCTGATCTTAGTTTATTACTCAACAATGTAAGTGATGTTTTATGTCCATCATTGGTTAATATTTTTTGTCCATCATATTTGCTGTTAAATCATTTGGCCATTTGCAGTTTAACAACTAACCAGTTTACACTCAGGCAGAAATGGATGAGGTACGATATGAATGGATGAATTATGTCCGAGTGCTCATATAAGGTGAGGAGTTGTTTATTAAATATTTTGGTTAGCGTAGGCCTATTTTGAGTTCTCATGTTCATTTACTTGGCTGTATTAGCTTGGTTTGAGAGCCAGTTTTGATATGTCAATATAATGTATAGTTGTTTTGGGTTGAGCTTGTAATTATGCTGAATTGATGCTTTTCAGATGGAAACCTGCCTTTTTGGAATTTTTAATGTAATGTCAGTAACAAACTACGTTTAGTTTAATTAAACACAACATCTATTTTAACTACCAGAAGTGTGAATCTAGTGGCATTTGGTTTTAGTTTATTTCATGTTTTCCAGCATCTCACTTGCATTTGATTTTGTTGAATATGTTACTTGCATTTGATGGAAGTATTAGACTGTGGCATTTGATGACAGTTTGGTTTGTTCTTCCCTGTTAATTCAAGATTGTTCTTGACGTCTTGATGTTAATTCAAGCGGGGGTTTATTGAGATGGCGTTTGGTGCTTCATTCAGTGATTGTTCTTTGGTTTATTGGGATGGTTTAAATCAGCGGTGTTATTGGTTTTAGTTGTGCTGCTGGTGGCTTATAAAATCTGATTCAAGATTGTTCATTTAAGAAACTGTAGTCGTTATTTTAGGAAGCAAATTAATAACTGATGAAGTATTTATTTAACTATAATTATTGTAGTTATTTTATCTCATAACAAGATTATAATTTATGAAACTTGTGGATATGGATTTGAGAATTATTGTCTATGAATTTTATGTGTGTGTGTGTGTAAAGTTTATATATATATAATAATTTAAAGGAAATATTTTAATTTCTGCCCAAAAAAAATGGCGCCAATTTCATTAATTCCCGCCAAAATATAATATATAAAAATTGCAGCCAATTTCATTGTTTCCCGCCAAAACCAAATTTATAAATTTGGTGCCAATTCCATAAATTCTCAAAAAAAATTAAAATATATTTCATTTACCGCCAAAATTTAGGAATTAATATTTAATTAAATGCATAAAAAATTAAATTATTTTAATTAAATATGTCATGTTTACATGACAGACAATAGTCATGAATGGGAAATGTTATTGACAGACATTAGTCATGCGCGAAAATTTTTCATCAAACCAACAATGACAATCGTGATGGATAATACGTCATGCTTACCATGACATATAAAACTGTCATTATTTTTTCTTGACACCGGAATCAATGACGGTCGCTCAACCGTCATGCCATGCCGAAGATGACGGTTAATACCCGTCATAAAGGGCTTTTTTTCTAGTAGTAAATTTATATATGCAAACATTTCCTAAATATTAGGCCATACTAAAATTTTGTAAAGAAAAGGGGTCCAAACGATATTATCCCCCCATCATCTTCAACAATTCGTGAGTTTCTCAGCCCTCACCCAGCACTGCCAGCGGCATATAGCATCCAAGCGAAAAATTGAAAAAACACATTAATATACTCATATCCAAGCAAAAGAAGACCCATTTCAAATTAAATACTACTAATAATTTAAGCGAACATAAAATAAGAACATATCAAATTGTTATCTAAAAAAAAAAAGACCTATTTCCAAAAGGAAAGGAAAACAGAGTAAGCTAGTGAGTTACCTAATTGGATAATTGGCGATGGAGTAATGGAAACAACGACAGCAATGAGAAGGCATAATGGGCAAAGGCAGATGCAGTTAAGGATGGGTCGTGGCTGTGCTATGCAACTAAAAGCCTGAAACTGAAAGTGAGAGAGAGAGAGTGGTGCATATTGCAAACGTGTGATTCGTGTGATTTGTGTATATATATTTTAAAAGCAAAAATTACGAAAATGCCTTATTTTCTTGTTCGGTTGGATTTTATAATTTTTTTATCCGAAAATCGAGCGAAATAAACCATTCGATTCGGTACTTATAAATTGAGAGTTTTTGTTTCAAAAAAACCAAACCGAAAAAAAAACAAACCAAATCGAATTTTTTTGGTTTTGGTTGGTTTTGCCCACCCTAGTGGACAAGGTGAACCTAGTATGGATAAGGTCAAACACCTCAGTATTAATTAAAGAGCAACCCAAAAGATGTCTACTGGTATTACTTCATGTCAAGTACCGGTTAAAGAGCAAGTGTTTTTTTTTGGTGTCCTCCTAAGATTAAGTGGCGTTCACTGATAGTGGGAATGACCATGTTCCTTCTCGTTTCTCAATTCTAGGTTGCTTGCTAGTATAAGATATTTCTTGCTTCTGGTTGCTTAGTTAAATAAGTTAATTTTAACACGTACTTGGCTCGTATTGCAGATTCTTGGAGTATCAACTATACCATTAAGAGCAAATTACTAAAGCGGGTGAAGGTCGAATTAGCAAACCCCTTATCGTACAAAGACCTTTTATATATCAGTAGCTTGGCCAATTCCCATCTAGTGCCAGACGCCTATGTTATGGAAGATGTTGTGATCGGGGCTTTGGATAGAAAGCGTCCCCATCCTGGTGGTGCCAAAGATGGTATAAGCAAAGATGCTCCTCAGGAGAAATGTCCCAGTACTATAAAAAGGATTTCTCCTCTGAAGGATCTCTTACCTCCTCTACCTAGAGTAGGTGAAACTAGTGGAGCTGCAAGCAACAAAGCTCCTGCTTCCTCTCCTCCTCCGGTTGGGTCGAAACCTCAATCACCTAATAAGCGACCAGAATATATGGCCCCTTATATCAGCGAGTTTATTATTCTCGTGAAGAAAAAGGACCTAGAGAATTTTGACGTTCGTACTCTGAGGGAGCTGGTTGGACCTCTTCAGTTTGGTGCCTAATAACTCTATGAAATGAGAGTTATCACGACACTTTTAGACTTAAATCAAGATTACTTAGAGAGTAAATGACATGTTTTTATTGCATTTTAGTTATATTTTGCATGAATATCCATTTTAGTTTAGTTTTAATAAATTGTGTTGTTTTAGAATAATTTATGTGCTTAGATCATATGAATAATTATAAGTGATCGGAAGCTCAAATTTTAAGGGAAGAATGCTGTTGCAATAGGCTTGCAAAGATAAGGAAAGAGCATGGTTATAGAAGAATTGAAACAAGTCCAGAGCAATACAACGGAGTCTTTTTGAAGCCATTCTTTGTAAGACTATTGTTATAGCATCGTTGCTGTAGCAATTCTGGAGTATTAATAGAGAAGATTTCATGCGAGATACTTAGAATATTGCTATATGAAGTTTCCTAAAATGGTAGATACGCGCCCTAGACTTCTGGTTGCCCTAATTATAAGTTATTAAATTAGACACACACAAAGAAAATAGGAGAGATGTCACCTAAGGAGAAAAACAACAAATAAACAAAAGAAAAATAGAATTCAAGAGAGAGATTGAGAGCTGCACTATAGGAGAAAACGCAGAGATCGATTGAAAATCGATCATTCTTATTATTTTCTTGTTTTCTATTTATTCATGGGGATGTATTTTATGGCTGAAACTATTTTATTTATTTTTCTTTCGTAAATCATGAACCGAATTTGATTGTGGTTGAGTGATAAATGATCTTAATAGATGTTTGACTGACATATGCGTGTTGCTCTATGCTTGTTGCAGCAGTTTGTCTTAATTGTATTTATTTTAATACCCTATTTCGGTGGATTACCTATTTAGTGGATACTAGCTAAGAATGAGTCTCAAAAAGGTCTTACATAGTGGAATAAATTAAGACAATACTTGGTTTTAGATTGGGTTTTCTAAGTTGAGTTAATCTCGATTAGAATAGGACCATGCTTGATCTAAAATTAGTGAAGAACTAGACATAGGGATTCACCTTGTAAGGTAATTGGAACCTGAAACGTATAATGGTATATCTAATGTTAGCATAACAACTAATCACTGTTAGGTTGCATATATATAAGATATCCAAAAGGTGACAGTTGAGGATGTATGAGAGATTATGTCCAGTGTTGTAGTAAATGCAATAGTAATGTGAGTTTTTAATTAGAAAAATAGTCAAAACCATTGAGTGAGTTTAATCACCCAACTACTCTTTTGTTATTGATTGCATTTTCGTCTTTGATTTAAGATTTCCTTTATTGTATTTTTAATTTAGTTAGTTTATTAGTTTCTTTAATTATTTTATTTAAATTAATCTAAACTGCATTATCAGATTTGATGTAGCAAATCTGATAACTGAAATTCTAGTTATGCAACCCAAGAGGGGGGTGAATTGGGATTTTAAAAATTATTCAATTCTAGAACAAAACTCAATGCAAATGTAAAACTAATTTAAAGCAATAACAAATAAATCAATCACAATATAAAAATCTAAGGGAAGAGAGATTCAAACATGGAGATTTTTACGCGGTTCGGCCAACCTCGCCTACATCTACGCCTTCAAGCTTTCCGGGCTTGAGGATTTCACAAAGCAAACCTCCAAGGCTTCAAATGCTTACACTTGACTTCAAATGTATCAATAAACCTTTACAACAAGAGATTATCCCTAATCTCTTAACCCAAATGTATCCCAACACTTACAATCACTCAAAACAAAAATTATAAATTTTGTTCTTCACTCACACAGTACTTAAGATTACAAATCAATGCTCAATATGTGAATAAATGAAGCAAGAATGAGTTTAAAGCTCTATGAAGGTTATATTCTCGATTATAAGTTCAATGATAGTGTTGTGATCAACCCTTGTTTGAATTTGAATGAGCTTATTAACTCTTGTTTGAATTTGAATGAGCTTATTAACCCTTGTTTAAATTTGAATGAGCTTATTTATAGTTGGAGCTGAAAAATAGCCGTTACTGACTGTCTGGCTGTAAACGGATCGCCCTTAACCGTTAACAGTTAACCGTTTGTTCTGGTCAAAGTTACCGTTGAACCAAATTTCAAATAAACGATTGACAGTTTGTCATTACCCTTTCGCCGTTAAATTCCAGAGACCTGCAAAACAAACTCCAGCTATCCGTTCTTACTAAATGGTTAAAAATTAGCAAGGAATGACATTCTGGAATTTATCGGTTAGTCGTTTGGTGTTAAAGGTTCGCCGGTTATTTCCAGTGACTTGCAAAAACGAAATAGCCTTATCCGTTTCTGTTAAACGAAGCAAGATTAACATATGCTTCCAATCTGGAATTTATCGGTTAACCGTTTATTACTAAACGATTCGCCGTTTAATTCCAGTGACCTTCCCAACATATTTGTGTTTTCCGTTTTGGCTAACCGGTTAGAGCTTAAGCAATTTTTGCTCTCTAGATTTTATCGGTTAACCGTTTTAAATAAAACGGTTCACCGTTTATTTCCAGAATCACTTAGCTAGCCAAGTATTGTAGGGAATCATTTTTCAATTTGAGTTTAGCAATTATCCATTTTTCATGAACATAATTGGAATGATTATAAGGCTTTTGTTTATTAATGAATAGCTCCAACATTTTAATCAAAGTCATTTAAAGTTTATTATCATCAAAATCAATATTATAAACATATACAAGTTAACAATAACATCAATCCTTGTGGAAATGATCTTGAATAATCATCATTATATTTGTTTATACACTTGCACATTGACACCTATAGCATTAAAATTTACACACCAGTGCCCTCCAACTGGGCTGTTTGGCCACATAGTACAAGGTAAAAGTTGGCCGTTGTGACGAAAAAGATGAAAGATTTGTTTAGGGGTGATTTGGTTCTAGATAGCTTAGATTTGGATCATGAAGCCCTTTTGTTGGTGACTACTGCTCATTGATTTTAGATCAAAGGTTACATTGAATTCTAATAATTAGACATCAAAGTGAATAAAACCAAAAGAAAATAAGCAAATCTTGATTCATTCAACCATTTATTTATAAAATACCTAACAAATTAGACTCAAATCTATGAAGTCTGACTCACAAAATTAAGGAAAAGAGGTGTGAAATGGGTTATTGAGCATACTTACAATCGATTCAATTGAAAACAACAACCCCTCTATGAACTTCATGAAATCTATCATGATGTTTCAGATGTGTAATTGTAAACCTGAACTTTCCATTTGCTTCCAAATCTTTCCATCAAAATCAATTTAATTTAAGAAATAATCAATGAATGAATAAATAAATAAGTCAACACAAGTTGCACAACTCCACCGGGCATGATAGCATTGGCAAAGCTACCACGACGACAAAAGCGTGACAAATCGGAGCAAGGCTAACATGAGGGCGACGAGACGAACTGCGACAGGCTAGCCACGACGACGACGACAAGCTAACACGACTGCAATGGCGACGACGACAAGCTGACATGAGCGCGGCAGCGACGAAGACAGGCTGACTGAAAAGTGACGGTGGTGGGTAGGGTGTGTGTGTCGGCAAAAGTGAGAGAGACGGTGAGAGGGTGTGTGTGTCGGCAAAAGTGAGAGAGACGGTGAGAGGGTGTGTGTGTGTGAAAGATGAAGTGAGAGTGTAGAGGTGTGTGTGTGTCGGCTGGTATGAGAAAGATGGTGTGTGTTGTGTTAGGGTGTGTAAGAGATTTTAAGGTTTAGATTTATATTTTACTTATTTATGTTTTTTAATTTAAAATTTGTTTAGTATTAAGTGAAATAACCGATCGGTTTGTCGATTTAGTTCGGTTTTTAGACGAACTGAATACAAACCAATCATTTCATAAATTTCCAAACATTCGATTTTTGTGCTTAAAACCGAACCGAACCGAAACATAAATTTTTCGGTTCAATTTGATTTGGTTCAGTTCGAAATTTGCCCACCCTTACTAAAACACAGTAACCATAATTTCAAAAATTCTTAATTGTAGTCCAAAACTCTTGCCTTTTTTTTCTAAATACAAATTTATAAATTATTTTATTTTTGTTTATCATACATTGATTATAGTAGGCCTTGTGTGCAAGATGGAAGAAAATATCAATGTTATAGAGTAGATTATAAAGGACGACTTTGAGGAAGGTGTTGAAAATGAAAACAATCGACAAGCGCTTGAGATCAGACATTTGGCAATCGTTTTCAAAGCCACCTGGAGGAAAAAAAGCGAAGTGTAACTATTGTAAGAATAAGTATGTATCTGAAAATATTAAAGGAACTTATGGCTTAAGAGCTCATTTGTTAAAAATGTGTCCTGTGTATAAAAAAGTAAAGCCTAAAGAGGATGAAAATCAATGTGCTTTATCTCGTAAAAATGGTGTTGGTAATGCTAAGCTTGTTTCTGTGGGTTTTAGTAAAAAGGCTTGTAAGAAGGTAGTTGTAAAGATGATTATTAAAAATGAGTTGTCCTTTCCTTTAAATTTTTGGAGGCTGAGGGGTTTTTGGAGTTTATGGCTATTTGTTGTCCAAAGTTTGATATACTGTCGCGGAGGATAATTGTAAAGGTTATTCTTCAATTATATAAGAATGAGAAGAAAATGTTGAAAAATATGTTTACTGCAAATCGTCAAAGGGTATGTATCACTACAGATACTTGGACTTCAATTCAAATGTGTAATTACATGGTGATAACAGCCCATTTTATTGATAAAAAATGGGAGTTGCATAGGAGAATACTTAGTTTTGCACCCATTTTTAATCACAAAGGAGAGGCCATTGGAAAGCTCATTGAGAAGTGTATGATTGATTGGGGTATTGAAAGTTTGTTCACAATTACTGTGGACAATGTAAGTACTAATGAAAAAGCAGTCAATTATTTGAAGAAGAAGTGAGGAAATTGGAGTCGGGATTTGTTGGTTTTAAATGGTTCGTATTTGCATGTGAGATGTTCAGCACACATAATAAATTTGATTGTGAATGATGGGTTAGATGTGGTGAAGACATCAATAGATAGTATTCGCAATGCAGTGAGATATGTTAAATCTTCCCCATTGAGGTTGCAAAACTTCAAAGCTTGTGTTGATGCGAAAAAAATATCATATAATGAGTTTATGGTATTAGATGTGCCGACTAGGTGGAAATTCAACATTCTTGATGTTGAGATCCGCGTTGAAATTTGAAAATGCATTTGATAGATTAAAAGATGAAAATGGGCACTATGTTAATTGGTTTGGAGTTGACGAAGAGGATGAGAATGAGAATGAAAAATACAAGGTGGGGCCACCGATGGAAGATGATTGGGACAATGCAAGAAGGTTAGTCAAATTTCTATAAATCTTTTATGATTGATGACGAAGAGGATGAGAACGAGAATGAAAAATACAAGGTGGGGCCATCGATGGAAGATGATTGGGACAATGTAAGAAGGTTAGTCAAATTTCTATCTATCTTTTATGTGACCTTGAAATTTAGTAGTTCTAAATTTGTGACTACAAATAATTATTTAAATAAAATGTGGAAAATTCAAGTTCATTTGATTCTCTTGATGATAGTAATGATATTTTGTTAAGCTACATGGTTAAACCTATGATAACAAAGTTTGTCAAATATTGGGGTGATAATTTCGAAAAGGTCAACATGTTATTGATTTTAGCAGCAATACTTGATCCTCAATGTAAAATGGACTTCGTTACATGGTGCTTTAGTAGATAGTGGGATTAGTGAGTGTGCTGGCTCTATTTCTCTTGATCTTTTTGCACAATATAGAAAGATAAAAGCAAGTATACAAGATGGATACGGTGGGCAGAATGAGGTTGAAAGATACTTGTCGGATAAAACAGAGATGATGAATGGCAATTTTGATATTTTGAATTGGTGGAGTTTGAATTGGCATAGGTATCCAATTTTGTCTCAGATTGCCAAAGATGTTTTGGCAATTCCAGTTTCCACCGTTGCTTCGGAGTCAGCATTAAAATTGGGGGTCGCATTCTCGACCCATTTAGGAGTTCTTTGACTCCTAAAATAGTTGAGTCCTTGATTTGCACTCCAAATTGGCTTCGATCAACTCTTTTCGGAGATCGCATAATAGAGCCAACCGAGGAAGAAACTGAATTTTATGAACTTGTTGAAGTAGGTAATAGCATGATTTTGTTGACTTTTGATAATTTATTTGTAATATTCAATATTATAAATAATGATTTTCATATATTTATTTTATTTCTTTGTAGAATATGTGAGACCAATGCTAGCACAATAACCACAAGCAAGAAGTAGCAAAGTACCATTTGGCAATTGAGTGATGTTTATTTTAATCATTTCAATAAAAGGTATTATTTATATGAATTTGATATATTATTTTTATAGTTATATTTATGGTTACTTTACTCATTTCAATTTTATTTGTGTAGATTTAAGTTGGGAAGTGTGGATGTTGGAAGTTATTAAAATTGGAAGAAGTTGGTGGGAAAAGGAAGCAAAGTAATGGCATTTCTTATGGTTGATTATTAATTTTTATGTTGTAATTGTTTCTTATGGTTATGGATGTTGTCTTGGATGTTGCCTGAATGTTGTTGGGCATTTGACGGTCTTTTATTTTGTTTTGTGTCATTGTTGGAATTTTTTTTTTAATTTTGTCATGGTCTTATGTTATGGATAATATTAAGTTAATTTGGTAATGATGATGAATGAGTTGGTAGTAGTAGTAGATTATGATATATTTTAATGATGTAATAGTAATTGATAAAATTGTAGATTAATTGATGAAATTGTAGATTGTACATACTCTGAATATATTATATAGTTATTAAAAATGAGGAAATCATTGTACAGGGTTTAAAATAGAAAATGATCCAAAAACCGAACCGACAACCAAATTATTAAGATAAACCGAAAAACTGATTGCTTAAATGAAACCGTTAAGAGAACCATATCATAAAAACCGAACGGCTCTTTTTAATTTTGGATCCGAACCAATTCGAAACCGAAAATTTATCCCGAAACCGAATCGAACCAATGCCCACCCCTATTGTCCACACTTGTTCCATAAAACGAATTGACCAGAAAGTACTCTTTACCAATTTGAGTTTAACTGATCATGAGCTGAATTTATTCTCTCGAGCACTTGGATAAAGTACAGTTACTAAAGAAGTCTCATCCCCAGTTTAAAACACTCCAAAAATAGGGTCACGTACCCCCTTGGAGGTCGGCGACGAGTATCCTTTTTGCCAGGGACCCTAAGATCTATATCATCAGGGATATTGTAAACCCTCCCATGCTTTCTTAATTCATCTATCGTTGTAGTACACTCCATGAAGTCAATAGGCTAATTTTTGGCCAGAGTTCTGCTGCTCAGTTTCTTTTTCTTCTCTAGTTGAATTTCCTTTGGTAAAGATACTTTACCAGAGTCCTCTCTTTGATACTTACTTAACATTTGCTCTGAATTAAAAGGGTCACTACTACCACTTTCACTAGACATAGTAGAAACCTCAGGAGACGTCCTCCTAGGCAATCTCTTATGTGAGTAAGAGATTCTGTGAGTAAACTAGGCAAAAAGTTCAGTTCATCATCATCAATCTCAATTATCTTCTTTTTTTTCCCTTTGACATTTTCTAGGCAAACTAAGAACTAAAACCAAATTTCTTCAAACCTAAGCAAAAAATAATAAGTACCAAGTGTTGGAATATGAGAAACAAGATGCGAGGCGAGCCCACAATGTAAAAACATATTATGTGGCTTGATCTCCAGTGAAGAGAATGGCTTAGTCACCGAAAAACGTGAGTGAAAGCAAATAGAGAGGAAATAGTTTTGTGAAGTTAGGATTTTTCAAAGATGCGAAAGGTTCTTAATTGATGTTTCATTTTATAGCATATACCCCAAGGGTGCTACAACCATTGGTTTGAAATTTAAATGATTGGTTTGATGTTTGCCACGTCACCAGCATTTAAAGATGACGTGACTCTTGAGTGAACGGTTACCAACAGTTAGGAAAGCTAAAAAGCCAATATGAGCAGCCTCTTGTTGTAATGTTGAGTAATCAAAAAGTGACCTGATCAAAAGGAAGCGTATTAAGTTTCTGATCTTCATTCTTTCCACTTCCAACGCTAGAAACTGGGGGACTATTGTTTGGGGCGTAAGGCATTATGACCATGCATCCACGAGCAAGGATGTGCTGCCCTCAATGAAAAGTAACTCCTTGTGGAAGTTCATTCTCAAGGAGCCGTCTGCTGATCGCTCTGGTATAGCTAGATAGGGGATACGAGAGGAGAGACCCTGGTCGAGTTAGATCAAATACTTGGTCAATGAAAGTCGTCAACACGTGAGTTTCTTCCAAATAGTTCAGGCACAAAACCCACTCAACAACAGTTGCGACGCCTATTTACCCATGATAGTACAACTGATTCAGTAATGATCGTAGGGTAAAAGAGGCCGAATATTCAGGCTAGGTATAAAAGGTACAAAGGATGAAGGTAACAGAGTTAGACACTCAGACATTGAACTCATCTATATCTCAAATTCCCTTTAATTTCCAGTTTCTCATTTTGATCTTTCTTGGAGTTTTAAAAGCCAATCTTTCTAAACTTAAAAAATTAAATTATAATTAAGCCACATGATTGGTGGCATAGTTTTTCCAAAGTAAGCCCAAATTGCTGACTTGAGCATCAAAAGGTTTACGCCCGAAAAATCTCCGGCGTCTTCTGACTGACTGATTGTGCGTAGGAGTTTTTTTTAAGGGAAGCTCAAAACCCCAAGATCTTGTCCATTAGGAGAGGAAATGATGACTTTAGGAAATAAGAGTTATCATGGAATTTATATACTTAAGTAAATATTACTTAAAGTGTAAATGATGTATTTTTATTACATTTTATTTACATTTGACATGAGCATCCATTTTAGTTGATTTTTAATAAATTGAGTTTGTTTTATATCATTTTGTGCTCAGAATATGCGCATGATTGTAGGTGACCCAAAATTTCAAGTTTGCTACATGGAATGTTGCTGCAACAAACTTGTAGAGATAACAAAAGAACTTATCCAACATCTTTTTCCCATTTGTAAATGTTAGCACAATTTCATTGAGCTCATTATTATTCTTCTTAAGCACTTCATTCTCTTTTATCAATTCATCTACATGTCATTTTTCATGCTCATATGAAGTAATTTGTTTACCTTTAAAAAATGTAATTTTATCATGCAACATTTTATTTTCTAATTTTAATTCTTTTATCTTCTTATTCAAAGACTCGTTGCATTTTTCTAGGACATCATTTTCATTTGTAAGTTCTAGCATTTTCTTTTTAAGGCATGCATTCTTTTACCAATTTTTATCCACTCATCACACAATTCTTTGAAAGCATCATGTAATTCATCATATGTAGGAATATCACTTACCTCATCAAGTTCCTCCAATGATTCTTTCCCGATTGCCATGAGAGCTAAATTTGTCATCTCTTGATGCTCTTCATCATCACTTGTTTCCTTATCGCTATCATCCCATGTGTCTACCATTGGTTTTTTCTTGAACTTATTGAGAAGAGGACATTCAGACCGTATGTGTCCAGGCTTTTTCTATTCATAGCAAGTGATTGACTCCTTCTTCTCTTTTTCATTCTTGAAATTTCTAAACTTTCTTTGTTCACTACTTTTCTTATAGAATTTTCTGAATTTTCTAGTCAACATAGCCATCTCCTCATCATCCAGCTTGCTTTCCTTATCACTCTCATGTTTTGAAGTTTTGAGAGCAATGTTTTTTTTCTTCTCCTCATGCCCTATTTTTACTGCCAAATCTTCTTCATATGAAATGAGAGAGCGAATTAAATCATCAATAGATAAAGTATTTAAGTTTTTGGATTCTTCAATGGCAGTCTTCTTAGGTCTCCATTCTTTTGGAAGTGACCTAATGATTTTCTTCTTTCTCACTATTCGAAAAATTATTTTCTAGGGCTCCTAGGGTGTTCACTATGTCCGTAAATCGTGTATACATAGAGTACACACTTTCATTTTGTTCCATTTGGAACAATTTGTATTGGTGAGTGTACTTACTGATTTTTTACTTTTTAACTTGATTTGTCCCTTCATAGACAACCTCAAGTTTGTTCCATATTTCTTGTGCCCTCTCACAACTAGATACTCTATGGAATTATTTCTTATCAAGAGCACAAAACAAGGCATTCATTACCTTGGAGTTTAAGGACATCTTTTTCTTTTCTAACTCACTCCATTGACTTGAAGGTTTTGGAATATCATTTCCTACTTCATTTTTAGTTACAGGCATGAATGGACCATCACAAACAACTTCCTAAATTTCGTAATCTAAGGCTTGCAAGTAAATTCTCATCCTAATTTTCCAATATGGGTAGTCATTACCATTAAAGAATGGTGGCCTAGTTCTGGATTGTCCTTCCCTAAAAGTAGAGTCATTTTGGGTTGCCATGGATCTTTTACTGTAGACGGCTAATTCCTAACAAGAGAACCTTGCTCTGATACTAAATGAAATACTATCTAAGCAACCCAAGAGGGGAGTGAATTGGGTTATAAAAACTTATGCAAAACAAACCACATAACAATTTAAATCTATTGCCTTAATAAGAACCAAAACAATAAATTTAATCAAGCAAAATAATAAAAGAGTAAAGGAAGAGAGATCAAACACTTGATTTTTTTGTGGTTCGGCTAACCGTGCCTACGTACACACCTCCAAGCTCACCAGACTTGAGGATTCTACTAAGCAAGCTTTCAAGACTTCAATCACTCTTACAATTGACTTCCAAGGTGTCAATAACCTTTACAATAAGAGATTATCTCCAATCTCTTAACTTAAGTGTATCCCAACATTTTACAACCTCTCAATTTGATTTTCAAAAGATTACACAATAAATCTCTCTCACACAATATGTTTGATTACAAATGAAATTTCTAAAGTGTGAGTAAATAAGATGTGTACAAGAATTTAAAGCTCAAAGAAAGTTGTATGCTCAATAATTTGTTGGGAAAATATGCTCTTTAAAAGCATATGTGTTTATTTAATTTTAATAAATATTTTTTCTGATTAGTTCAATAATAAAATTATATATATACCTCGACTTCATGATACGGTGATGCTCCCTTCGGAGGGTATATATATTAGATATTTTATTTGATGAACTTCTTCAAAGATAAAATTGAAATATTTTTTAATCGATTGTTCACCCCAACGGTGACTATTAATATGAAAAATATATAGATTGAAACAATGGTTATACACTCAACTAAAATTTGTTATTAACCTTCCCAACGAAGCTCTGTTAACAAATTTAGGCCCAAAAGGATAACGAGAATTATTTATTATGTCTCGACATGAAAGTAAATAATCTAATGGATAATTGGGTCTAGTAAGTGTAGACATGACTTCCCCAACGGATAGCTTGTCAAAGCAGTACTAGATTATCGTTACAAATAAATTAAAATGCATTTATGGTTTTTTGCATTTTTGTCATTTATTGTGAATATTATTTCAAATTATTTATGCATAGATGTTTTATTTTTTAGAAAATGTCTTTCCTGAGCCCACTTACTATTATTCTGAGTCAAAACAAACTCACTGAAGAGAACTATATAGATTGGAAAAGAAATCTATTCATTGTCCTGACTGCTGAAAATTATAAATATGTCTTAACCCAACCATGCCCTCCAGTTCTAACGGATGATGCTCATAGAAATCAGAGGAGGCTTTATGAGAAATGGCAAAAGGCCAATGAAATGGCAAAGTGCTACATTTTAGCCTCGATTTCTAATATTCTGCAAACCAAACATCAAAACTTGGAGACTGCCACTGAAATAATGGATAGTCTCCAACAGATGTTCGGGCAGAGTACTCGCTCCGCGAGACAAGCAGCGCTGAAAGGAATTATGAACAGTAAAATGGGGAAGGGCACAAGAGTTCGTGATTATGTCCTCAAAATGATGGACTATTTGAATGAGGCTGAGATTCAAGGAGCACAAATCGATGATAACTCAA
Organism: Citrus cavaleriei; assembly: GCA_030448935.1. Classification (NCBI taxonomy): domain Eukaryota; kingdom Viridiplantae; phylum Streptophyta; class Magnoliopsida; order Sapindales; family Rutaceae; genus Citrus; species Citrus cavaleriei. The sequence continues at coordinate 31,326 of JAUJEM010000261.1, read as the reverse complement.
AGATTGACATGGTGCTAGAATCTCTGCCAGAAACATTCAAGGAGTTTAAGGTCAATTATAACATGAACAAAAGAAACATGACCTTAACTGAATTGATGAACGAGCTTCATTTTGCTGAAGAGATCTATCGTGCTGAGAAATCTCTGGGAAGCATAAATATTGCTGAAAAAGGTTCTTTTTCTAGACCTAAGCCGAAAGGCAAAGCTAAGAGGAAAGCTGGAAAAAAGAGACCGTCTACCAAGCAAGATGGCAAGCCGAAGACAAATGCTTCAAGTGTGGACAGAAAGGTCACTGGAAAAAGGATTGCCCTAAGATTGTGAAATCAGGTATGGGAAATCTTTTTGTAATTGAGGCCTGTTTAGTTCAGAATCCTATTGACACATGGGTGTTGGATTCAGAAGCAACTAATCATATTTGTAATTCACTTTATTGGTTTCAGGAAACCAGGAAAATAAGTGAAGGAAGCGTCAAACTGCAGTTAGGGACAGGGCAGATTCGTGTCGGTGAAGACTGGATCTGTTTTATTATCTTTTAATAATGAGACTTTAGTTTTGAATAATTGCCTTTATGTTCCAGGACATTAAGAGGAATTTAATTTGATGAAGCTTGTTTGTCAAAGCAAGGGTACACTGTAAATTTTGGATCCTCTGTTTCTATTTTTCATAATAAGAGACTTATTTGTTCTGGTACATTGGAAGATAATTTATATCATTTAAGTCCAATGATCCATTCTATGCATGACACAGTGATCAATAATGATGAGCATACACATTTATCTAAGAAAAGAAATATTTCTTCCAATCAATGTTGCCTCCTCCGCATTTACGCTTGTCATATAAACCAAAAATAGATACGAGAATGATCAAAGATGGGCTCTTGGGTCCATTAGAAAATGAATCATTGCCACTATGTGAATCCTGTTTAGAAGGAAAAATGACCAAAAAGCCATTCTCGGCCAAAGGAGTACGTGCAACAGTACCACTTGAATTGGTACATACATATGTATGTGGACCAATCAATGTACAAGCTCGAGGAGGTTATGAGTATTTCATCACTTTCACTGATGATTACTCAAGATACGGTTATGTTTATCTTATGCGTCATAAGTCTGAAGCTCTTGAGAAATTCAAAGAGTATAGAAAAATGACATGAAAAGCAATTAGATAAGAACATAAAGAAACTTCAATATGATCGAGGTGATGAATTTCTCTCAGGAGATTTTAAAGAGTATCTGGTTGAAAATGGGATTATATCTCAGTTGACTACCTCGGGAACACCACAACAAAATGGGGTAGCTGAAAGAAGAAATAGAACTCTTTTGGATATTGTGAGATCTATGCTTAGTTATTTGTCATTACCAATCTCTTTTTGGGGACTAGCACTGGAAACTGCAGTTCACCTCTTGAACTTAGTTCCATCTAAGTCAGTGCCTAAAACCCCAATAGAATTATGGTCAGGTCGCAAACCAAGTTTACGACATGTCCGTATTTGGGGATCACCAGCACATGTGCTGAAACCAAAGGCAGACAAAATGGATTCACGTTCTAAGGTTTGTATGTTTGTGGGGTATCCCAAAGGAAAAATTGGAGGTTTATTTTATAGTCCTCAAGATAGGAAAGTGATCGTGAGCACACATTTCACTTCCCTCAAGGAAGACTATATGAATAACTTCAAACCTAAGAGTAAGGTAATACTTGAAGAACTGTCAGGTGATCAGGTTGATGCTCAGCTTTCAACGCCTGTTACAGAACAGGAAGTACAGCAACAACCAGATGATCAACACAGGATTATCCTTGAACAACCATCACTTTTAGAACCTCGTCGTAGTGGGAGGGTAACTAGGTTACCTGCGAGATGCATGCTTTTGGAAGAAACCTATATGGCTATCTCAGATGAACATGTACAAGATCCCACTAGTTACAACGAAGCTCTAATAGATAGAGATGTTGAATTTTGGAAAAAGGCCATGAATCAAGAAATACAATCTATGTATTCCAATAAAGTCTGGGAACTTGTAGAGGCACCAAATGGGGTAAAACCTATAGGATGCAAGTGGATCTACAAGAGAAAAAGAGGAGTAGACGGAAGGGTGGAAACATTTAAAGCAAGATTAGTAGCCAAAGAGTTTACTCAGAAAGAGGGAATCGATTATGAGGGAACCTTTTATCCGGTTGCTATGCTTCAATCCATCAGGATTCTGCTCTCCATTGCTGCAGTGCTAGATTATGAAAATTGGCAAATGGATGTTAAGACTGCCTTTCTTAACGGGCATCTTAAAGAAAACATCTACATGCAGTAACCAGATGGATTTATACAAAAAGGCCAAGAACACATGGTATGTAAGTTGCAGAGATCCATTTATGGATTGAAGCAAGCATCCCGGTCATGGAACATCAGATTTGATTAAGCGATTAAATCGTTTGGATTCATTCAGAACATTGACGAACCATGTGTGTACAAGAAAATTCAAGAAAAATCTGTAGCCTTCCTAATTCTTTATGTAGACGATATTCTCCTAATTGGAAACGATATAGGAGTATTGACTACAATAAAGAGTTGGTTAGCAAAACAATTTGATATGAAAGACACTGGAGAGGCAAGTTATATTCTTGGTATCAAGTTACTACGAGACCGGAAGAATAAAACTTTAGCCTTGTCTCAAGCGGTCTATATCGATAAGATATTGGCTAGATTTAGCATGGAAAATTTCAAGACTGGTTTATTACCATTCAAACATGGAATTACATTCTCTAAGGATCAATCACCCAAAACATCTGAAGAGATAGAAAGAATGAGACGAGTTCCCTATGCAGAAGCTGTGGGAAGTCTCATGTATGCCATGCTTTGCACTAGGCCAAACATCTGTTTTGCGGTAGGGATGGTTAGTAGATATCAATCTAATCCTGGACCTGAACACTGGACTGCGGTCAAGCATATAATGAAGTATCTGAAAAGAACTAAAAATTATATGCTTGTGTATTCTGGTGATGAACTCATTCCAGTGGGTTATACTGATTCTGACTTTATGTCAGATATGGATTCCAGAAAATCAACTTCCGGCTATGTGTTTACATTGGGAAGTGGAGCTATTAGTTGGAGGAGTGTGAAACAATCTTGTATCGCAGACTCCACAACTGAAGCTGAATATGTGGCTGCATCCGAAGCTGCAAAAGAAGCTGTATGGCTCCGAAAGTTCCTACAAGATCTTGAGGTGGTACTGGGCCAGAATCGCACACCCCTTAAACTATTTTGCGATAATAGTGGTGCGGTAGCTCAATCTAAGGAACCAAGGAACCACAAGAAACAAAAACATATTGAGAGGAAGTATCATCTTATAAGGGATATAGTGTAGAGAGGTGATGTGGAGGTTACTCGGTTTACGTCAAAGAAAAAACTTGGCAGATCCTTTTACTAAGGCCATACATGGGAAACCTTTTAACTTGCACTTAGAATCCATGGGCATGCGTGAGATGCCAAATATGCTTTGAGAGCTAGTGGGAGATTGTTGGGAAAATATGCTCTTTAAAAGTATATGTGTTTATTTAATTGCAATAAACATTTTTTCTGATTAATAAATTTAATGAGGTATTTTATTCAAATATCTTAATTACTTTAATATTTATGTGATCACCATGTGGATTCACAGAAGACATAAATATAAGTTATCTTATGATTAAATAAATTTAGTTCGCAGTTGATAAATAAAGTTGGGCACTTTATTTAGGTATAGACTGTAATGAATTCATTGAATGATTTGTCTTAATCATGTATGAATTTATTGATCTAGTACGACTACATTGAACAAGATCACATATGAGATTTAATTAACCTTGAAATGACTGTCAGACTTATTAAATCTCATAGGCATTGATTTTACTGTAATCTTAATCTTGAGTTAGTTATAATTTCATGATTGTAATTATTATTCCATTTGAGTTACCAATGGGCACGACACACAATTGTGGCAAGATCACCCGGTATCTTGGTGGGAGCAATTATGAGTATTGGAGTTATGGATTGACAATATAGAATTTGTACAACACATCTCTTGATGGGTTTTCGGCACTTGATCATAGAATTCTCTGGCCAGAGTGTGTCAACATATTTAGTATGTTGAAAATAATCGTTAGAGAAAACCAGTAAGTGTTAAGGAACAAGATGTAATTAAATTGATTGGACAGTTGAGATATCGATTTAATTAATGATGTGGTACAAAGGATTGTGCAGTAAAGAAATCAATGTGGCTTGGGACGAATTATTATTCGAGCATACAATTATGGAGGTCAATTCCAATCTTTTAATGGAGTAGATTTGGAATTAAATAATTAGACTAGTTTAATTACATGCCTAATTGTTATAGCCACTATTGTATGTTCCCAAATGATCCCCGGGTTAGTTCATTTAATTGACTGCACCACTACTGGATTAATAAACAAGATAACTAGTTATTTGGGTCAAAAGCCTAAACATATCATTTAGTGGGAGGCTACATTTAATTAGCTTGTGTGTAAGGGGCCTTATGTTATTTTACAAGGTGGGTCCCCTATAGAAAAAGCAAGTAACGTGAGTTTTGTTTTTGATTTTTTAGAGCCTAGGGTTTTCACTAAAGGGAGATATAAAAGGCTTATTTTCTCTAAAAGAAATTGAGCAGCCACTTTTATACAGATCGAGAAAAGATTTTTCTCTCTCTATTGTTGAGAGAAAAATTTTCTCGTGCTAGTTGCTTTGGTAGTGATAAAGGCGCCCACACGCGTCAAGTGCAAAAAAACCCGAGTCATAACTCCGAAGATCATTGGTGACGCCGTGATCCGACAAGCGTGATGGTGACGGATCATGATCTAACAGAGTGGTGGTGACAGATCGTGATCCTGTTTAAATCACTTCAAAAAAAAGTCAAATCTGATTTTCAAGGTACGATTTCTAGATTACAAATTCTTATATATTATATGAGAGCGATCTTAAAAATGTTTTATAAAAAATTTAAAAACTGATCTTTCCCCAACATAATTTACTCAATGAAAACGTTTTGATCAACTCTTATTTTGAATTTGATTGAGCTTATTTATTGTTGGAGCGAAATGTAGTCGTTGTTGACTTTCTACGCGAAATCGGATCGCCGTTAACTGTTAACGGTTAACCGTTTTAACCGGTCCAAGTGATCGTTGAACTGAAATTCAAATAAACGGTTGACAGTTTGCCACTATCGGTTTGCCGTTAATTTCCAGAGACCTGCAAAACAAATTTCTGCTATCTGTTCTTGCTAAACGGTTAAAGATTAGCATTAAACGGTTAAATATTATCATGGAATGACATTCTGAAAATTATCGGTTAGTCGTTTGAAGTTAACGGTTCACCAGTTATTTCCAATAGCATGCAAAATAGAATAGGCTTATCCATTTGTCTTCAACGGTTCAAGGTTAGCACATATTTCCATTCTGGAAATCATCGGTTCACTATTTGATATAAACGGTTAGCCGTTTAATTCCAGTAACCTTCCCTGCACACTTGTGTTGCCCGTTTTTACTAATCGGTTCAAGTTTAAGAAAATACTTATCTATGGAATTTATCAGTTTACTGTTTCAATGTTAACGGTTCACCATTTGTTTCCAGTCCCAATTTAAAGTTTAATGATTTCTCATATTTTAGGAAAATATTATATGGCTTTTTAATGACATATTTATTAAACAAAAACTCCAACATTTTAATCAAAAAACATTGAGAGTTTGTTATCATCAAAATCATTATAAAGAACATATACATGTTAACATTCTCCCCTTTTTTTATGATGACAATCTTCTTTCAATATTATGTTCCCCCTAAATGTATGGCCAATTTAAAATTTGACCTGATAAGTGCATATTTTCCATATATTTTGCTTTTAATTTCTCCATCTTTTTCTTATTTTGATCTTAAATATTCTAGTTATTTTAGTTAATTTTTAATTTAATAGGGAATTAATTAATATACATATTTTATTTTTTTGATATATTTGCTAGTTATTTTTATTTCTTATTTTTAATTCATTGTATTATTTTATTGAATAGGAAATTAATTGGAGATTGTGGATAATAAAAAGGCATGAAGAAATTCAAATTGAGAAGGAATGAAGATTAAATTGGAAGACAAAAATCAAAGCAATTAATCCAATTGAGAAATGTTGAATAATTAAAAGATTTAATGTTTTCCAATTGGCAATTGGAGTACACGTGCATGGCATTGCAAAAGTGGAAAGCATTTAAACGGGCCCACAATTGACTTTCAAAAGTTGGAATTAATGGCTTTGGGTGGCGTTAAATTGGAAAAGGATTTCAATTCTAATTGAAAAAGGATTTCTTTGGATTTGTTGGAGAAGAATTCGGTCAACTAGCATTATAAATGGAGAGCGGCTGGACGGAAACAGAAGGAAAGTGCAGAGGCAATTCGGCAGCCAAGAGGATTTGAGAAATCAGCGGAAGGAATTAAAATTGAAGCAAAGGCAGCCGCTTGAATTAATCTCCATGATTGGTTTTATCAATTCTCTTATTCCCAATTCAATTATGTTAGGCTAGATTTTTATTTGGTTGAAGGGTGAATTCAAAACCCTAAACATGCTATGCAATTAAATTTAAATTCTATCATTCAATTTATTTAATTGAGATTGTTTATGTTCTTCTATAATTAATGTTCATGATTTATTCTTGTTTTATTTGAGTGGCCAATTAGATAGAACTTGAATAAATTCTATTGCTAGATTGAAATTCTTGATCCGTAATTGTCTTGATATTTTAATCATTAGTAGCAGGTTGGAATCAGTGATTTCAATTGGAGAACATAACCTAGGTTAAATAATCCGAGCTTGTGTGTTTATTGCCTAGATCAACCTAATATCTTTCTCTGTTTAATGCTTCCATTATCTTAAATTTAAAGAGCTTGTTTTAAATTATTTAATGGTTAGAGATTAGGTGAAGAGCTTATTTTGCCTAACGACACACTAAGGAAAGATTGAGACTAACAGAGCTTATTGTTGTCTACGGTTGATAGTTTCAATATAAATTGATGATAGAATTGATATATCATGTGCATGTTTGGTGGTGGCGAATGATCCTTTAACCAAAGTTTTCATCATTATTATTTCTTTCTCATTTAATTAGAGTTTTTATTAAATTCTTGTTCGTAGTTTTAATTTCTTTATTTCTTACTATTTAGTTAAAAATTCATAAACCCCCCTTTTATTTTTAATTGGCATTTTCTTTAGTTAGATTAATTTATATTATTATTATTATTATTACTATTATTTTATTTTAAATCTTGCTTTGGAGTTAATAATAAATATAACTAGCATAGTCTCTGTGGGATCGATCCTTACTCGCTCTGTACTCATTATTTATATTAGTGGTAAGGTTTTAAATTTGGTGCACCTTAACGACACTACCAAATTTTTGGCGCCGTTGCCGGGGACTAGCGTCTAGTTTGTTTATTATCACTCGTTTTATTTTTTATTTTTTATTTTAATTAGTTATTTTGTTTTTGTTCTATATTTAGATTTTCATGAGCATAGAGGACATTCGATTGAAACTCGAACAACTTAGAGCAACCTCATCATATTCAGAACTCGATTTTGCCATCCACATTCCACTCCCGAAGACAGAGCCAAGCAGGCCAGAACCCGAACCAATGGCTCAGAATAACAACCGAACACTTAAAGAGTTGGCAGCTCCTAACTTGGACCAGCAACCCTTATGCATTGAGAATCCAAACCCTCAGGTAAACTTTGAACTCAAATGCAGGGATGATTCATCTTCTTCCTACTTTTCATGGTCTTGCAGAGAGGATCCAAATAAGCACTTGAAGGAGTTCCATGGTCTCGCTCCACAATGAAACCAAATGAGTTTCAAGAGCAAGTTAAGTAATGGCCTTCCCATTCTCTTTGGCGGATTCAGCCAAGGAATGGTTGTACTATCTTCCCTCCGATCGTCACCTTTATGGAATGAGATGCGTCGGTATATTTTTGAGAAATATTTCCAAGATCAAAAAGTCAAAAGATTCGAAAAGAAATTTGTGGAATCCGACAGTATAATGGAGAGCCGCTCTACGACTATTGGGAACGATTCAAAAAGCTATGTGCTAGTTGCCCTCACCATCAGATAAGTGATCAACTTCTTATTCAATACTTTTATGAGGGTCTACTACCTATGGATAGGAGTATGATTGATGCCGCTAGTGGAGGAGCACTCGTGGATAAGACACCGTATAGCCCGAAATCTCATTGCTAACATGGCTGCTAATTCCCAACAGTTCAACACTAGGAACGATCTACTGCCGCCAACTAAGCGAGTCAATGAGGTAAGTACTACTTCTCTAGAAAAATAAGTTTCAAATCTTACTTCTTTGGTGCAACAATTAGCTCTAAGGCAACAAATGAGACCGTGTGGCGTATGTTCTATGGTCGGACATGCGACTGACATGTGCCCTACTCTCCAAGAGGGATCACATGAGCAGGCCAACGCAGTTGAGGGGTTCCTAGGCCAACCAAGACAAAGGTATGATCCCTACTCTAATTTTTACAATGAAGGGTGGAAGGATCACCCTAATTTTAGGTATGGGAACCAACAACAAGGCATTTCTAATGTGGCACCGTCTCGACCACCGGGCTACCCCCAACAGCGGGTGCAACAACCTTACCAAGTTCGGCCACCTCCACCTCCTCAAAATCAAGGTACGTCTTTGGAAGATCTTGTAAAAGCTCTCGCTACTAACTCTATGCAATTTCAACAGACTACCCAGACACAGCTCCAACATTTAGAGAATCAAATTGGCCAACTAGCCACATCTATGAGTAGGATAGAGGGTAGAACTTCAGGAAAGTTACCTTCTCAACCAGAAATTAATCCAAAAGAGAATGCTAGTGCTATGTCTCTCAGGAGCGGAAAGCAATTGGAACCATTATTAGCTAAGCCATCAAAAGTATCCACAACATTATCACCCTCTATGACCAATTCCTCCCCTGAGGCTCTTCCTTTAACAAGGAAAGACGATCCCCACTCGGCATTGCCCCGATCCATCTCGACTGTAAGTACCCTTCACCTCGAATTAAGACTCTTTCCATTCCTCCACCATTTCCTAGCAGATTTAAACAATCCAAGAAAGAGGAGCAAGAAAAAGAGATCCTTGAGACCTTTCGTAAAGTAGAGGTAAATATTCCTCTACTTGATGCTATTAAACAAGTGCCGCGTTATGCAAAGTTTTTGAAGGAATTATGCAGCAACAAGCGAAAGTTGAGCGGTAACGAAAAGGTAAGTGTAGGAGAGAATGTTTCTGCTGTACTTCAAAGAAAACTTCCTCTTAAGTGCAAGGATCCAGGTACTTTTACTATCCCCTGCACTATTGGCAATACCAGATTCGAAAGATGTATGCTAGATTTAGGGGCCTCAATTAATGTTATGCCATATTCGATTTATAACTCCTTGAATTTAGGTCCAATGGAAGAAACTGGTATAATTATTCAATTGGCTGATAGATCTAACGCTTACCCGAAGGGGGTTGTGGAAGATGTTCTTGTGCAGGTCAATGAATTGGTCTTTCCAGCTGATTTTTATATCCTTGAAATGGACGATGAATCATCACCCAATCCCACTTTATTCTCCGTCAGCGACCATTCCTTAAGACAAAATTTTCAACCAAGATTGATGTTCATGATGGAACCCTTACAATGGAATTTGATGGTGAAGTGTTCCGCTTCAATATCTTTGAGGCAATGAGGTATCCCGCTGATGTTCATTCTGCTTTTGCCATGGATGATATTAATACTTTGTGCAGGATTTCTTTGAATTATCCGTAATGACAAAGCTGAAATTGCCATAAGTAAAAATCTTACGAAAGATGATTCTAAGGAACATGCAAATTTGATAAAGCTGGATGATGAGGTAGAGGAAGCTATGGCGATCTTAGATGGAGCAGTCACATTACGCACCAATGGGTATAATGTTTCTTACCTTGAATTGCCTTTATTAAATGAGAAACTTTTACCTTCAATTGTGCAGGCACCTACCTTAGAACTTAAACCACTCCCAGAACACCTGCAATATATTTACTTGGGTGAGAATGAAACACTTCCAGTCATAATTGCTAAAACCCTCACCCCAGTTCAACAAGAAAAGTTAATTAGGGTGCTTCGGGATCACAAAACGGCGATTGGATGGACCATTGCCGACATTAAGGGAATTAGTCCTTCCATGTGCATGCATCGCATTTTGCTAGAGGAAGGGTCTAAACCAACGAGAGATGCACTTTGGGCATGTAGGACCGCATACAAAACTCCTATTGGTATGTCACCCTACAGGTTGGTATATGGTAAGCCTTGTCATCTTCCAGTGAAACTTGAACATAAAGCATGGTGGGCTGTGAAACAATGTAACATGGAACTAGACGCCGTCGGCCAACACAGAAAGCTCCAATTGCAAGAATTAGAGGAAATTCGAAATGATGCCTATGAGAGTTCACGAATCTATAAGGAAAAGACTAAGGCTTTTCATGACAAGCAGATCTTGAGAAAGAATTTTAAAGTTGGACAGAAAGTTTTGCTATTCCATTCTCGCCTTAAGTTGTTTCCAGGTAAGTTACGTTCTCGATGGGTTGGGCCTTTTGTTGTTATTAATGTTTTTCATCATGGTGCAGTTGAGATCAGGAGCTTAAAGACAGGTAAAGAGTTCAAAGTTAATGGTCATAGGTTGAAGCCTTACTATGAAAATTTTCAAACACTCAATGTAGAGGAGGCTCCACTTTATGAACCTGCGTACGCTGATGAGTGAAACTTGAGAATCATGTCAGGCTGAGGACAATAAACCAAGCGCTTATTGGGAGGCAACCCAATGGTTGGAGAAAAGAATTTGAGAGCACGCCATAACAGATTTGATCTTTCTCCCTTTCATTCTCATTTACTTTATCCACTCTGTTGAATTTTGTTTGCTTCTGTTTGTGTGTCTCATCTCATTTCCCCATGTTTAATTCTTTCTTTTGTTAGCTTAGGCTTACATTGAGGACAATGTAAGAATTAAGTGTGGGGGGGTGGATTTCGAACTTAGTTTTTGTTACTTCGTCAAAAAAAAAAAAAAGTTGTTTTGAATATTAGCCAGTGATAAGAATTTGATTGACAATAAATATGGTTCTTAGAAAGGGTTGAATATTACCTTAGTTTATACTTGATTCTTGTGTTGATTTCCTCTTAATTGAGATTCTTTAAACCATGAGCACTAATATCAATTCTTTCATAATTTTGACTTAGAATTTGAGATTGACGCAGTCTGAGTTAAGAATTTTAGATTGAGTAAATGACTGTTTGTCTTGATTCTTATCTCCACAATACAGTGTAGTATACACAGGCACCATAGTCAGAAATAGCTACCTATAACCCTTAAGAGTGAAGCTATCCTTGAGTAATTTGGGCCTATGTACCACCAGTATGTAGAGGATAATCTACCATGAGAAGAAGGCTACCTTAAGGGGTAGAGTGAAAGCTCCTGACTAAAAAAAAAAAAAAAAAAAAAAAAAAAAAAACTTCAAAAAAAATGCACACAAATGCCTGTAAAAGAAGAAGAAAAATAATGTGGAGATCAAGATGATAAGATTAGTTTGACCTACTCTTTTCTTTGTTCGAGGCAAAGGCTGTTGATATTGAAGATTTTGGGAATGAATTTTAATTGAATTGATTCACACACACACTATGAGAATCAAAAGAGAGATGTGATTGACTATTGAATTAAAGTTAGAACTTCGATAATATTTGAAATTTTCTTTGAGCTATATAATTTATGCAATCTTTGAGGCTAGCTTTATTTTAAATTCCTTTGTTCTTTTTCTGCTAAAATAAAAATTTTGCAATGATGTTTGTGGGTATCATCGCTGAAGCCCTCACGAGACTATAACTCGTCCACTAGGGCCGCCTAGGGGTTTAAAGGCTTGTTGCATACGCTAAATGCAATCGTGATTTCCTACGAAAGTGGACTAGTTGAGGTTTTCTTTTTATTTTTGTTCTAGGTTTACTCGAGGACGAGCAAAGGGTAAGTGTGGGGGAATTTGATAAGTGCATATTTTCCATATATTTTGCTTTTAATTTCTCCATCTTTTTCTTATTTTGATCTTAAATATTTTAGTTATTTTAGTTAATTTTTAATTTAATAGGGAATTAATTAATATACATACTTTATTTTTTTTATATATTTACTAGTTATTTTTATTTCTTATTTTTAATTCATTGTATTATTTTATTGAATAGGGAATTAATTGGAGATTGTGGATAATAAAAAGGCATGAAGAAATTCAAATTGAGAAGGAATGAAGATTAAATTGGAAGACAAAAATCAAAGCAATTAATCCAATTGAGAAATGTTGAATAATTAAAAGATTTAATTTTTTCCAATTGGCAAATTGGAGTACACGTGCATGGCATTGCAAAAGTGGAAAGCATTTAAACGGGCCCACAATTGACTTTCAAAAGTTGGAATTAATGGCTTTGGGTGGCGTTAAGTTGGAAAAGGATTTCAATTAGAATTGAAAAAGGATTTCTTTGGATTTGTTGGAGAAGAATTCGGTCAACTAGCATTATAAAAGGAGAGCGGCTGGACGGAAACAGAGAAAAAGTGCAGAGGCAATTCGGCAGCCAAGAGGATTTGAGGAATCAGCAGTCGGAATTAAATTGAAGCAAAGGCAGCCGCTTGAATTAATCTCCATGATTGGTTTTATCAATTCTCTTATTCCCAATTCAATTATGTTAGGCTAGATTTTTATTTGGTTGAGGGTGAATTCAAAACCCTAAACATGCTATGCAATTAAATTTAAATTCTATCATTCAATTTATTTAATTGAGATTGTTTATGTTCTTCTATAATTAATGTTTATGATTTATTCTTGTTTTATTTGAGTGGCCAATTAGATAGAACTTGAATAAATTCTATTGCTACATTGAAATTCTTGATCCGTAATTGTCTTGATATTTTAATCATTAGTAGCGTGTTTGGAATCAATCAGATTTCAATTGGAGAACATAACCTAGGTTAAATAATCCGAGCTTGTGTGTTTATTGCCTAGATCAACCTAATATCTTTCTCTTTAATGCTTCCATTATCTTAAATTTAAAGAGCTTGTTTTAAATTATTTAATGGTTAGAGATTAGTGAAGAGCTTATTTTGCCTAACGACACACTAAGGAAAGATTGAGACTAATGAGCTTATTGTTGTCTACGGTTGATAGTTTCAATATAAATTGATGATAGAATTGATATATTATGTGCATGTTTGGTGGTGGCGAATGATCCTTTAACCAAAGTTTTCATCATTATTATTTCTTTCTCATTTAATTAGAGTTTTTATTAAATTCTTGTTCGTAGTTTTAATTTCTTTATTTCTTACTATTTAGTTAAAAATTCATAAACCCCCCTTTTATTTTTAATTGGCATTTTCTTTAGTTAGATTAATTTATATTATTATTATTATTATTACTATTATTTTATTTTAAATCTTGCTTTGGAGTTAATAATAAATATAACTAGCATAGTCTCTGTGGGATCGATCCTTACTCGCTCTGTACTCATTATTTATATTAGTGGTAAGGTTTTAAATTTGGTGCACCTTAACGACACTACCATGACCAATAAACAAATTTTTATACCCATTATTCATTATCTCCCCCTTCATCATCAAAAAGAAAAGATAGAAAAAGAATACTTAAAGCACAAAATTGATGAAGAGATTACCCATTATTATGCGAGCAGAAATTTTGGCAAAATCTCCCTTTAAAATTGAACAAATCCTCAAATACAATTCAATATTAAAACACTTCCAAATATGATGAAACAAGTTTCTCAAATCAACAACTCCAACAAATCATCAATCCACTCACATTTAATCAACCATCATCAAAATCATCAATAAATCATAATGTAATCCAAACACAAAATAGAAATATCAAAACACATATATAGATATAATATGAAATGTATGTACGAAAAGACAAAGGACGAAACTAAGGCCGCGAAGATGAACTGCCCGTGTCATAACCAAAATAGCGAACGAGAGTGCACTGTCCAACGATGAGCTCAAGCTGCTGATCGATATTCTGCTACTGAAAAGTCTGAGACTGAGAGTGTAGTTGTTGCTGGTCTCGGGAGAGAGTGTCCAATCTATCGAGAATCAGTTGCCGCTGCTTAGAAAGTCTGCGAACATCATCAACTAACTGCAGCAAAGTGTCCGGTCAATGGGATGTAAGGTGAGGTCGCTAGTGGAATCAAGACTGCCAGAGCTAGAGACCGCTCGGAAATGGAGGGAAGATCACTATCCATCTCACGCTCCTCAGTATAATAATCAGTTGTGTTAGCCTAAAGGGCTACACATAATGTAATTTTGATGATAACAAACATGTGTCTAAGTAAAAATAATAAATATTGTATTTCACATTTTCACTAGTTTTTGAAGGATAATATTTATGCAAGTGAATCAAGTGAAATCAAGCTCAAGACACTCAATGGACAACAGCGAAATCAAGAATAAAGTTTAGAGCTCAATGGATAAATTAGTGCGATAAATTCTAGTAAAGCCGATATGATTTAATTGATACATGATTTAGCATTTGAGAAGCTCAAGAGATTAATTTAATTAATTACTTTTTATAAACTAAAATGTTTTATTTTTATAAGATAAAGTACCTTGTGGTTTTGAGTAATTTGGATTTAAATGTAAAGTTTTGAAATCTTTGATTTTAATAAGTATTATTATTAAATTTTGGAGTTGGACGTTTTTACAAACATTTAAAATGTTTTGGGTCATACTATAATTTATGAATATTTTAGACTAAAGTGAAAGATTTTGAGAACTTTGAAAAATATGGATATTATGTTGAAAAGGACCTTTTTGAGAAATAATAATATCTTTGGGGCCATATCATAATTTCAGAAAGTTTTGGAAATACAACTATTCTTAAGAAATTCTGAAATTGGACCTATTTGTAAAGTTTTATGACGTTTTGGGCCGTAGTATAATTATAGAAAGTTTTAGGCCAAAGTGTAATTTTAGTGAACAGTATTACTGTAGTAAAATTCAAAAATAACGGTAATATCACTATTCATGAGCGGCTAACCGCTTGTGGGCGGGAATTTGCCTATAACGGCTAGTTTTCGGACTTTAACTATAAAAACTCAACTCAAACTTCATTCTAAGAACCAATGCAAGCAAACATAAGATCATACAACATATATTGAGCTTCCAAAATGCAAATCATCATAGATTGAATCATGTTTTAGCTATTATTTGCATATCTACTCTTAAAGAGAGTTTTTGTTGTAATTCTCATTTCTTATCAAATTGTGAGTGTGTAAGTGTGAGAAACACTAGGGGTGAAGAGATTGGGAGATAATCTCTTGATTGTAAAGGTTCATTAACACCTTGGAAGTCAATTGTAAGAACTTGAAGCCTTGGGAGGCTTGGATAGTGAAATCCTTGAGCTTGGTTGGCTTGGAGGCGTGGACGTAGGCGGGGATTGCCGAACCACGTAAAAATTCGTGTGTTTTTTTTTCTCTTCCCTTACTCTTTTATTTTTATACTTGTTTGAATTTATTGTTCTCTATTCCATTAAGGCGTTAGATTAATTTGTTGTGCAAATTGTCTTGCATAATTTTTAAAAACTCAATTCACCCCCCCTCTTGGGTTGCGTAACTTGCATTTCAAGTTGGAGGCTAGGGGACAGATTGTCGATGCGGAGGTGGAAGATGGGCTCCTAGTCTAAAATCGGGACGTTGATCGGGGGGAAAATGTCATTTAGCATCCGATCATCCTCCGAAGCAACCAAAGTATCCCGATTTTTGGAGTTTGAGGTCTTAATCCATTTGTCATTCTTTCCAGAAAATCCAATACTAGTCATGGCCTCCGGACCAATCCTTTTGGTCTCCATATACACGGCATCCCGAAGAGGCACTTAAAAATGCTGCAGTATCTTAGAAATGATATTGTCATAAGGAAGTATACGGTGGTTAACCGCGGGAGTACTCAGCATGTGCCGCACAATAACATAGTTTGTTAACATATATGTTTCCATAATATTGATTTTGATGATAACAAACAAGATTAAGAATGATTAATCTTTTAAGATCAAATTATTTTTTATACATTTTAAATAAATCATTATTTTCACATTTTAAAGGTTTTATATTTAATGGAAAATTGATTTTATGAAATTGATTGTTTTTATTCTTTTTAAATAAATCATTATTTTCACATTATAAATGTTTCATATTTAATGGAAAAATGATTTTATGAAATTGGTTGTTTTTCAAAGTTTATGGTTTAATTGAAAGAATTTTGAAAACTTTGAAATAAACAAGTATTGCTTGAAATTTTGGAGAATGACTTATTTGAAAAGTGTCGTAGCATTTTGGGCTATACCATAATTTCAAAAAGTTTTGGGATTAACAAAGTATTATTTGGAAATTCTGAAATTGGACTTATTTGCAAAGTTTTATAACGTTTTGGGTCGTAATATAGTTTTATAAAGTTTTGGGGCCAAACTATAAATTTGGGAAATATTTCACTGTAGAAAACGGCGATCCGACAATTTTGATAAACGGCTCGCCGATATTTAACAGAACTGAAGATTAGCCTCTGGACCTAAACGGCGATCCGACATCTAGATAACGGCGATCCGACAATTTGAAAATCAGCTCCAACGGTCATATTGACCAGTCAAACGGCGATCCGACATCTAGTTAGCGGCGATCCGACAGTGTGTAGAAAGTCAATAACGGCTAGTTTTCAGCTCCAACTATAAATAAGCTCAATTCAATTCAAACAAGAAGTTTTCCAACGATCATCATTGAGCAAAATATTGAGAATACAACTTTCATTGAGCTTTAAATCCTTGTATTCATCTCATTCATTCACACATTGAGCTTTCACTTGTGATCAACACACATTGTGTGAGAGAGATTCATTTGTAATTTTTTTTTTTGTAAAATCAAGTTAAAAGATTGTAAGTGTTGGGATACACTTGGGTTAAGAGATTGGGGATAATCTCTTGTTGTAAAGGTCCATTGACACCTTGGAAGTCAATTGTAAGCGTTTGAAGCCTTGGGAGGCTAGCTTAGTGAAATCCTCAAGCCTGGTGAGCTTGGAGGCGTGGACGTAGGCGGGGATTGCCGAACCACGTAAAAATCATTGTGTTTGTTTTCTCTTCCCTTACTCTTTTAATATTGTGAATGATTGAATTTATTGTTTTCAATTTGATTAAGGCAATAGATTAAATTGTTGTGTGGTTTGCTTAGCTTAAATTTTAAAATCCCAATTCACCCCCCCTCTTGGGTTGCCTAGTTAGTATTTCATAGTCAAGGTTAATAGGTCGCCCCATAATGAGACTATCTAATAACTCAACATCCAATCTTGTTACCTCATCCGAATGACCCTTCCGAGGAGTGATCATATGCTATAAAATAGTATGAAGGATTCGAACTTGGAGAGGCAATAATTGTGATCGAAAAGGAAGAGCACAAATGTCACCAGTAAGATCCCGACGTCGACAAATGTTTCGAACACTAAGATGATGAGAAAAACTGGAAAAGGAAAGAGCTTTCCTAGATGTATAAATCTTATGACCATCATTCCGAATTCCCAAAATGTTGTTTAACATCTTAACATCAAACAATGTGAATACCCCTAACTTGAGTAACTATGCTATTTAATTGAGTTACAGAAATTTCCATGTTTGAATAGAAAACACAGACTAAATTAGGATAAACTCAATTATCAAAATCAATAGCAGACTCCCAAGGTTGAAGCATATTCCTAACACTTTTACCATATATAATTAACTCTCTAAAATCTTCTATATCAACATATTAAGAGTCTAGTACCTTTCGGCCCAAGTTGAGTAAATCTTAATTTGAATAGGGCCATACTTGATATAAAATTAGTGAAGAACTAGACATAGAGATTCACCTTGTAGGGTAAACGAAACTTAGAACGCATAATGCTATATTTAATGTTAGGTTAGTAATTGGTCACTATTAGGTTGCATTAGGTACAAGATATCCAACAGGCGACAACTGAAGATGCATGAGGGATTCTGCCTTGTGCTATTATAGATGCCAGTAGCAACATAATCTTAATTAAAAAAAGTCAACACTATTAAATGAATTTAATCATTCAACTACTATATTCCCATTGAGTTTTCCCTTGTGTTTAACGTGAAAATTTTCCTTATTGTATTTTATTTATTGCATTTTTATTTTAATTAGTTTATTAGTTTTATTAATTATCTTATTTTAATTTAGAATAAAGTTGCATTGTTAAGATTGTTGTAGCAAATTTGATAACATCAATCCCTATAGAGACGATTTGAATACTCATAAGTATATTACTTATTATGTACACTTGCACATCGACACCTATAGCAATCGAAATCACCCAACAAGTTTTCTGCACCGTTGTTGGGGATTAATTGTTCATTATGATTTGTGAAATTAATCTTAATTGGTGATAATTTTCAATATTATTTTAATTTGTTTGTTTAGTTGATAGAAGTGCTTTAACAACCCTTGCATGTGCAAATATAAACCCATTGAATTCCAGTTTGATCCAGAAATTGAAAGAACTAAAAGGAGATTGAGAAAAGAGCAAAAAAATTTAATAGCTACTGTAGAAATGGATGATTTGCAAGATATGGGGAATTTGAACCTTCGAGGAGAAATACAACCAATAAATGCACAAGTAGGTCAAGAAGGTCACAATGGGCAGATTATTTATCGGCAACCAAGGAATAACAATATTATCCATATGACAGATGATAGAGATAAAGCCATTAGAAATTATGTAGTGTTAACCCCTCAAGCCATAAACCCTAGAATAGTTAGACTCGAAGTGCAAGTTGATAATTTTGAGCTCAAACCAGTGATGTTTCAGATGGTTCAAGTAGTGGGGCAATTCAATAAAAGATCCTCATATGCACCTTAAGCTGTTTTTGGAAGTAAGTGATGGTTTCAAGATTGCTGGAGCATCATAGGAAGCATTATGACTCAGACTTTTCTTATTTTATTTAAGGAATCGATCAAGAGCATGGCTGAATACTCTACCACCCGACTCTATTGCTACATGGAATGACTTGGATGATAAATTTTTGATGAAATAATTTCCACCGACCAAGAATGCAAAAATTAAGGAACGTGATCACATCTTTTTATCACTTAAATATAAGAGCTTGTGTGATGGATGGGAAAGATTCAAGAAGTTACTCAGAAGATGTCTTCATCATGGTTTGCCTTGTTGTATACAATTGAAAACCTTCTACAATGGTCTCAACCAAAGTACTAGATTAATGGTGGACGCTTCAGTAAGTAGGGCATTGCTGTCTAAGTCTTACAATAAGGCTTATGAAATTTTGAAAATGATAGCCAACAATAACTATCAATGGCCATCTACCAAGCAAGCTGTAGCAAGAGGAACAACAAGAGTCCATAATATAGATGCCTTGACAGCATTATTAGCCCAAGTAACCTCATTAACAAATATGGTGAAGGTTATGACTACTACTTTAGAAACTGTTAACCAGATTGCTGAGGTTTCTTATGTCTATTGTGGAGAAGGGCATTTATTGGACAATTGTCCTGGAAATCCAACCTCGGTTAACTATGTGGGCAAGTTCAACAGACAGAACTAGAGCAAACTTTATTTAAACACTTACAACCCTGGATGAAGACAACACCCGAACTTCTTATGGAGCAATCGAAATCAACATACTGCAACAGCTAGTGCACAAAACAGGCATGCTCAACCACTTGGATTTCACTAGCAAAATCAAGGGAAAGAAATACCAGTAATGATCAACTCAATTCTTTTGAAGTTTTCATTAAGAAGTACATTGTGAAGAATGAAGCAGTTGTCCAAAGCCAAGCAATATCCTTCAAAAATTTGGAAAATCAGATTGGACAGCTTGCTACAATATTAACCAATAGACCTCAGGGCACTTTACCCAACAACACAACAAAAAGCATTTATGAGGTACAAGTTTCTCACTTAAATATAAGAGAATTTATTTTTAGTTAATAAGCCCCCTTAAGTATTAAAATAATAATGATAATAATAATATAAGATATTTAATTCTAAGTAATGATGACATAAGCAATCATATAAGTGATGATGTAAGAGAAGTTTATAGAGATAGTTAAAAATTCTAGAATTTAGTAAGATATTTATGAAGGATAATCTCAACCATTGATTAAGAGTTATGGTGGCAAAATCTTAGCCATCCATTAGCCTTAAGAAATTCTATAAATACCCTTTTTTATTTTTAATGCAACCTAAAAATTCCATCCTCTTCTATTATAAGTCATAACATCAAGAGGAGAGAAATCATTAATTTAGAAAGGTCTAGAGAAGTTAAGGTCAAGACGTAAGTAACACTTCAACTGCAATGTAAAGAAAAAATTCTTTTCATACTTAACTTTAGTTTTAACAATTCCTTTATCTGAGGGATGGCCAAATCCGGGTTCGGGTCTAGGTTTGGCCTTTTTGGTTCTAGACCCAGATGACAATTCATCTTCCCAGATCCGGATATAAACCCGAATTATTTAACTGCGAGTCTGGGACGGGTTTAACCCAGAAAAATCTGAGTTTCTAGATCGCGGGTTCTAAACCCGATAGTTGGAGCAGACTTAATGCTTACGACTTTCGCCTCTTTGGAATTGCATAAGCAGAAAATAGTAAGTCAAATTCATGGGATTTCAACTAAATTTGCTTGCCTCAATAACAAAATTTACAATTATATCGACATTGTGTTAAAATGCTACATCTGGCTATTCACAACAACAACAACAAAATTAATAATTACCAAAAATAAGCAGAAGCAAAAAATTTAAAAAGAAATACAGAGAAAGGAATTAAAATTATCTTTGATTGATCAGGTCGTAGCTAAGGCGACGATGGGTGGTTAAGTTCGGTGAAAAATGTGATCACCGACGAGAAGGGGTTAGCGGCTGGCGGCAAAGCTTGCTCTTTGGCGAGAGGCAATATCGAATTTTATGGTGATGGAGCTCGGTTGTTGTTCGTTTTTCTTGATGGTAACGGATGATGAACCGACGATGATTTAAATTGATGATGTATTGATGAACCATTGAATTGATGTTGAGCATTGGGGATGAGGAAGATGAAGATTGAGGTGGTGGCTAGGGCTTGTTTTGCTCCAAAAAAAATTTCCCTAAGGTGGCGGCTGGTGTGTTTATTTAGTTTTGCTTTAGGGTTTCTAGGTTTGTTTTGTTTGCTTTTAAGCCTTTGCAACAAAAATTAATTAATATATGAATTATAAAACAGTATAGTTCGGGTTTGGGTTCACCTAAACCTGGAACAGGACCCGGATACATGCGGGTTTGAAAAAAGCTAACCGGATCCACATTATTAATGCATCCGGTACGGGTTGAACATGGCCGGATCATCTGGGTTTTTCCGAGTCCGGAAAAATTTTCCATTCCTACTTTATCTTGTGATGGCTACTATGATGAGATTAGTTATAATCTAAATTTTTATATGGTCGATTATGCCACCTATATTATGATATTTTCTTATTTACTTCTTGTATGGTGGGCTATGCTGCCTAATTTATTATACTTTTACTCAATTATGCTATGGTCGACTCTGCCGCCTATATTATGGTCCTATTTTGTTTAATCTCCATATAGATGGCACTGCCACCTGCATTAAAAAATGTTGTCCTTAAATACCATTGTATGTTAATTCTGTTGTTCTTATATGAAGACTTTTAGAAAATGAATTTATGATAAATGGGTTGTTGCACTATAAGTTGGTAAAGTTCTCAAAGAGGGCAAGCCCTCCAAGCTTTGTAAAAGGTAATCTTTTGGGGATGGCGATACGTAACGCTCAAAAGATCAACTAATCAAGCCCCAAGGGCATATTGCTTAAAGACTAAAAGTGCTAGTCTTTGTAGTGTAACATACCTAAGGCCCTAATAAAGTTGTTTTGTATTTTTTAAGTTTCTTTCAAAAACTTAATATGGTCATCTATATGCATAATAATTTATATATGCATCAAAATGTTATTTTACTGGGTATTAGCTCATAAAATCATTACATTATAGGTAACGATGAGTAGGGCAAGCTGGTGCCAAGTCCTAACCAAGGCGAAATGCATATGTGTTGATTGATTTCTATAATCAATTATTATCAATGCCAATGTGCAAGTATACACAACAAGTAATAAAGTGATGAGTATTCAAGATCGTCTCAAGTGGATTGATGTTACTCTAAAATGCTAAAGCAATCACAATAGTGCAAGTCAACTAAAGACCGAAACAAACAATTGTCAAATAATTCTATCAGAACTAATAATTGTGAGAGATGGAAATAAAACAATACCAGAATGAAATAAACTAAGTTAAATGTGTCTAAGATTCAATTAAGAATATAGTAGTTGAATGATCAAACTCTCCTAATGGGGTGATCAAGTTTACCAAATTAGCACCATTGTTACAATAAGTGTGCAAGAAGAAATGGGTAGAATAAATCTGCATCCGCAGCTTATCGCATGTTGGAAATCTCATACCTTTAAATCTACTAACAATGACCAGCTTGCTCATATATTTATGGTACGACAAAGATAACCTTTAATCTCTCCACCCTGCAAGGTGAACACCTATGTCTAGAGTGTCACAAATCTTAACTTCAAGTATTGCCCTTATGGGATTGAAGGTAACCTAATCCAGAAACTCGACTTAAGAACAAGTAATACTCTAATAATGTCCGCTAAGACATGCCTCACGCTTCTATCTTAACTGAAACTATTAATGAAATGCAAGTAACGCAAGCCAAGAAAGGGGGTGAATCGAGATTTTAAAAATTATGCAAGACAATTCGCTCAACAAATCAATCTAACGCCTTAATGAAATAGAAAACAATAAATTCAAACAAGCATAAAAATAAAAGAGTAAGGGAAGAGAAAACAAACACACGGATTTTACGTGGTTGGCAATCCCCTCCACGTCCACGCCTCCAAGCCAACCAAGCTCGAGGATTTCACTATCCAAGCCTCTCAAGGCTTCAAGTTCTTACAATTGACTTACAAGGTGTCAATGAACCTTTACAATCAAGAGATTATCTTCCCAATCTCTTTACCCCAAATGTTTCTCACACTTATACGCTCACAATTTGATAAGAAATGAAAATTACAACAAAAACTCTCGTTAAGAGTGGATATGCAAATAATAGCTCAACAATGATTCAATCTATGATGATTTGCGTTTTGGAAGCTCAATATATGTTGTATGATCTTATATTTACTTGCATTAGTCCTTAGAATGAAGTTTGAGTTGAGTTTTTATAGTGAAAGTCCAAAAACTAGCCGTTATAGGTAAATTCCCGCGCCCAAGCGGTTAGCCGCTTGATTATCCGGCTAGCCACTCAGAAACAATGATATCACCGTTATGCTACAGTAATACTGTTCATTGAAATTACACTTTGGCCCAAAACTTTCTATAATTATACTATAGCCCAAAACGTCATAAAACTTTACAAATAAGTCCAATTTCATAACTACCTAAAAATAATTGTCTTTCCCAAACTTTTTAAAATTATGATATGGCCCCAATGATTTTATTATTTCACACAAATGTCCTTTTACCCATATGTTTCAAAGTTCTCAAAACCTTTCACTTTAGTCCAAAATATTCATAAATTATAGTATGGCCCAAAACATTTCAAATGTTTGTAAAAATGTCCAACTCCGAAATTTAATACTTATTAAAATCAAAGATTTCAAATCTTAGCATTTAAGTCCAAATTACTTAAATTCACAAAATACTTTACTTTATAAAAATAAAACCTTTTAGTTTATGAAAAGTATTTAATTAAATTAATCTCTTGAACTTCTCAAATGCTAAATCATGCATCAATTAAATCATACCAGCTTTACAAGAATTTATCGCACTAATTTGTTCGTTGACCTCTAAACTATATTCTTGATGTCGCCGTTGTCCGTTGAGTGTCTTCAATCTTGATTTCACTTGATTCACTTGCATAAATATTATCCTTAAAAAACTAGTGAAAATGTGAAATACAATATTTATTAAATTACTTAATACACATGTTAATTATCATCAAAATTACATTATGTATAGCCTTTTAGGCTAACAATCTCCCCCTTTTTGATGATGACAAACATCTCATGTATTTTGACATTAAACTCCCCCTCAATACATGGCATACATGACTTCAACTTATAAATCAAATTTAAAACAAAAACTCCCCCTGAATATTTGATTTAGATAATTTGAAAGCTCCCCCTTAATATTTCAAAACCATGCATAAATACTTGAAATACAAAATATGTATTACATGTCTTCATATTCAAAATTCAAAATAATATTCAAAATTCAAAATTCAAAATACATGACTTCTCCCCCTTCATCATCAAAATTACTAGAAATGTATGCTAAGACCGAAAAATTTAACCAAAATGACATTATCAAAAAACTTATCATATTTATTTTCCGCTGTAAAAAATAGATATATGCAATTTGAAACAAGATCACCAAAAATAATTCAATGAAGATATTACCAATTTTGGGCGAGCAAAAATTTCGGCAGAGTCTCCCCTTAAAAATGAACAAATCCTCAAATACACAATGTGGTTAAAAACACTTCCATATAAGCTAAAACAAGTAACACAAACCAACAACTCCACCAAATCATCAAACAACACATAAGAATTAAGCATATAATTAACCAAAGAGTTATAATATTTTAGGAATCCGAAAACATTATCCAAATATAACATATCCGAAGATCAAATAACAAACATCTTTAATCCACAAATTAAAAACAACATATCCAAATATCAAATAACAAGATGTCATCCGAAAATGAAAAAAACAACAATGCATGAAGAAATGTAGTGCAGAGTGACAAATAAAATAAAATAAAATAAAATAGAGTGCTAAGGAGATGGTGGATGTAATGAAGAGGATGGTGGTGGAAATCCAAGAGCTGTAAAAAGTTGCAAGAAGCTGCTACTGTTGAGCAAAGAGACGCTCTCGCTCGAAAATGGACTGAAATTGAAAAGCTTCAAGCATAGACTGAAGTTTGTCTTGCCGCTCAGAAAGTGAATCCACTTTAGTTAACAGCTACTGCAACGGATCCTCAGAGGCAGCTGAAGTAGAGTGGGAAGGGCCCTCGGAAGGTGGAGGACGTGAGAGATATGGAGCACTAAGATCGGGAAGCAAGTGTGGGAGACGGACATCGTTAAAGAAACGATGATCTCTAGGAGCAATGTCCCCAACTTTTTTGTTTTGCATTATCTTTCGCCATTGATCATCGCTCCAATACAACTCAAATTAGCATTGATTCATCGCCTAATTCTCTTGAATTCAAGGAGATTGGCTCAGTTATAGGACACACGGAAATACTCTAGAGTTCGGGTAATAATGCTAGCATATGGAAGGGATCTTTTGGCTGTTGGAGTACTAAGCATGTGATGAAGGATAATATACCCAATATTTAGCACCCCTCTCCTCTAGAATGCAGTCCAAAATGGTTACATCTAAACGACTAACTTCATCCACATGACCGCCCTAGGAGTAATCACATGATGAAGAATATAATAAAGGATTCGAGTTTGAAGAGGTAAGGCTTGTGATTTCAAAGGTGAGTTCACAGTAACGCAGTGGACAAATCACGCCGTCGACAAATTTTTTAACGGCATTTTCAAAAGGAAAACCAAGGTTGTTTGATTTTGGCTCTAGCACTATATATTTCCAATCCCTCATTTGAGTGCCAAGGATAGAATTTAGCAAAGCAACATCAATTCAATGTGAACTCTCCCAACATTCGTAACAATTCTATTTGACAATTCCGTATCCATATTCGAATAGAAAACCTGGACTAAATTTTCATAGTAAGGATCATTAACGACCAACACATTCTTCCATCCCATAGCAATAAGTAAATCTTTAATAGATTTATCACAAATTTCTAAATTCTCCATATTACCGATTGACAAAATAAGGAGTAATGACCGACCTTGGCTTGAAATTGTCGAGAAAATGTTTCCGAAGTTGGAGTCGGGAAAATGAATCAACATAAAGTCCGAGATAATCTCCATGATCATCCTTACGCTTCTTGCCACGTGTTTTCCTTGGACTTGTCACCACCCGCCATTGTTGGAAGAAAAAAGAGCTTAAAAATGCAATTTCGGGTTTAACAAAATTGAGTGAAATGGATTTGTTTGAGGCAAGAAAATTAATCCTAGAGATGAATGGGCTAATTTATGATGTAGAGTGAATTAAAAATGGGCTAAAGGAAGCTTGAAAATGAAGAGAAAGAAATGTGTAGAGTGAGAATTTTTTATTTTGGGTTTTATGTGAGAGTTGATGAAATGTTGTTTTGGGAGTGAAAATTGAAGGAGTAATAGATGAATAATGAGTTGGATGATTGATTTTAACAAGAAAATGAGTGAAAGATGAAGAAATTTGAGAAAGAAAATGGAGAACACTATTCACGCGAATGGAATGAGGATGGAATGATGAAGAACAAGTGAAGAAATCATGATGGAGAAGGGTTTAATGAAGATGAAATGCATGGGTATTAGTTTGAATGGTTGATTTGGGCATGAAAATGGATGAAAAATGAAGAAAATGGAAGTGAAAATGGATGGTTCACTCACGTTTTGAGGAAAGAGAGAGCATGTGCAAAAAATAAACAAAGGAAGAAGAAGAAGCAAAAAAAAAACAAAAATTGCCAACCCGTGACCAAGTGGCTAGTCACTTTGCTCTCGGTTGACAAGCTCAAGCTGCCAGTCACTGTTGCTGTCCACCGGACTGAAGTTGATTTCCACAATTTCGATCAATTCCGTGACCATTTTGTGATCCCGAAACATCTCAAGAGCCAATTTAATGCATGATTCATGATTTTAAACATCTAAAAGATGATTAATTCAAACAAATAATCCATCCAACAAGCATATATTCATGAAGCACATAAGCATTCAAAAATTAATAAATCAAACACCACATATATCTAACTTGCTCAAACACTTCATAAACATTAATAATCATCAAGCAAACGATTTTAATAGATTCAATAACATAAATAGAGATGTTAATGCGAAAAATTTCATCATCCCAAGTTCATGCCGACTTTTGAAAATTGTTCTTCGCAGCGGGGTTTTGTAAAAATATCGGTGTTGTTTTTCCGTGAGATAAATTCTAATGCAATATCACCTTTTTTGAACATGATCTCCAAGAAATGATGCCTAATCTCTATGTGCTTGGTTCTAGAATGTTGAATGGGATTCTTTGAAAGATTTATGGCGCTAGTATTATCACACTTTGATAGAATTTGTTCAAGATTAATACCATAGTCTCTAAGTGTTTGTTTCATCCAAGTGCTTGTGCACAACAACCACTCATGCAATATATTCCGCCTCGCAGTTTTAGAGTGCCACCGAATTTTTATTTCTTACTAAAAACCATGAAACAAGTGAATGACCAAGAAATGGCAAGTTCTACTAGTACTCTTCCTATCGACCTTATTGTGACAAAGACAATCGCATCCGAATAACAAGTTAAATTTGTATGAGTTCCTCTAGGATACCAAAGGCCAATATATATGGTTCCACTCAAATAACGAAAAATCTTTTAACACCAAGCAAATGAGATTCCTTGGGACATGATTGAAATCTGCACACAAACATACACTAAATATGATATCGTCTACTTCATGTTAAATAAAGTAAGGATCCGATCATACCTCGATACATTTTAATATCAACCTCTTTACCTTTTTTTCATCTTTATCAAGTTTGATTGTTGTACTCATTGAGTATTCTTGGTATTTGATTCATCAATACCAAACTCTTGAAAGCAAGTCTTTGACGATTTTAGTCTTGGCTGATGAAGATCCCTCATTGTTTTGTTTGATTTGGGGGTCCAAGAAATACTTCAACCTCCTATCATGCTCATCTCAAATTCCTTACTCATAAAGAGGAAAATTCTTTGCACAAAGATTCATTAGTAGAACCAAAATAATATATCATCAACATAAATTTGAACAACAAGTATATCTGATTTTTATTTTTAATAAAAGAGGTAGTATCCGCTCTTCCCATCGAAAAACCATTATCCAACAAGAAATTTTTAAGCCTATCATACCATTGCTCTAGGTGCTTGTTTTAATCCATATAATGCTTTTGATAACTTATACACATGATTTGAAATTTCTTTTCGAAAACCAAGGGGTTGTTTCACAAAACTTCCTCCATAATATAACCATTTAGGAAAGCACTCTTGACATCCATTTGAAATAAAATAAAATCTTTATGACATGCAAATGCTAACAACATCCTAATGGATTCTAATCTAGCTACAGGTGCAAATGTTTCATCGAAATCATCCTTCTTCTTCTTTTTGTATCCTCGAGCCACCAATCTAGCTTATTTCTTACAACCACACCAGATTCATCCATTTTATTTTTAAATACCCATTTAGTGCCTATAATGGATTGATGTTCATTTTAGAACCACCCTATACTTTATTTCTCTCAAATTGATTTAACTCCTCTTGCATTGCCATAATCAAAACTCATCATTTCCGCATCCGCAAAAGATTTTGGTTCAATTTGAGAAATAAATGCAAAGATGCTCACATGTGTTTCTAAGTGATGATCTAGTTGTGATACCTCTCAAGGATCACCTAATATTAAATCCTTAGGATGAGAGGAAACATACCTCCACTCCTTGGGGAGTGTTTGAGAACTACCTTCTTGTTGCTCCAGCTCCATATTTGTTTGTTCTTCTTGTCTATCCTCTTGATTTTCTTGTGGTGCATTCTCTTCATTCTCTTTTGATGATTCTTCTTATAACTCTCCATCTGCATCATCATTAACAACTGCTTTCTCCGCAGAGGAGGGGTTAGATTCATCAAACGTAACATGCATGGATTCTTCCACAACTAAAGTTATTTTATTATAAACTTTATAAGTTTTGCTTGAGTTTGAATACCCGAGAAAGATGCCAACATCAGATTTTGGATCAAATTTACCAAGATTATCTTTTGTGTTTAAAACAAAACATTTGCATCCAAAAACTTTGAAATAACCAATGTTGGGTTTTCTATCTTTCCAAAGCTCATAGGAGTTTTATTGAGATTTAGGTCTAATCAACACCCGATTTAAAACATAACAAGCGGTGTTGTTGATACTTCGCCCAAAAATATTTTGGTAATGCATTTTCATTTAACTTAACGTGGTCCTAGCCATTTCTTGAATAGACCTATTCTTTCTCTCAACAACTCCATTTTGTTGTGGAGTCCTAGGTGATGAAAATTGATGCTCAATGCCAAAATCATTACAAAAATTTTCAAATGCATGATTTTCAAACTCTCCACCATGATCACTTCTAATACAAGTAATAGAATAACCCTTTTCATTTTGAACCTTTTTACAGAAAATTCTAAATGCATCAATGGCATCAACCTTATTAGTTAAGAATAATACCCATGTGTATCTAGAATAATCATCTACAATTACAAATGCATAAAATTTGCCACTTAAACTAGCATGTCTAGAGGGTTCAAACAAATCTATGTGAAGTAATTGAAGATGTTTTAAAGTAGAGATATGATTCTTGTTTTTTAAAGAGGTTTTGATTTGTTTTCCAAATTGACATGCTTCACAAATTCTATCCTTTTGAAAACCAATTTTTGGAAGACCTTTAACTAAATCGTTTTTCAAAATTTTTGAAATTAAATCCATACTTTCATGTCCTAGTCTTTTATGCCATAACCAACCATCATCATGCAATGCTGAAAAACATTTATCATGAGTAGATGCACATTCTATATCAATCGTGTAAACATTGCCACATTTATTTCCCATAAACAAAATTTTCCCATCACATGCATTCTCAATAACACATCTTGATTTATCAAAAACAACTTTATAACATTTGTCACATAGTTGACTAATGCTAATCAAATTGTGTTTTAAATTTTCAACCAAACACACATTTTCAATTAGAGTTGAAGAAATTTTACCAACATTTCCAATTCCGAGAATTTTTCCTTTTGAGTTATCTCCAAAGGATACATCTCCACCATTTTCGATTTTGGTGAAACTTGAGAACCATGCATAGTTTTCGGTCATATGCCTAGAACATCCGCTATCCAAGTACCATTTATTTTTCTTTTTCTTCAAGCCCTGCAAAGAAAATCTTATGCCCAGTACCCAAACCTTTTTGGGTCCTGATCATTTTCAAGCTGTGGTTCCTTTGGAACTCACACACATTTGACACCATTATATGCATTCCTTTACGTGGACATCTATATTTCATGTGACCATTTTGATTACAATAATGAAAAACAATCTTATGATTATTTGTGAGGTAGCTTTAACAAAATAATTCTTATAATACTTTTGCTTCAAGTTAGGCTTATACCCAAGTCCTCCTTTATCAAAACCACATTTTTGGGAGTTAAGCATGTTATCCAACATCTTTTGCCCATTTGTAAATTTTAGAACAACATTACTAAGTTCAATATTCTTTTTTTGAGCATTTCATTTTCCTTTTTCAAATCATCTACATGTGACTTAAATGCTCATGTGATGCTAGATTTTTCATTTGATAATGCAACTCTATTATGCAAGGTTTTATTCTCTAATTCAATCCTTTAATCTTCTCATTCAATGACTTATTGCATTTTGCATGGCATCCTTTTCATTTGTAGATTCTAGCAATTTTTAAGGCATGCATTCTTTTACCAATTTTCATCAACTCATCATGCATTTCTTTAAAAGCATCATACAATTCATCATACAATTCATCATAGGTTGGATCACTTACCTCATTGAGATCATCATCATCTCCTAGTGCCATAAGTGCTAGGTTTGATTCTTCTTGCGACTCATCTTCATCACTTGAATCTTCATCGCTATCATCCTAAGTAGCAACCATAACTTTCTTCTGAGTTTGTTGAGAAGTGGGCATTCGATCTTATATGGCCGGGCTTTTTGCATTCATAGCATATGATTACCTCTTTTCTTCCTTTGGTTTTAAGTTTCTAAATTTTCTTCTGGCCACCGGTTTTCTAGAAAAATTTTCTGAACCTCCTTGCTAGCATAGTCAACTCCTCATCATCCGGTCTCCTTTCTCCATCACTCTCATATTTTTGTGGCTTTGAGTGCAATGTTTTTTTCTTTCCTTATTTCCTCTTTGGCTGCCAAATCTTCCTCATAAGAAATAAGAGAACCAATTAAATCATCAATAGGTAAGATATTCAAATCTTTAGCTTCCTCAATGGCAGTCCTTTTGGTCTCCATTC
>JAUJEM010000260.1:0-201380 GCA_030448935.1 Citrus cavaleriei | reverse complement strand
TTTTTGGGCGCGATGTGCCCGGGCCTATTTTTGACACAAGGAGGCACCTCGCAATGTCTCGCGCCATTCTGAGTCCGGCCGGACGGTTGGCCAGCCCCACCCCCCAAGGCTATAGCCCACCCGTTTTGTGCCTTTTTCCGCTGGACGAACTTGGCGCCGCCTTCCGGGCGGCGGCGCTGCTGCATGACCTATTTTTGGTACACGGAGGCGCATCCCAGTCTCGCGCCATTCCGAGTCCGGGCGGACAGCTGGCCAGCCCCACCCCTAAGGCTATAGCACACCTGCTTTTTGTGGCCTTTTTCCGCTGACGAACTAGGCGCCCACGGCCTTCGGTGGGTATTTTTGGGCGCGGCTGTCCCCGTGGGCCTATTTTTGGCACACGGAGGCGCCCCGCAAAGTCTCGCGCCATTCCGAGTCCGGCGGATGAATTGGCGAGCCCCACCCCCCAAGGCTATAGCCCACCCGTTTTTGTGGCCTTTTTCCGCAGGACGAACTTGGCGCCCGGCCTCAGGCAGGTAATTTTGGGCGTGGCTGTGCCCGCGGCCTATTTTTGGCACATGGAGGCCTCGCAGTCTCGCACCATTCCGAGTCCGCGGACGGTTGGCCAGCCCACCCCCAAGGCTATAGCCCACCCGTTTTTGTGGCCTTTTTCCGCTGGACGAACTTGGCGCCCCGGCCTTCGGGCGGGTAGTTTTTGGCGCGGCTGTGCCCGTAGCCTATTTTTGGCACACGGAGGGGCCTCGCAAAGTCTCGCGCCATTCCGAGTCCGGCGGACGAAGTTGGCCAGCCCCACCCCCCAAGGCTATAGCCCACCCGTTTTTGTGGCCTTTTTCCGCTGGACGAACTTGGCGCCCCGGCCTTCGGGCGGGTAGTTTTTGGCGCGGCTGTGCCCGTAGCCTATTTTTGGCACACGGAGGGGCCCCGCAAAGTCTCGCGCCATTCCGAGTCCGGCGGACGAAATTGGCCAGCGCCACCCCCCAAGGCTATAGCCCACCCGTTTTTGTGGCCTTTTTCCGCTGGACGAACTTGGCGCCCCGGCCTTCGGGCGGGTATTTTTGGGCGCGGCTGTGCCCGCGGCCTATTTTTGACACAAGGAGGCACCTCGCAATGTCTCGCGCCATTCTGAGTCCGGCGGACGAAGTTGGCCAGCCCCACCCCCCAAGGCTATAGCCCACCCGTTTTTGTGCCTTTTTCCGCTGGACGAACTTGGCGCCCCGGCCTTCGGGCGGGTATTTTTGGGCGCTGCCGTGCCCACGGCCTATTTTTGGCACACGGAGGCGCCTCGCAAAGTCTCGCGCCATTCCGAGTCCGGCGGACGAAGTTGGCCAGCCCCACCCCCCAAGGCTATAGCACACCCGTTTTTGTGGCCTTTTTCCGCTGGATGAACTTGGCGCCCCGGCCTTCGGGCGGGTATTTTTGGGCGCGGCTGTGCCCGCTGCCTATTTTTGGCACACGGAGGCGCCTCGCAAAGGCTCGCGCCATTCCGAGTCCGGCGGACGAAGTTGGCCAGCCCCACCCCCCAAGGCTATAGCACACCCGTTTTTATGGCCTTTTTCCGCTGGACGAACTTGGCGCCACGGCCTTCGGGCGGGTATTTTTGGGCGCGGCTGTCCCCGTGGCCTATTTTTGGCACACGGAGGCGACTCGCAAAGTCTCGCGCCATTCCGAGTCCGGCGGACGAAGTTGGCCAGCCCCACCCCCCAAGGCTATAGCCCACCCGTTTTTGTGGCCTTTTTCCGCTGGACGAACTTGGCGCCCCGGCCTTCGGGCCGGTATTTTTGGGCGCGGCTGTGCCCGAAGTCTATTTTTGGCACACGGAGGCGCCTCGCAAAGTCTCGCGCCATTCCGAGTCCGGCGGACGAAGTTGGCCAGCCCCACCCCCCAAGGCTATAGCCCACCCGTTTTTGTGGCCTTTTTCCGCAGGACGAACTTGGCGCCCCGGCTTTCGGGCGGGTATTTTTGGGCGCGGCTGTGCCCGCGGCCTATTTTTAGCACACGGAGGGGCCTCACAAAGTCTCGCGCCATTCCGAGTCCGGCGGACGAAGTTGGCCAGCCCCACCCCCCAAGGCTATAGCCCACCCGTTTTTGTGGCCTTTTTCCGCTGGACGAACTTGGCGCCCCGGCCTTCGGGCAGGTATTTTTGGGCGCGGCTGTGCCCGCGGCTTATTTTTGGCACACGGAGGCGCCTCGCAAAGTCTCGCGCCATTCCGAGTCCGGCGGACGAAGTTGGCCAGCCCGACCCCCCAAAGCTATAGCCCAACCGTGTTTGTGGCCTTTTTCCGCTGGACGAACTTGGCGCCCCGGTCTTCGGGCGGGTATTTTTTGGACGCGGCTGTGCCCATGGCCTATTTTTGGCACACGGAGGCTCCTCGGAAAGTCTCGCACCATTCCGAGACCGGCGGACGAAGTTGGCCAGCCCCGCCCCCCAAGGCTATAGCCCACCCATTTTTGTGGCCTTTTTCCGTTGGATGAACTTGGCGCCCCGGCCTTCGGGCGGGTAATTTTGGGCGCGACTGTGCCCGCGGACTATTTTTGCCACACGGAGGTGCCTCGCAAAGTCTCGCGCCATTCCGAGTCCGGCGGACGAAGTTGGCTAGCCCCACCCCCCAAGGCTATAGCCCACCCGTTTTTGTGGCCTTTTTCCGCTGGACGAACTTGGCGCCCCGGCCTTCGGGCGGGTATTTTTGGGCGCGGCTGTGCCCGCAGCCTATTTTTGGCACACGGAGGTGCCTCGCAAAGTCTCGCACCATTCCGAGTCCGGCGGACGAAGTTGGCCAGCCCCACCCCCCAAGGCTATAGCCCACCCGTTTTTGTGGCCTTTTTCCGCAGGACGAACTTGGCGCCCCGGCTTTCGGGCGGGTATTTTTGGGCGCGGCTGTGCCCGTGGCCTATTTTTAGCACACGGAGGCGCCTCGCAAATTCGCGCACCATTCCGAGTCCGTCGGAAGAAGTTGGCCAGTCCCACCCCCCAAGGCTATAGCCCACCCGTTTTTGTGGCCTTTTTCCGCTGGACGAGCTTGGCGCCCCGGCCTTCGGGCGGGTATTTTTGGGCGCGGCTGTGCCCGGGGCCTATTGTTGGCACACGGAGACACCTCGCAAAGTCTCGCGCCACTCCGAGTCCGGCGGACGAAGTTGGCCAGCCCCACCCCCCAAGGCTATAGCCCACCTGTTTTTGTGGCCTTTTTCCGCTGGACGAACTTGCGCCCGCCTTCGGCGGGTATTTTGGGCGCGGCTGTACCCGCGGCCTGACCTATTTTGGCACACGGAGGCGCCTCGCAAAGTCTCGTACCATTCCGAGTCCGCGGGACGGTTGGCCAGCCCCACCCCCAAGGCTATAGCCCACCCGTTTTTGTGGCCTTTTTCGCTGGACGAACTTGGCGCCCGGCCTTCGGGCGGGTATTTTTGCGCGGCTGTGCCCGCGGGCTATTTTTGCAGACGGAGAGACGCCGCAAAGTCTCGCGCCATTCCGATTCCGGGCGGACGGTTGGCCAGCCCCACCCCAAGGCTATAGCCCACCCGTTTTTGTGGCCTTTTTCCGCTGGACGAACTTGGCGCCCGGCCTTCGGGCGGTATTTTTAGAATGCGGCTGTGCCCGCGGCCTATTTTTGGCACACGGAGGCGCCTCGCAAAGTCTCGCGCCATTCCGAGTCCGGCGGTCGAAGTTGGCCAGCCCCACCCCCCAAGGCTATAGCCCACCCGTTTTTGTGGCCTTTTTCCGCTGGACGATCTTGGCGCCCCGGCCTTCGGGCGGGTATTTTTGGGTGCGGCTGTGCCCGTGGCCTATTTTTGGCACACGGAGGCGCCTCACAAAGTCTCGCGCCACACGGAGGCGCATCGCAAAGTCTCGCGCCATTCCGAGTCCGGTGGACGAAGTTGGCCAACCCCACCCCTCAAGGCTATAGCCCACCCGTTTTTGTGGCCTTTTTCCGCTGGACGAACTTGGCGCCCCGGCCTTTGGGCGGGTATTTTTGGGCGAGGCTGTACCCGCGGCCTATTTTTGGCACACGCAGGCGCCTCGTAAAGTCTCGCGCCATTCCGAGTCCGGTGGACGAAGTTGGCCAGCCTCACCCCCCAAGGCTGTAGCCCACACGTTTTTGTGGCCTTTTTCCGTTGGACGAACTTGGCGCCCCGGCCATTTGGCGGGTATTTTTGGGCGCGGCTGTGCCCGCGGCCTATTTTTGGCACACGGAGGCGCCTCGCAAAGTCTCGCGCCATTCCGAGTCTGGCGGACGAAGTTTGCCAGCCCCACCCCCCAAGGCTATAGCCCACTCGTTTTTGTGGCCTTTTTCCGCTGGACGAACTTGGCGCCCCGGCCTTCGGGCGGGTATTTTTGGGCGCGGCTGTACCCGCGGCCTATTTTTGGCACACGGAGGCGCATCGCAAAGTCTCGCGCCATTCCGAGTCCGGTGGACGAAGTTGGCCAGCCCCACCCCCCAAGGCTGTAGCCCACACGTTTTTGTGGCCTTTTTCCGTTGGACGAACTTGGCGCCCCGGCCATTTGGCGGGTATTTTTGGGCGCGGCTGTGCCCGCGGCCTATTTTTGGCACACGGAGGCCCCTCGCAAAGTCTCGCGCCATTCCGTGCCCGATGGATTTGTTGGCCAGCCCCACGCCCCACGGATATAGCCCACACGTTTTTGTGGCCTTTTTCCGCTGGACGAACTTGGCGCCCCGGCCTTCGGGCGGG
This sequence comes from Citrus cavaleriei, assembly GCA_030448935.1. NCBI lineage: Eukaryota > Viridiplantae > Streptophyta > Magnoliopsida > Sapindales > Rutaceae > Citrus > Citrus cavaleriei. Next base: position 196,694 of record JAUJEM010000260.1, on the reverse strand, counting down.
TATTTTTGGGTTCGGCTGTGCCCGCGGCCTATATTTGGTACACGGAGGCACCTCGCAAAGTCTCGCGCCATTCCGAGTCCGGCGGACGAAGTTGGCCAGCCCCACCCCCCAAGGCTATAGCCCACCCGTTTTTGTGGCCTTTTTCCGCTGGGCGAACGTGGCGCCCCGGCCGTCGGGGGGGGATTTTTGGGCGCGGCGGTGGCCGCGGCCTATTTTTGGCACACGGAGGCGCCTCGCAAAGTCTCGCGCCATTCCGAGTCCGGCGGACGAAATTGGCGAGCCCCACCCCCCAAGGCTATAGCCCACCCGTTTTTGTGGCCTTTTTCCGCTGGACCAACTTGGCGCCCCGGCCTTCAGGTGGGTATTTTTTGGCGCGGCTGTGCCCACGACCTATTTTTGGCACACGGAGGCGCCTCGTAAAGTATCGCGCCATTCCGAGTCCGGCGGACGAAGTTGGCCAGCCCCACCGCCCAAGGCTATAGCCCACCCGTTTTTGTGGCCTTTTTCCGCTGGACGAACTTGGCGCCCCGGCCTTCGGGCGGGTATTTTTGGGCGTGGCTGTGCCCACGGCCTATTGTTGGCACACGGAGGCGCCTCGCAAAGTCTCGCGCCATTCCGAGTCCGGCGGACGAAGTTCGCCAGCCCCACCCCCCAAGGCTATAGCCCACCCGTTTTTGTGGCCTTTTTCCGCAGGACGAACTTGGCGCCGCGGCTTTCGGGCGGGTATTTTTGGGCGCGGCTGTGCCCGCGGCCTATTTTTGGCACACGGAGGGGCCTCACAAATTCTCGCGCCATTCCGAGTCCGGCGGACGAAGTTGGCCAGCCCCACCCCCCAAGGCTATTGCCCACCCGTTTTTGTGGCCTTTTTCCGATGGACAAACTTGGCGCCCCGGCCTTCGGGCGGGTATTTTTGGGTGCGGCTTTGCCCGCGGCCTATTTTTGGCACATGGAGGCGCCTCGCAAAGTCTCGCGCCATTCCGAGTCCTGCGGACGAAGTTGGCCAGCCACACCACCCAAGCCTATAGCCCACCCGTGTTTGGGGCCTTTCTCCGCTGGATGAACTTGGCGCCCCGGCCTTCGGGCGGGTATTTTTGGGCGCGGCTGTGCCCGCGGCCTATTTTTGGCACACGGAGGTGCCTCGCAAAGTCTCGCGCCAATCACAGTCCGGCGGACGAAGTTGGCCAGCCCCACCCCCCAAGGCTATAGCGCACCCGTTTTTGTGGCCTTTTTCCGCTGGACGAACTTGGCGCCCCGGCCTTCGGGCGGGTATTTTTGGGCGATACTGTGTCCGCGGCCTATTTTTGGCACACGGAGGCGCCTCGCAAAGTCTCGCGCCATTCCGAGTCCGGCGGATGAAGTTGGCCAGCCCCACCCCCCAAGCTATAGCCCACCCGTTTTTGTGTCCTTTTTCCGCTGGACGAACCTTGCGCCCCGGCCTTCGGGCAGGTATTTTTGGGCGCGGCTGTGCCCGCGGCCTATTTTTGGTACACGGAGGCACCTCCCAAAGTCTCGCGCCATTCCGAGTCTGGCGGACGAAGTGGGCCAGCCCCACCCCCCAAGGCTATATCCCACCCGTTTTTTTGGCCTTTTTCCGCTGGACAAACTTGGCGCCCCGGCCTTCGGGCGGGTATTTTTTGGCGCGGCTGTGCCCACGGCCTATTTTTGGCACACGGAGACGTCTCACAAAGTCTCGCGCCATTCCGAGTCCGGCGGACGAAGTGGGCCAGCCCCACCCCCCAAGGCTATAGCCCACCCGTTTTTGTGGCTTTTTTCCGCTGGACGAACTTGGCACCCCGGCCTTCGGGCAGGTATTTTTGGGCGCGGCTGTGCCCGCGGCCTGTTTTTGGAACACGGAGGCGCCTAGCAAAGTCTCGTGCCATTCCGAGTCCGGCGGACGAAGTTGGCCAGCCCCACCCCCCAAGGCTATAGCCAACCCGTTTTTGTGGCCTTTTACCGCTGGACGAACGTGGGGCCCCGGCCTTCGGGCGGATATTTTTGGGAGCGGCTGTGCCCGCGGCCTATTTTTGGAACATGGAGGTGCCTCGCAAAGTCTCGCGCCATTCCGAGTCCGGCGGACGAAGTTGGCCAGCCCCACCCCCCAAGGCTATAGCCCACCCGTTTTTCTGGCCTTTTACCGCTGGACGAACTTGGCGCCCCGCCTTCGGGCGGGTATTTTTTGGCGCGGCTGTGCCCGCGGCCTATTTTTGGCACACGGAGGCGCCTCGCAAAGTATCACGCCATTCCGAGTCCGCCGGACGAAGTTGGCCAGCCCCACCCCCCAAGGCTATAGCCCACCCGTTTTTGTGGCCTTTTTCCGCTGGCCGAACTTGGCGCCCCGGCTTTCGGGCGGCTATTTTTGGCCGCGGCTGTGCCCGCGGGCTATTTTTGGCACACGGAGGCACCTCGCAAAGTCTCGCGCCATTCCGAGTCCGGCGGACGAAGTTGGCCAGCCCCACCCCCCAAGGCTATAGCCCACCCGTTTTTGTGGCCTTTTTCCGCTCGACGAACTTGGGGCCCCGGCCGTCAATCAGGAATTTTTGGGCGCGGCTGTGCCCGCGGCCTATTTTTGGCACACGGAGGCGCCTCGCAAAGTCTCACGCCATTCCGAGTCCGCGGGGACGGTTGGCCAGCCCCACCCCCCAAGGCTATAGCCCACCCGTTTTTGTGGCCTTTTACCGCTGGACGAACTTGGCGCCCCGGCCTTCGGGCGGGTATTTTTGGACGCGGCTGTGCCCGCGGCCTATTTTTGGCACACGGAGGCGCCTCGCAAAGTGTCGCGCCATTCCGAGTCCGGCGGACGAAGTTGGCCAGCCCCACCCCCCAAGGCTATAGCCCACCCGTTTTTGTGGCCTTTTTCCGCTGGACGAACTTGGCGCCCCGGCCTTCAGTCGGGTATTTTTGGACAAGGCAGTGTCCATGGCCTATTTTTGGCACACGGAGGCCCCTCGCAAAGTGTCGCGCCATTCCGAGTCCGGCGGACGAAGTTGGCCAGCCCCACCCCCCAAGGCTATAGCACACCCGTTTTTGTGGCCTTTTTCCGCTGGACGAACTAGGCGCCACGGCCTTCGGGTGGGTATTTTTGGGCGCGGCTGTCCCCGTGGCCTATTTTTGGCACACGGAGGCGACTCGCAAAGTCTCGCGCCATTCCGAGTCCGGCGGACGAAGTTGGCCAGCCCCACCCCCCACGGCTATAGCCCACCCGTTGTTGTGGCCAGTTCCCGCTGGACTAACTTTGCGCCACGTCCTTCGGGCGGGTATTTTTGGCGCGGCTGTGCCCGCGGCCTATTTTTGGCACACGGAGGCGCCTCGCAAAGTGTCGCGCCATTCCGAGTCCGGGCGGACGGTTGGCCAGCCCCACCCCCCAGGCTATAGCCCACCCGTTTGTGTGGCCTTTTTCCGCTGGACGAACTTGGCGCCCCGGCCTTCAGTCGGGTATTTTTGGACAAGGCAGTGTCCATGGCCTATTTTTGGCACACGGAGGCCCCTCGCAAAGTCTCGCGCCATTCCGAGTCCGGCGGACGAAGTTGGCCAGCCCCACCCCCCAAGGCTATAGCCCACCCGTTTTTGTGGCCTTTTTCCGCTGGGACGAACTTGGCGCCCGGCCTTCGGGCGGGTATTTTTGGCGCGGCTGTGCCCGCGGCCTATTTTTGGCACACGGAGGCACCTCGCAAAGTCTCGCGCCATTCCGAGTCCGCGGACGGTTGGCCAGCCCCACCCCCAAGGCTATAGCCCACCCGTTTTTGTGGCCTTTTTCCGCTGGACGAACTTGGGGCCCGGCCTTTCAGGAATTTTTTGGGCGCGGCTGTGCCCAAGGCCTATTTTTGGCACACGTAGGTGCCTCGCAAAGTCTCGCACCATTCCGAGTCCGGCGGACGATGTTGGCCAGCCCCACCCCCCAAGGCTATAGCCCACCCGTTTTTGTGGCCTTTTACCGCTGGACGAACGTGGGGCCCCGGCCTTCGGGCGGATATTTTTGGGAGCGGCTGTGCCCGCGGCCTATTTTTGGCACACGGAGGCGCCTCGCAAAGTCACGCGCCATTCCGAGTCCGGCGGACGAAGTTGGCCAGCCCCAACCCCCAAGGCTATAGCCCACCCGTTTTTGTGGCCTTTTACCGCTGGACGAACTTGGCGCCCCGGCCTTCGGGCGGGTATTTTTTGGCGCGGCTGTGCCCGCGGCCTATTTTTGGCACACGGAGGTGCCTCGCAAAGTCTCGCGCCATTCCGAGTCCGGCGGACGAAGTTGGCCAGCCCCACCCCCAATGCTATAGCCCACCCGTTTTTGTGGCCTTTTTCCGCTGGACGAACTTGGCGCCCCGGCCTTCGGGCGGGTATTTTTGGGCGCGGCTGTGCCCGCGGCCTATTTTTGGCACACGGAGGTGCCTCGCAAAGTCTCGCGCCATTCCGAGTCCGGCGGACGACGTTGGCCAGCCCCACCCCCCAAGGCTATAGCCCACCCGTTTTTGTGGCCTTTTTCCGCTGGACGAACTTGGCGCCCCGGCCTTCGGGCGGGTATTTTTGGGTACGGCTGTGCCCGCGGCCTATTTTTGGTACACGGAGGCGCCTCGCAAAGTGTCGCGCCATTCCGAGTCCGGCGGACGAAGTTGGCCAGCCCCACACCCCAAGGGTATAGCCCACCCGTTTTTGTTGCCTTTTTCCGCTGGACGAACTTGGCGCCCCGGCCTTCGGTCGGGTATTTTTGGACAAGGCAGTGTCCGTGGCCTAATTTTGGCACACGGAGGCCCCTCGCAAAGTCTCGCGCCATTCCGAGTCCGGCGGACGAAGTTGGCCAGCCCCACCCCCCAAGGCTATAGCCCACCCGTTTTTGTGGCCTTTTTCCGCTCGACGAACTTGGCGCCCGGCCTTGGGTGGGTTTTTTGGCGCGGCTGTGCCCGCGCCTATTTTTGGCACACGGAGGCGCCTCGAAAGTCTCGCGCCATTCCGAGTCCGGCGGACGATGTTGGCCAGCCCCACCCCCAAGGCTATAGCCCACCCGTTTTGTGGCCTTTTTCCGCTGGACGAACTTGGCGCCCCGGCCGTCGGGAGGGAATTTTTGGGCGCGGCGGAGCGCGCAGCCTATTTTTGGCACACGGAGGCACCTCGCAAAGTCTCGCGCCATTCCGAGTCCGGCGGACGAAGTTGGACAGCCCCACCCCCCAAGGCTATAGCCCACCCGTTTTTGTGGCCTTTTTCCGCTCGACGAACTTGGCGCCCCGGCCGTCAATCAGGAATTTTTGGGCGCGGCTGTGCCCGCGGCCTATTTTTGGCACACGGAGGCTCCTCTGAAAGTCTCGCGCCATTCCGAGTCCGGCGGACGAAGTTGGCCAGCCCCACCCCCCAAGGCTATAGCCCACCCGTTTTTGTGGCCTTTTTCCGCTGGACGAACTTGGCGCCCCGGCCTTCGGGCGGGTATTTTTGGGCGCGGCTGTGGCCGAGGCCTATTGTTGGCACACGGAGGCCCCTCGCAAAGTCTCGCGCGATTCCGAGTCCGGGCGGACGAAGCTGGCCAGCCCCACCCCCAAGGCTATAGCCCACCCGTTTTTGTGGCCTTTTTCCGCTGGACGAACTTGGCGCCCCGGCCTTCGGGCGGGTATTTTTGGACAAGGCAGTGTCCATGGCCTATTTTTGGCACACGGAGGCCCCTCGCAAAGTCTCGCGCCATTCCGAGTCCGGGGGACGGTTGGCCAGCCCCACCCCCAAGGCTATAGCCCACCCGTTTTGTGGCCTTTTTCCGCTGGACGAACTTGGCGCCCGGCCTTCGGGTGGGTATTTTTGGGCGCGGCGGTGCCTGCCATGCCTATTTTTTTACACACGGAGGCACCTCGCAAAGTCTCGCGCCATTCCGAGTCCGGCGGACGAAGTTGGCCAGCCCCACCCCCAAGGCTATAGCCCACCCGTTTTGTGGCCTTTTTCCGCTGGACGAACTTGGCGCCCGGCCTTCAATCAGGGTATTTTGGGCGCGGCTGTGCCCAGCGCCTATTTTTGGCACACAGAGGCACCTCGCAAAGTCTCGCGCCATTCCGAGTCCGGCGGACGAAGTTGGCCAGCCCCACCCCCCAAGGCTATAGCCCACCCGTTTTTGTGGCCTTTTTCCGCTCGACGAACTTGGCGCCCCGGCCGTCAATCAGGAATTTTTGGGCGCGGCTGTGCCCGCGGCCTATTTTTGGCACACGGAGGCGCCTCGCAAAGTCTCGCGCCATTCCGAGTCCGGCGGACGAAATTGGCCAGCCCCACCCCCCAAGGCTATAGCCCACCCGTTTTTGTGGCCTTTTACCGCTGGACGAACGTGGGGCCCCGGCCTTCGGGCGGATATTTTTGGGAGTGGCTGTGCCCTCGGCCTATTTTTGGCACACGGAGGCGCCTCGCAAAGTCACGCGCCATTCCGAGTCCGGCGGACGAAGTTGGCCAGCCCCAACCCCCAAGGCTATAGCCCACCCGTTTTTCTGGCCTTTTTCCGCTGGACGAACTTGGCGCCCCGGCCTTCGGGCGGGTATTTTTTGGCGCGGCTGTGCCCGCGGCCTCTTTTTGGCACACGGAGGCGCGTCGTAAAGTGTCGCGCCATTCCGAGTCTGGCGGACAAAGTTGGCCAGCTCCACCCCCCAAGGCTATAGCCCACCCGTTTTTGTGGCCTTTTTCCGCTGGACGAACTTGGCGCCCCGGCCTTCGGGCGGGTATTGTAGGGCGCGGCTGTGCCCGCGGCCTATTTTTAGCACACGGAGGCGCCTCGCAAAGTCTCGCGCCATTCCGAGTCCGCGGATTTGTTGGCCAGCCCCATCCCCCAAGGCTATAGCCCACCCATTTTTGTGGACTTTTTCCGCTGGACGAACTTGGCGCCCATCCTTCGAGCGGGTATTTTTGGGTGCGGCTGTGCCCGCGGCCTATTTTTGGCACACGGAGGCGCCTCGCAAAGTGTCGCGCCATTCCGAGTCCGGCGGACGAAGTTGGCCAGCCCCACCCCCCAAGGCTATAGCCCACCCGTTTTTGTGGCCTTTTTCCGCTCGACGAACTTGGCGCCCCGGCCGTCAATCAGGAATTTTTGGGCGCGGCTGTGCCCGCGGCCTATTTTTGGCACACGGAGGCGCCTCGCAAAGTCTCGCGCCATTCCGAGTCCGGCGGACGAAATTGGCCAGCCCCACCCCCCAAGGCTATAGCCCACCCGTTTTTGTGGCCTTTTACCGCTGGACGAACGTGGGGCCCCGGCCTTCGGGCGGATATTTTTGGGAGCGGCTGTGCCCGCGGCCTATTTTTGGCACACGGAGGCGCCTCGCAGTCTCACGCGCATTCCGAGTCCGGCGGACGAAGTTGGCCCGCCCCAACCCCCAAGGCTATAGCCCACCCGTTTTTCTGGCCTTTTTCTGCTGGACGAACTTGGCGCCCCGGCCTTCGGGCGGGTATTTTTTGGCGCGGCTGTGCCCGCGGCCTCTTTTTGGCACACGGAGGCGCGTCACAAAGTGTCACGCCATTCCGAGTCCGGCCGACGAAGTTGGCCAGCCCCACCCCCCAAGGCTATAGCCCACCCGTTTTTGTGGCCTTTTACCGCTGGACGAACGTGGGGCCCCGGCCTTCGGGCAGATATTTTTGGGAGCGGCTGTGCCTGCGGCCTATTTTTGGCACACGGAGGCGCCTCGCAATGTCTCGCGCCATTCCGAGTCCGGCGGACGAAGTTCGCCAGCCCCACCCCCCAACGCTATAGCCTACCCGTGTTTCTGGCCTTTTACCGCTGGACGAACTTGGCGCCCCGGCTTTCGGGCGGCTATTTTTGGGCGCGGCTCTGCCTGCGGGCAATTTTTGGCACACGGAGGTGCCTCGCAAAGTCTCGCGCCATTCCGAGTCCGGCGGACGAAGTTGGCCAGCCCCACCCCCCAAGGCTATAACCCACCCGTTTTTGTTGCCTTTTTCCGCTGGACGAACTTGGCGCCCCTTGGGTTCGGTGGGTATTTTTGGCGCGGCTGTGCCCGCTCCTATTTTTGGCACACGGAGGCACCTCGCAAAGTCTCGCGCCATTCCGAGTCCGGCGGACGGTTGGCCCAGCCCCACCCCCAAGGCTATAGCCCACCCGCTTTTGTGGCCTTTTTCCGCTGGACGAACTTGGCGCCCGGCCTCAATCAGGAATTTTTGGGAGCGGCTGTGCCCGGCCTATTTTTGGCACACGGAGGTGCCTCGCAAAGTCTCGCCATTCCGAGTCCGGCGGGACGGTTGGCCAGCCCCACCCCCAAGGCTATAGCCCACCCGCTTTTTGTGGCCTTTTTCCGCTGGACGAACTTGGCGCCCGGCCTTCGGGCGGGTATTTTTGGGCGCGCTGTGCCCAAGGCCTATTTTTGGCACACGGAGGCGCCTGCGCAAAGTCTCGCGCCATTCCGAGTCCGGCGGACGGTTGGCCAGCCCCACCCCCAAGGCTATAGCCCACCCGCTTTTGTGGCCTTTTTCCGCTGGACGAACTTGGCGCCCGGCCTTCGGGCGGGTATTTTTGGCGCGGCTGTGCCCGCGCCTATTTTTGGCACACGGAGGCGCCTCGCAGTCTCGCGCCATTCCGAGTCCGGCGGACGAAGTTGGCCAGCCCCACCCCCAAGGCTATAGCCCACCCGCTTTTGTGGCCTTTTTCCGCTGGACGACTTGGCGCCCGGCCTTCGGGCGGGTATTTTTGGGCGCTGCTGTGCCCGCGCCTATTTTTGGCACACGGAGGCGCCTCGCAAAGTCTCGCGCCATTCCGAGTCCGGGGGGACGAAGTTGGCCAGCCCCACCCCCAAGGCTATAGCCCACCCGCTTTTGTGTGGCCTTTTTCCGCTGGACGAACTTGGCGCCCGGCCTTCGGGCGGGTATTTTTGGCGCGGCTGTGCCCGCGGCCTATTTTTTGGCATACACGGAGGCGCCTCGCAAAGTCTCGCGCCATTCCGAGTCCGGCGGGACGGTTGGCCAGCCCCACCCCCAAGGCTATAGCCCACCCGTTTTGGGGCCCTTTTCCGCTGGCAGTACTTGGCGCCCCGGCCTTCGGGCAGGTATTTTTGGGCGCGGCTGTGCCTGCGGCCTATTTTTGGCACACGGAGGCGCCTCAAAGTCTCGCGCCATTCCGAGTCCGCGGGACGGGGTTGGCCAGCCCCACCCCCAACGCTATAGCCCACCCGCTTTTGTGGCCTTTTTCCGCTGGACGAACTTGGCGCCTGCCTTCGGGCGGGTATTTTTGGGCGCTGCTGTGCCTGCGGGCCTATTTTTGGCACACGGAGGCGCCTCGCAAAGTCTCGCGCCATTCCGAGTCCGGGCGGACGGTTGGCCAGCCCCACCCCCAAGGCTATAGCCCACCCGCTTTTGTGGCCTTTTTCCGCTGGACGAACTTGGCGCCCGGCCTTCGGGCGGGTATTTTTGGCGCGGCTGTGCCCGCGGCCTATTTTTGGCACACGGAGGCGCCCCGCCAACTCCCGCGCCATTCCGAGTCCGGCGCCCGAAGTTGCCAAGCCCCACCCCCCAACTCTTTACCCCCCCCACGCTCGTGGGATTTTACCGCTGGACGAACTTGGCGCCCCGGCCTTCGGGCGGGTATTTTTGGGCGGGCTGTGCCCGCGGCCTATTTTTGGCACCCGGAGGCGCCTCGCAGTCTCGCGCCATTCCGAGTCCGGGCGGACGGTTGGCCAGCCCCACCCCCAAGGCTATAGCCCACCCGCTTTTGTGGCCTTTTTCCGCTGGACGAACTTGGCGCCCGGCCTTCGGGGGGGTATTTTGGGCGCGGCTGTGCCCGCAGCCTATTTTTGGCACACGGAGGCGCCTCAAAAAGTCTCGCCATTCCGAGTCCGGCGGACGAAGTTGGCCAGCCCCACCCCCAAGGCTATAGCCCACCCGCTTTTGTGGCCTTTTTCCGCTGGACGAACTTGGCGCCCGGCCTTCGGGCGGGTATTTTTGGGCGCGGCTGTGCCCGCGGCCTATTTTTGGCACACGGAGGCGCCGCAAAGTCTCTCGCCATTCCGAGTCCGCGGATTTAAGTTGGCCAGCCCCACCCCCAAGGCTATAGCCCACCCGCTTTTGTGGCCTTTTTCCGCTGGACGAACTTGGCGCCCGGCCTTCGGGCGGGTATTTTTGGGCGCGGCTGTGCCCAGCCTATTTTTGGCACACGGAGGCGCCTCGCAAAGTCTCGCGCCATTCCGAGTCCGGCGGACGGTTGGCCAGCCCCACCCCCAAGGCTATAGCCCACCCGCTTTTGTGGCCTTTTTCCGCTGGACGAACTTGGCGCCCGGCCTTCGGGCAGGTATTTTTGGCGCGGCTGTGCCCAAGGCCTATTTTTGGCACACGGAGGCGCCTCGCAAAGTCTCGCGCCATTCCGAGTCCGCGGACGGTTGGCCAGCCCCACCCCCTGCTGCTATAGCCCACCCGCTTTTGTGGCCTTTTTCCGCTGGACGAACTTGGCCCCCGGCCTTCGGGCGGGTATTTTTGGGCGCGGCTGTGCCCAAGGCCCTATTTTTGGCACACGGAGGCGCCTCGCAAGTCTCGCGCCATTCCGAGTCCGCGGATTTGGTTGGCCAGCCCCACCCCCAAGGCTATAGCCCACCCGCTTTGTGGCCTTTTCCGCTGGACGAACTTGGCGCCCGCCTTCGGGCGGGTATTTTTGGCGCGGCTGTGCCCGCGCCTATTTTTGGCACACGGAGGCGCTCGCAAAGTCTCGCGCCATTCCGAGTCCGGGCGGACGGTTGGCCAGCCCCACCCCCAAGGCTATAGCCCACCCGCTTTTGTGGCCTTTTTCCGCTGGACGAACTTGGCGCCCGGCCTTCGGGCGGGTATTTTTTGCGCGGCTGTGCCCGCTGCCTATTTTTGGCACACGGAGGCGCCTCGCAAAGTCTCGCGCCATTCCGAGTCCGGGCGGAGGCCAGCCCCACCCCCAAGGCTATAGCCCACCCGCTTTTGTGGCCTTTTTCCGCCGACGAACTTGGCGCCCGGCCTTCGGGCGGGGTATTTTTGGGCGCGGCTGTGCCTCGCGCCTATTTTTGCCACACGGAGGCGCCCCCGCCCCCCCTCGGCCGAGTCCGAGTCCGGGACGAAGTTGGCCAGCCCCACCCCCAAGGCTATAGCCCACCCGCTTTTGTGGCCTTTTTCCGCTGGACGAACTTGGCGCCCCGCCTTCGGGCGGGTATTTTTGGGCGCGGCTGTGCCCAAGGCCTATTTTTGGCACACGGAGGCCCTCGCAAAGTCTCGCGCCATTCCGAGTCCGGGCGGACGGTTGGCCAGCCCCACCCCCAAGGCTATAGCCCACCCGCTTTTGTGGCCTTTTTCCGCTGGACGAACTTGGCGCCCGGCCTTCGGGCGGGTATTTTTGGGCGGCTGTGCCTCAAGGCCTATTTTTGGCACACGGAGGCGCCGCAGTCTCGCGCCATTCCGAGTCCGGCGGACGAAGGTTGGCCAGCCCCACCCCCAAGGCTATAGCCCACCCGCTTTTGTGGCCTTTTTCCGCTGACGAACTTGGCGCCCGGCCTTCGGGCGGGTATTTTTGGCGCGGCTGTGCCCGCGGCCTATTTTTGGCACACGGAGGCGCCTCGCAAAGTCTCGCGCCATTCCGAGTCCGGCGGGACGGTTGGCCAGCCCCACCCCCAAGGCTATAGCCCACCCGCTTTTGTGGCCTTTTTCCGCTTGACGAACTTCGCGCCCGGCCTCGGGCGGGTATTTTGGGCGCGGCTGCCCGCGGCCTATTTTTGGCACACGGATGCGCCACGCAAAGTCTCGCGCCATTCCGAGTCCGGCGGACGAAGTTGGCCAGCCCCACCCCCAAGGCTATAGCCCACCCGCTTTTGTGGCCTTTTTCCGCTGGACGAACTTGGCGCCCCGGCCTTCGGGCGGGTATTTTTGGGCGCGGCTGTGCCCGCGGCCTATTTTTGGCACACGGAGGCGCCTCGCAAAGTCTCGCGCCATTCCGAGTCCGGCGGACGAAGTTGGCCAGCCCCACCCCCCAAGGCTATAGCCCACCCGATTTTGTGGCCTTTTTCCGCTGGACGAACTTGGCGCCCCGGCTTTCGGGCGGGTATTTTTGGGCGCGGCTGTGCCCGCGGCCTATTTTTGGCACACGGAGGGGCCTCGCAAAGTCTCGCGCAATTCAGAGTCCGGGCGGACGAAGGCCAGCCCAGCCCCACCCCCAAGGCCATAGCCCTCCGGTTTTTGGTTCCTTTTTCCGCTGGACGAACTTGGCGCCCTGGCTTTCGGGCGGGTATTTTTGGGCGCGGCTGTGCCCATGGCCTATTTTTGGCACACGGAGGCGCCTCGCAAAGTCTCGCGCCATTCCGAGTCCGGCGGACGAAGTTGGCCAGCCCCACCCCCCAAGGCTATAGCCCACCCGGTTTTGTGGCCTTTTTCCGCTGGACGAACTTGGCGCCCGGCCGTCGGGTGGGTATTTTTGGGCGCGGCAGTGCCCGCGCCTATTTTTGGCACACGGAGGCGCCCTCGCAAAGTCTCGCGCCATTCCGAGTCCGGCGGACGGTTGGCCAGCCCCACCCCCAAGGCTATAGCCCACCCGCTTTTGTGGCCTTTTTCCGCTGGACGAACTTGGCGCCCGGCCTTCGGGCGGGTATTTTTGGGCGCGGCTGTGCCCGCGGCCCTTTTTTTTTTGGCACACGGAGGCGCCGCAAAAGTCTCGCGCCATTCCGAGTCCGGGCGGACGGTTGGCCAGCCCCACCCCCAAGGCTATAGCCCACCCGCTTTTGTGGCCTTTTTCCGCTGGACGAAACTTGGCGCCCGGCCTTCGGGCGGGTATTTTTGGCGCGGCTGTGCCCGCGGCCTATTTTTGGCACACGGAGGCGCGCTCGCAAGTCTCGCGCCATTCCGAGTCCGGGCGGACGAAGTTGGCCAGCCCCACCCCCAAGGCTATAGCCCACCCGCTTTTGTGGCCTTTTTCCGCTGGACGAACTTGGCGCCCGGCCTTCGGGCGGGTATTTTTGGGCGCGGCTGTGCCCACGGCCTATTTTTGGCACACGGAGGCGCTCGCAAAGTCTCGCGCCATTCCGAGTCCGGCGGACGGTTGGCCAGCCCCACCCCCAAGGCTATAGCCCACCCGCTTTTGTGGCCTTTTTCCGCTGGACGAACTTGGCGCCCGGCCTTCGGGCGGGTATTTTTGGCCGCGGCTGTGCCCGCGGCCTATTTTTGGTACACGGAGGCGCCTCGCAAAGTCTCGCGCCATTCCGAGTCCGCGGACGAAGTTGGCCAGCCCCACCCCCTGGCTATAGCCCACCCGCTTTTGTGGCCTTTTTCCGCTGGACGAACTTGGCGCCCGGCCTTCGGGCGGGTATTTTTGGACGCGGCTGTGCCCGCGGCCTATTTGTGGCAAACGGAGGCGCCTCGCAAAGTCTCGCGCCATTCCGAGTCCGCGGACGGTTGGCCAGCCCCACCCCCAAGGCTATAGCCCACCCGCTTTTGTGGCCTTTTTCCGCTGGACGAACTTGGCGCCCGGCCTCGGGCGGGTATTTTTGGGCGCGGCTGTGCCCAAGGCCTATTTTTGGCACACGGAGGCGCCTCAAAAGTCTCGCGCCATTCCGAGTCCGGCGGACGGTTGGCCAGCCCCACCCCCCAAGGCTATAGCCCACCCGCTTTTGTGGCCTTCTTCCGGTGGAGGACCTTCGCGCCGCGGCCTTCGGCCGTGTATTTTTGGTCGCGGTTGTGCCCGCAGCCTATTTTTAACACACGGAGGCGCCTCGCAAAGTCTCGCGTCATACCGAGTCTGGCGGGACGGTTGGCCAGCCCCACCCCCAAGGCTATAGCCCACCCGCTTTTGTGGCCTTTTTCCGCTGGACGAACTTGGCGCCCGGCCTTCGGGCGGGTATTTTTGGGCGCGGCTGTGCCCGCGCCTATTTTTGGCACACGGAGGCGCCTCGCAAAGTCTCGCGCCATTCCGAGTCCGGGCGGACGGTTGGCCAGCCCCCCCCTCCCAGGCAATAGCCCACCCGCTTTTGTGGCCTTTTTCCGCTGGACGAACTTGGCGCCCCGGCCTTCGGGCGGGTATTTTTGGGCGCGGCTGTGCCCGCGGCCTATTTTTGGCACACGGAGGCGCCTCGCAAAGTCTCGCGCCATTCCGAGTCCGGGGGACGAAGTTGGCCAGCCCCAGCCCCTGGTATAGCCCACCCGCTTTTGTGGCCTTTTTCCGCTGGACGAACTTGGCGCCCCGGCCTTCGGGCGGGTATTTTTGGGCGCGGCTGTGCCCGCGGCCTATTTTTGGCACACGGAGGCGCCTCGCAAAGTCTCGCGCCATTCCGAGTCCGGCGGACGGTTGGCCAGCCCCACCCCCAAGGCTATAGCCCACGCTCTTTTGTGGCCTTTTTCCGCTGGACGAACATGGCGCCCCGGCCTTCGTGGTGGTATTTTTGGGCGCGGCTGTGCCCGCGGCCTATTTTTGGCACACGGAGGCGCCTCGCAATGTCTCGCGCCATTCCGAGTCCGGCGGACGGTTGGCCAGCCCCACCCCCAAAGCTATAGCCCACCCGCTTTTGTGGCCTTTTTCCGCTGGACGAACTTGGCGCCCGGCCTCGGGCGGGTATTTTTGGGCGCGGCTGTGCCCGCGGCCTATTTTTGGCACACGGAGGCGCCGCAAAGTCTCGCGCCATTCCGAGTCCGGCGGACGGTTGGCCAGCCCCACCCCCAAGGCTATAGCCCACCCGCTTCTGTGGCCTTTTTTCTCTGGACGGACTTGGCACCCCGGGCTTCGGGCGGGTATTTTTGGGGGCGGCTGTGCCCGCGGCCTATTTTTGGCACACGGAGGCGCCGCAAAGTCTCGCGCCATTCCGAGTCCGGCGGACGGTTGGCCAGCCCCACCCCCCAAGGCTATAGCCCACCCGCTTTTGTGGCCTTTTTCCGCTGGACGAACTTGGCGCCTGCCTTCGGGCGGGTATTTTTGGCGCGGCTGTGCCCGCGGCCTATTTTTGGCACACGGAGGCGCCTCGCAGTCTCTCGCGCCATTCCGAGTCCGGCGGACGGTTGGCCAGCCCCACCCCCAAGGCTATAGCCCACCCGCTTTTGTGGCCTTTTTCCGCTGGACGAACTTGGCGCCCGGCCTTCGGGCGGGTATTTTTGCGCGCTGTGCCCGCGGCCTATTTTTGGCACACGGAGGCGCATCGCAATGTCACGCGCCATTCTGAGTCCGGCGGACGCAGTTGGCCAGCCCCACACCCCAAGGCTATAGCCCACCCGGTTGTGTGGCCTTTTTCCGCTGGACGGACTTGGCGCCCGGCCTTCGGGCGGGTATTTTGGGCGCGGCTGTGCCCGCGCCTATTTTTGGCACACGGAGGCCCTCGCAAAGTCTCGCGCCATTCCGAGTCCGGGCGGACGGTTGGCCAGCCCCACCCCCAAGGCTCTAGCCCACCCGGTTGTCTGGCATTGTTCGGCCGGAAGAACTGGGCGCCCCGGCCTTCGGGCGGGTATTTTTGGGCCCGGCTGTGCCCGCGGCGTTTTTTTGGCACACGGAGGCGGCTCGCAAAGTCTCGCGCCATTCCGAGTACGGCGGACGGAGTTGGCCCGCCCCCCCCCCCCAGGCAAATGCCCACCCCCTTTTGTGGCCTTTTTCCGCTGGACGAACTTGGCGCCCAGGCCTTCGGGCGGGTATTTTGTGGCGCGGTTGTGCCCGCGGCCTTTTTTGGCACACGGAGGCGCCTCGCAAAGTCTCGCGCCATTCCGAGTCCGGCGGACGAAGTTGGCCAGCCCCACCCCCCAAGGCTATAGCCCACCCGGTTTTGTGGCCTTTTTCCGCTGGACGAACTTGGCGCCCCGGCCTTCGGGCGGGTATTTTTGGGCGCGGCTGTGCCCGCGGCCTATTTTTGGCACACGGAGGCGCCTCGCAAAGTCTCGCGCTATTCCGAGCCGGGCGGACGTAGTTGGCCAGCCCCACCCCCCAAGGCTATAGCCCACCCGCTTTTGTGGCCTTTTTCCGCTGGACGAACTTGGCGCCCCGGCCTTCGGGCGGGTATTTTTGGGCGCGGCTGTGCCCGCGGCCTATTTTTGGCACACGGAGGCGCCTCGCAAAGTCTCGCGCCATTCCGAGTCCGGGCGGAGCAGGGGGCCAGCCCCACCCCCCAAGGCTATAGCCCACCCGCTTTTGTGGCCTTTTTCCGCTGGACGAACTTGGCGCCCCGGCCTTCGGGCGGTATTTTTGGCGCGGCTGTGCCCAAGGCCTATTTTTGGCACACGGAGGCGCCTCGCAAAGTCTCGCGCCATTCCGAGTCCGGCGGACGGTTGGCCAGCCCCACCCCCAAGGCTATAGCCCACCCGCTTTTGTGGCCTTTTTCCGCTGGACGAACTTGGCGCCCGCCTTCGGGCGGGTATTTTTGGCGCGGCTGTGCCCGCGGCCTATTTTTGGCACACGGAGGCGCCTCGCAAAGTCTCGCGCCATTCCGAGTCCGGGCGGACGAAGTTGGCCAGCCCCACCCCCAAGGCTATAGCCCACCTGCTTTTGTGGCCTTTTTCCGCTGGACGAACTTGGCGCCCGCCTTCGGGCGGGTATTTTTGGGCGGCTGTGTGCCTGCGCCTATTTTTGGCACACGGAGGCGCCTCGCAAAGTCTCGCGCCATTCCGAGTCCGGCGGACGAAGTTGGCCAGCCCCACCCCCAAGGCTATAGCCCACCCGCTTTTGTGGCCTTTTTCCGCTGGACGACGAACTTGGCGCCCGGCCTTCGGGCGGATATTTTTGGGCGCGGCTGTGCTCGCAAGGCCTATTTTTGGCACACGGAGGCGCCTCGCAAAGTCTCGCGCCATTCCGAGTCCGCGGACGGACGGTGGCCAGCCCCACCCCCAAGGCTATAGCCCACCCGCTTTTGTGGCCTTTTTCCGCTGGACGAACTTGGCGCCCCGGCCTTCAGCGGGTATTTTTGGGCAAGGCTGTGCCCGAGGGCCTATTTTTGGCACACGGAGGCCCCTCGCAAAGTCTCGCGCCATTCCGAGTCCGGCGGACGAAGTTGGCCAGCCCCCCCCCCAAGGTTATAGCCCACCCGTTTTTGTGGCCTTTTTCCGCTGGACGAACTTGGCGCCCCGGCCTTCGGGCGGGTATTTTGGGCGCGGCTGTGCCCGCGGCCTATTTTTGGCACACGGAGGCGCCTCGCAAAGTCTAGCGCCATTCCAAGTCCGGCGGACGGTTGGCCAGACCCACCCCCAAGGCTATAGCCCACCCGTTTTTGTGGCCTTTTTCCGCTGGACGAACTTGGCGCCCCGGCCTTCGGGCGGGTATTTTTGGGCGCGGCTGTGCCCGCGGCCTATTTTTGGCACACGGAGGCGCCTCGCAAAGTCTCGCGCCATTCCGAGTCCGGCGGACGAAGTTGGCCAGCCCCACCCCCCAAGGCTATAGCCCACCCGTTTTTGTGGCCTTTTTCCGCTGGACGAACTTGGCGCCCCGGCCTTCGGGCGGGTATTTTTGGGCGCGGCTGTGCCCGCGGCCTATTTTTGGCACACGGAGGCGCCTCGCAAAGTCTCGCGCCATTCCGAGTCCGGCGGACGAAGTTGGCCAGCCCCACCCCCCAAGGCTATAGCCCACCCGTTTTTGTGGCCTTTTTCCGCTGGACGAACTTGGCGCCCCGGCCTTCGGGCGGGTATTTTTGGGCGCGGCTGTGCCCGCGGCCTATTTTTGGCACACGGAGGCGCCTCGCAAAGTCTCGCGCCATTCCGAGTCCGGCGGACGTCGTTGGCCAGCCCCACCCCCCAAGGCTATAGCCCACCCGTTTTTGTGGCCTTTTTCCGCTGGACGAACTTGGCGCCCCGGCCTTCGGGCGGTATTTTTGGGCGCGGCTGTGCCCGCGGCCTATTTTTGGCACACGGAGGCGCCTCGCAAAGTCTCGCGCCATTCCGAGTCCGGCGGACGAAGTTGGCCAGCCCCACCCCCCAAGGCTATAGCCCACCTGTTTTTGTGGCCTTTTTCCGCGGGACGAACTTGGCGCCGCGGCCGTCGGGCGGGCATTTTTGGGCGCGGCTGTGCCCGCGGCCTATTGTTGGCACACGTAGGCGCCTCGTAAAGTCTCGCGCCATTCCGAGTCCGGCGGACGAAGTTGGCCAGCCCCACCCCCCAAGGCTATAGCCCACCCATTTTTGTGGCCTTTTTCCGCTGGACGAACTTTGCGCCCCGGCCTTCGGGCGGGATTTTTTGGCGCGGCGGTGCCCGCGGGGGATTTTTGGCACACGGAGGCGCCTCGCAACGTCTCGCGCCATTCCGAGTCCGGCGGACGGTTGGCCAGCCCCACCCCCAAGGCTATAGCCCACCCGATTTTGCGGCCCCTTTCCGCTGCACGAACTTGGCGCCCCGGCCTTTGTGCAGGTATTTTTTGGCGCGGCCGTGTCCGCCGCCTATTTTTTGCACACGGAGGCGCCTCGCAAAGTCTCGCGCCATTCCGAGTCCGGCGGACGGTTGGCCAGCCCCACCCCCAAGGCTATAGCCCACCCGCTTTTGTGGCCTTTTTCCGCTGGACGAACTTGGCGCCCGGCCTTCGGGCGGGGTATTTTTGGGCGCGGCTGTGCCCGCGGGCCTATTTTTGGCACACGGAGGCGCCTCGCAAAGTCTCGCGCCATTCCGAGTCCGGCGGACGGTTGGCCAGCCCCACCCCCAAGGCTATAGCCCACCCGCTTTTGTGGCCTTTTTCCGCTGGACGAACTTGGCGCCCGCCTTCGGGCGGGTATTTTTTGGGCGGGCTGTGCCCGCGGCCTATTTTTTGGCACACGGAGGCCCCCTCGCAAAGTCTCGCGCCATTCCGAGTCCGGCGGACGGCTGGCCAGCCCCACCCCCAAGGCTATAGCCCACCCGCTTTTGTGGCCTTTTTCCGCTGGACGAACTTGGCGCCCGGCTTCGGGCGGGTATTTTTGGGCGGCTGTGCCTGCGGCCTATTTTTGGCACACGGAGGCGCCTCGCAAAGTCTCGCGCCATTCCGAGTCCGGGGACGAAGCCAGCCAGCCCCACCCCCAAGGCTATAGCCCACCCGCTTTTGTGGCCTTTTTCCGCTGGACGAACTTGGCGCCCGCCTTCGGCGGGGCATTTTTGGGCGCGGCTGTGCCCGCGGCCTATTTTTTGGCACACGGAGGCGCCGCAAAGTCTCGCGCCATTCCGAGTCCGGGACGGTTGGCCAGCCCCACCCCCAAGGCTATAGCCCACCCGCTTTTTGTGGCCTTTTTCCGCTGGACGAACTTGGCGCCCGCCTTCGGGCGGGTATTTTTTGGCGCGCTGTGCCCGCGCCTATTTTTGGGCACACGGAGGCGCCGCGCAGTCTCGCGCCATTCCGAGTCCGGCGGACGGTTGGCCAGCCCCACCCCCCAAGGCTATAACCCACCCGGTTTTGTGGCCATTTTCCGCTGGAAGAACTTGGCGCCCGGCCTTCGGGCGGGTATTTTTGGCGCGGCTGTGCCTGCGGGCACACGGAGGCGCCTCGCCTCGCGCCATTCCGAGTCCGGGACGGATTTGGCCAGCCCCACCCCCAAGGCTATAGCCCACCCGTTTTGTGGCCTTTTTCCGCTGGACGAACTTGGCGCCCGCCTTCGGCGGTATTTTTGGGCGCGGCTGTGCCCGCGGCCTATTTTTGACACACGGAGGAGCCTCGCAAAGTCTCGCGCCATTCCGATACAGCGGGAGGAGTTGGCCAGCCCCACCCCCCAAGGCTATATCCAACCCGCGTTTGATGCCTTTTTACGCAGGACGAACTTGGCGCCCGGCCTTCGGGCGGTATTTTTGGCGCGGCTGTGCCTGCGGCCTATTTTTGCACACGGAGGCGCCTCGCAGTCTCGCGCCATTCCGAGTCCGGGCGGACGGTTGGCCAGCCCCACCCCCAAGGCTATAGCCCACCCGTTTTTGTGGCCTTTTTCCGCTGGACGAACTTGGCGCCCGGCCTTGGGGCGGATATTTTTGTGGCGCGGCTGTGCCCGCGCCTATTTTTTGGCACACGGAGGCGCCTCGCAAAGTCTCGCGCCATTCCGAGTCCGGGCGGACGGTTGGCCAGCCCCACCCCCCAAGGCTATAGACCACCCGATTTTGTGGCCTTTTTCCGCTGGACGAACTTGGCGCCCGGCCTTCGGGCCGGTATTTTGGACAAGGCAGTGCCCGCGGCCTATTTTTGGCACACGAGGCCCCCGCAAAGTCTCGCGCCATTCCGAGTCCGGGCGGACGGTTGGGCCAGCCCCACCCCCAAGGCTATAGCCCACCCGCTTTTGTGGCCTTTTTCCGCTGGACGAACTTGGCGCCCGGCCTTTTTGGGCGGGTATTTTTGGGCGCGGCTGTGCCCACGGCATATTTTTGGCACACGGAGGCGCCTCGCAAAGTCTCGCGCCATTCCGAGTCCGGCGGACGAAGTTGGCCAGCCCCACCCCCCAAGGCTATAGCCCACCCGTTTTTGTGGCCTTTTTCCGCTGGACGAACTTGGCGCCCCGGCCTTCGGGTGGGTATTTTTGGGCGCGGCTGTGCCCGCGGCCTATTTTTGGCACACGGAGGCGCCTCGCAAAGTCTCGCGCCATTCCGAGTCCGGCGGACGAAGTTGGCCAGCCCCACCCCCAAGGCTATAGCCCACCCGTTTTTGTGGCCTTTTTCCGCTGGACGAACTTGGCGCCCGGCCTTCGGCGGGCATTTTTGGCGCGGCTGTGCCCGCGGCCTATTTTTGGCACACGGAGGAGCCTCGCAAAGTCTCGCGCCATTCCGAGTCCGGCGGACGGTTGGCCAGCCCCACCCCCAAGGCTATAGCCCACCCGCTTTTGTGGCCTTTTTCCGCTGGGACGAACTTGGCGCCCGCCTTCGGGCGGGTATTTTTGCGGGCTGTGCCCGCGGCTATTTTTTGCACACACGGAGGCGCCTCGCAAAGTCTCGCGCCATTCCGAGTCCGCGGACGGTTGGCCAGCCCCACCCCCTGCTGGCTATAGCCCACCTGCTTGTGGCCTTTTTCCGCTGGACGAACTTGGCGCCCGCCTTCGGGCGGGTATTTTGGGCGCGGCTGTGCCCGCGGCCTATTTTTGGCACACGGAGGCCCCTCGCAAAGACTCGCGCCATTCCGAGTCCGGCGGACGAAGTTGGCCATCCCCACCCACCAAGGCTATAGCCCACCCGCTTTTTGTGGCCTTTTTCCGCTGGACGAACTTGGCGCCCGGCCTTCGGGCGGGTATTTTTGGGCGCGCTGTGCTCATGGCCTATTTTGGCACACGGAGGCACCTCGCAAAGTCTCGCGCCATTCCGAGTCCGGCGGACGAAGTTGGCCAGCCCCACCCCCCAAGGCTATAGCCCACCCGTTTTTGTGGCCTTTTTCTGCTCGACGAACTTGGCGGCCCGGCCTTCGGGTGGGCATTTTTGGGCGCGGCTGTGCCCACGGCCAATTTTTGGCACACGGAGGCGCCTCGCAAAGTCTCGCGCCATTCCGAGCCCGGCGGACGAAGTTGGCCAGCCCCACCCCCCAACGCTATAGACCACCGGTTTTTGTGGCCTTTTTCCGCTCGACGAACTTGGCGCCCCAGCCTTCGGGCAGGTATTTTTGGGCGCGGCTGTGCCTGCGGCCTATTTTTGGCACACGGAGGCGCCTCGCAAAGTCTCGCGCCATTCCGAGTCCGGCGGACGAAGTTGGCCAGCCCCACCCCCCAACGCTATAGACCACCCGTTTTTGTGGCCTTTTTCCGCTCGACGAACTTGGCGCCCCAGCCTTCGGGCAGGTATTTTTGGGCGCGGCTGTGCCTGCGGCCTATTTTTGGCACACGGAGGCGCCTCGCAAAGTCTCGCGCCATTCCGAGTCCGGCGGACGAAGTTGGCCAGCCCCACCCCCCAAGGCTATAGCCCACCCGTTTTTGTGGCCTTTTTCCGCTCGACGAACTTGGCGCCCCTGCCTTCGGGCAGGTATTTTTGGGCGCGGCTGTGCCTGCGGCCTATTTTTGGCACACGGAGGCGCCTCGCAAAGTCTCGCGCCATTCCGAGTCCGGCGGACGAAGTTGGCCAGCCCCACCCCCCAAGGCTATAGCCCACCCGTTTTTGTGGCCTTTTACCGCTGGACGAACGTGGGGCCCCGGCCTTGGGGCGGATATTTTTGTGAGCGGCTGTGCCCGCGGCCTATTTTTGGCACACGGAGGCGCCTCGCAAAGTCTCGCGCCATTCCGAGTCCGGCGGACGAAGTTGGCCAGCCCCACACCCCAAGGGTATAGCCCACCCGTTTTTGTTGCCTTTTTCCGCTGGACGAACTAGGCGCCCCGGCCTTCGGTCCGGTATTTTTGGACAAGGCAGTGTCCGTGGCCTATTTTTGGCACACGGAGGCCCCTCGCAAAGTCTCGCGCCATTCCGAGTCCGGCGGACGAAGTTGGCCAGCCCCACCCCCCAAGGCTATAGCCCACCCGTTTTTGTGGCCTTTTTCCGCTGGACGAACTTGGCGCCCCGGCCTTCGGGTGGGTATTTTTGCGCGCGGCTGTGCCCGCGGCCTATTTTTGGCACACGGAGGCGCCTCGCAAAGTCTCGCGCCATTCCGAGTCCGGCGGACGAAGTTGGCCAGCCCCACCCCCCAAGGCTATAGCCCACCCGTTTTTGTGGCCTTTTTCCGCTCGACGAACTTGGCGCCCCGGCCTTCGAGCAGGAATTTTTGGCCGCGGCTGTGCCCACGGCCTATTTTTGGCACACGGAGGCGCCTCGCAAAGTCTCGCGCCATTCCGAGTCCGGCGGACGAAGTTGGCCAGCCCCACCCCCCAAGGCTATAGCCCACCCGTTTTTGTGGCCTTTTTCCGCGGGACGAACTTGACGCCCCGGCTTTCGGGCGGCTATTTTTGGGCGGGGCTGTGCCCGCGGGCTATTTTTGGCACACGGAGGCGCCTCGCAAAGTCTCGCGCCATTCCGAGTCCGGCGGACGAAGTTGGCCAGCCCCACCCCCCAAGGCTATAGCCCACCCGTTTTTGTGGCCTTTTTACGCTGGACGAACTTGGCGCCCCGGCCTTCGGGCGGGGATTTTTGGGCGCGGCTGTGCCCGCGGCCTATTTTTGGCACACGGAGGGTCCTCGCAAAGTCTCGCGCCATTCCGAGTCCGGCGGACGAAGTTGGCCAGCCCCACCCCCCAAGGCTATAGCCCACCCGTTTTTGTGGCCTTTTTCCGCTGGACGAACTTGGCGCCCCGGCTTTCGGGCGGCTATTTTTGGGCGCAGCTGTGCCCGCGGGCTATTTTTGGCACACGGAGGTGCCTCGCAAAGTCTCGCGCCATTCCGAGTCCGGCGGACGAAGTTGGCCAGCCCCACACCCCAAGGGTATAGCCCACCCGTTTTTGTTGCCTTTTTCCGCTGGACGAACTTGGCGCCCCGGCTTTCGGTCGGGTATTTTTGGACAAGGCAGTGTCCGTGGCCTATTTTTGGCACACGGAGGCCCCTCGCAAAGTCACGCGCCATTCCGAGTCCGGCGGACGAAGTTGGCCAGCCCCACCCCCCAAGGCTATAGCCTACCCGTGTTTCTGGCCTTTTACCGCTGGACGAACTTGGCGCCCCGGCCTTCGGGCGGGTATTTTTTGGTGCGGCTGTGCCCGCGGCCTATTTTTGGCACACGGAGGTGCCTCGCAAAGTCTCGCGCCATTCCGAGTCTGGCGGACGAAGTTGGCCAGCCCCACCCCCCAAGGCTATAGCCCACCCGTTTTTGTGGCCTTTTTCCGCTGGACGAACTTGGCGCCCCGGCTTTCGGGTGGCTATTTTTGGGCGCGGGTGTGCCCATGGCTATTTTTGGCACACGGAGGCGCCCCGCAACGTCCCGCGCCAGTCCGAGTCCGGCGGACTACGCTGGCCAGCCCCCCACCACTTGGCTTTTGCCCTCCGGTTTTTGTTCCCTTTTTCCGCTGGACGAACTTGGCGCCCCGGCCTTCGGTTGGGTATTTTCGGGCACGGCAGTGCCCGCGGCCTATTTTTGGCACACGGAGGCCCCTCGCAAAGTCTCGCGCCATTCCGAGTCCGGCGGACGAAGTTGGCCAGCCCCACCCCCCAAGGCTATAGCCCACCCGTTTTTGTGGCCTTTTTCCGCTGGACGAACTTGGCGCCCCGGCCTTCGGGTGGGTATTTTTGGGCGCGGCTGTCCCCGCGGCCTATTTTTGGCACACGGAGGCGCCTCGCAAAGTCTCGCGCCATTCCGAGTCCGGCGGACGAAGTTGGCCAGCCCCACCCCCCAAGGCTATAGCCCACCCGTTTTTGTGGCCTTTTTCTGCTGGACGAAATTGGCGCCCCGGCCTTCGGGCGGGTATTTTTGGGCGCGGCTGTGCCCGCGGCCTATTTTTGGCACACGGAGGCGCCTCGCAAAATCTCGCGCCATTCCAAGTCCGGCGGACGAAGTTGGCCAGCCCCACCCCCCAAGGCTATAGCCCACCCGTTTTTGTGGCCTTTTTCCGCTGGACGAACTTGGCGCCCCGGCCTTCGTGCGGGTATTTTTGGGCGCGGCTGTGCCCGCAGCCTATTTTTGGCACCCGGAGGTGCCTCGCAAAGTCTCGCGCCATTCCGAGTCCGGCGGACGAAGTTGGCCAGCCCCACCCCCCAAGGCTATAGCCCACCCGTTTTTGTGGCCTTTTTCCGCTGGACGAACTTGGCGCCCCGGCCTTCGGGCGGGTATTTTTGGGCGCGGCTGTGCCCGCGGCCTATTTTTGGCAGATGGAGGCGCCTCGCAAAGTCTCGCGCCATTCCGAGTCCGGCGGACGAAGTTGGCCAGCCCCACACCCCAAGGCTATAGCCCACCCGTTTTTGTGGCCTTTTTCCGCTGGACGAACTTGGCGCCCCGGCCTTCGGGCGGGTATTTCTGGGTGCGGCTGTGCCCGAGGCCTATTTTTGGCACACGGAGGTGCCTCGCAAAGTCTCGCGCCATTCCGAGTCCGGCGGACGAAGTGGGCCAGCCCCACCCCCCAAGGCTATAGCCCACCCGTTTTTGTGGCCTTTTACCGCTGGACGAACTTGGCGCCCCGGCCTTCGGGCGGCTATTTTTGGGCGCGGATGTGCCCGCGGCCTATTTTTGGCAGACGGAGGCGCCTCGCAAAGTCTCGCGCCATTCCGAGTCCGGCGGACGAAGTTGGCCAGCCCCACACCCCAAGGGTATAGCCCACCCGTTTTTGTTGCCTTTTTCCGCTGGACGAACTTGGCGCCCCGGCCTTCGGTTGGGTATTTTCGGGCATGGCAGTGCCCGCGGCCTATTTTTGGCACACAGAGGCCCCTCGCAAAGTCTGGCCCCACTCCGAGTCCGGCAGATGAACTTGGCCAGCCCCACCCCCCAAGGCTAGAGCCCACCCGTTTTTGTGGCCTTTTACCGCTGGGCGAATTTGGTGCCCCGGCTTTCGGGCGGGTATTTTTGGTCGCGGCTGTCCCCGCGGCCTATTTTTGGCACATGGAGGCACCTCGCAAAGTCTCGCGGCATTCCGAGTCCGTCGGATGAAATTGGCCAGCCCCACCCCCCAAGGCTATAGCCCACCCGTTTTTGTGGCCTTTTACCGCTGGACGAACTTGGCGCCCCGGCCTTCGGGCGGGTATTTTTGGGCGCGGCTGTGCCCTCGGCCTATTTTTGGCACACGGAGGCGCCTCGCAAAATCTCGCGCCATTCCAAGTCCGGCAGACGAAGTTGGCCAGCCCCACCCACCAAGGCTATAGCCCACCCGTTTTTGTGGCCTTTTTCCGCTGGACGAACTTGGCGCCCCGGCCTTCGTGCGGGTATTTTTGGGCGCGGCTGTGCCCGCAGCCTATTTTTGGCACCCGGAGGTGCCTCGCAAAGTCTCGCGCCATTCCGAGTCCGGCGGACGAAGTTGGCCAGCCCCACCCCCCAAGGCTATAGCCCACCCGTTTTTGTGGCCTTTTACCGCTGGACGAACTTGGCGCCCCGGCCTTCGGGCGGCTATTTTTGGGCGCGGATGTGCCCGCGGCCTATTTTTGGCACACGGAGGCGCCTCGCAAAGTCTCGCCCATTCCGAGTCCGGCGGATGAAATTGGCCAGCCCACCCCCCAAGGCTATAGCCCACCCGTTTTTGTGGCCTTTTTCCGCTGGACGAACTTGGCGCCCCGGCCTTCGGGCGGGTATTTCTGGGTGCGGCTGTGCCCGAGGCCTATTTTTGGCACACGGAGGTGCCTCGCAAAGTCTCGCGCCATTCCGAGTCCGGCGGACGAAGTGGGCCAGCCCCACCCCCCAAGGCTATAGCCCACCCGTTTTTGTGGCCTTTTACCGCTGGACGAACTTGGCGCCCCGGCCTTCGGGCGGCTATTTTTGGGCGCGGATGTGCCCGCGGCCTATTTTTGGCAGACGGAGGCGCCTCGCAAAGTCTCGCGCCATTCCGAGTCCGGCGGACGAAGTTGGCCAGCCCCACCCCCCAAGGCTATAGCCCACCCGTTTTTGTGGCCTTTTTCCGCTCGACGAACTTGACGCCCCGGCCTTCGAGCAGGAATTTTTGGGCGCGGCTGTGCCCGCGGCCTATTTTTGGCAAACGGAGGCACCTCGCAAAGTCTCGCGCCATTCCGAGTCCGGCGGACGAAGTGGGCCAGCCCCACCCCCCAAGGCTATAGCCCACCCGTTTTTGTGGCCTTTTTCCGCTGGACGAACTTGGCGCCCCGGCTTTCGGGCGGCTATTTTTGGGCGCAGCTGTGCCCGCGGGCTATTTTTGGTACACGGAGGTGCCTCGCAAAGTCTCGCGCCATTCCGAGTCCGGCGGACGAAGTTGGCCAGCCCCACACCCCAAGGGTATAGCCCACCCGTTTTTGTTGCCTTTTTCCGCTGGACGAACTTGGCGCCCCGGCTTTCGGTCGGGTATTTTTGGACAAGGCAGTGTCCGTGGCCGATTTTTGGCACACGGAGGCCCCTCGCAAAGTCACGCGCCATTCCGAGTCCGGCGGACGAAGTTGGCCAGCCCCACCCCCCAAGGCTATAGCCTACCCGTGTTTCTGGCCTTTTACCGCTGGACGAACTTGGCGCCCCGGCCTTCGGGCGGGTATTTTTTGGTGCGGCTGTGCCCGCGGCCTATTTTTGGCACACGGAGGTGCCTCGCAAAGTCTCGCGCCATTCCGAGTCCGGCGGACGAAGTTGGCCAGCCCCACCCCCCAAGGCTATAGCCCACCCGTTTTTGTGGCCTTTTTCCGCTGGACGAACTTGGCGCCCCGGCTTTCGGGGGGCGATTTTTGGGCGCGGGTGTGCCCGCGGGCTATTTTTGGCACACGGAGGCGCCTCGCAAAGTCTCGCGCCATTCCGAGTCCGGCGGACGAAGTTGGCCAGCCCCACACCCCAAGGGTATAGCCCACCCGTTTTTGTTGCCTTTTTCCGCTGGACGAACTTGGCGCCCCGGCCTTCGGTTGGGTATTTTCGGGCACGGCAGTGCCCGCGGCCTATTTTTGGCACACGGAGGCCCCTCGCAAAGTCTCGCGCCATTCCGAGTCCGGCGGACGAAGTTGGCCAGCCCCACCCCCCAAGGCTATAGCCCACCCGTTTTTGTGGCCTTTTTCCGCTCGACGAACTTGGCGCCCCGGCCTTCGGGTGGGTATTTTTGGGCGCGGCTGTCCCCGCGGCCTATTTTTGGCACACGGAGGCACCTCGCAAAGTCTCGCGCCATTCCGAGTCCGGCGGACGAAGTTGGCCAGCCCCACCCCCCAAGGCTATAGCCCACCCGTTTTTGTGGCCTTTTTCTGCTGGACGAAATTGGCGCCCGCCTTCGGGCGGGTATTTTGGGCGCGGCTGTGCCCTCGGACCTATTTTTGCACATGGAGGCGCCTCGCAAAATCTCGCGCCATTCCAAGTCCGGCAGACGAAGTTGGCCAGCCCCACCCCCAAGGCTATAGCCCACCCGTTTTGTGGCCTTTTTCCGCTGGACGAACTTGGCGCCCGGCCTTCGGGCGGGTATTTTTGGCGGCGGCTGTGCCCGCGGACTTTTTTTGGCACCGGAGGTGCCTCGCAAAGTCTCGCGCCATTCCGAGTCCGGCGGACGAAGTTGGCCAGCCCCACCCCCAAGGCTATAGCCCACCCGTTTTGTGGCCTTTTTCCGCTGGACGAACTTGGCGCCCGGCCTTCGGGCGGCTATTTTTGGGCGCGGCTGTGCCCGCGGCCTATTTTTGGCAGACGGAGGCGCCTCGCAAAGTCTCGCGCCATTCCGAGTCCGGCGGACGGTTGGCCAGCCCCACCCCAAGGCTATAGCCCACCCGTTTTTGTGGCCTTTTTCCGCTGGACGAACTTGGCGCCCGGCCTTGGGCGGGTATTTTTGGGTGCGGCTGTGCCGAGGCCTATTTTTGGCACACGGAGGTGCCTCGCAAAGTCTCGCGCCATTCCGAGTCCGGGCGACGAAGTTGGCCAGCCCCACCCCCAAGGCTATAGCCCACCCGTTTTTGTGGCCTTTTACCGCTGGACGAACTTGGCGCCCGGCCTTCGGGCGGGTATTTTTGGGCGCGGAAGTGCCCCGGGGCTGTTATTGGCAGACCGAGGGGCCTAGTACAGGCTCGCGCCAGTCCGAGTCCGGCGGACGAGTTGGCCAGCCCCCCCCCAAGGCTATAGCCCACCCGTTTTTGTGGCCTTTTTCCGCTGGACGAACTTGACGCCCGGCCTTGAGCAGGAATTTTTGGCGCGGCTGTGCCCGCGACCTATTTTTGGCAAACGGAGGCACCTCGCAAAGTCTCGCCCATTCCGAGTCCGGCGGACGAGTGGGCCAGCCCACCCCCAAGGCTATAGCCCACCCGTTTTTTGGCCTTTTTCCGCTGGACGAACTTGGCGCCCCGGCTTTCGGGCGGCTATTTTTGGGCGCAGCTGTGCCCGCGGGCTATTTTTGGCACACGGAGGTGCCTCGCAAAGTCTCGCGCCATTCCGAGTCCGGCGGACGAAGTTGGCCAGCCCCACACCCCAAGGGTATAGCCCACCCGTTTTTGTTGCCTTTTTCCGCTGGACGAACTTGGCGCCCCGGCCTTCGGTCCGGTATTTTTGGACAAGGCAGTGTCCGTGGCCTATTTTTGGCACACGGAGGCCCCTCGCAAAGTCTCGCGCCATTCCGAGTCCGGCGGACGAAGTTGGCCAGCCCCACCCCCCAAGGCTATAGCCCACCCGTGTTTCTGGCCTTTTACCGCTGGGATCGACTTGGCGCCCGGCCTTCGGGCGGGTATTTTTGGTGCGGCTGTGCCCGCTGCGGCCTATTTTTGGCACACGGAGGTGCCTCGCAAAGTCTCGCGCCATTCCGAGTCCGGCGGACGGTTGGCCAGCCCCACCCCCAAGGCTATAGCCCACCGTTTTTGTGGCCTTTTTCCGCTGGACGAACTTGGCGCCCGGCCTTGGGGCGATATTTTTGGCGCGGGTGTGCCCAGGCCTATTTTTGGCACACGGAGGCGCCTCGCAAAGTCTCGCGCCATTCCGAGTCCGTGCGGACGAAGTTGGCCAGCCCCACCCCCAAGGGTATAGCCCACCGTTTTTGTTGCCTTTTTCCGCTGGACGAACTTGGCGCCCGGCCTTGGGTTGGATATTTTTGGCACGCGCTGTGCCCGCGGCCTATTTTTGGCACACGGAGGCCCCTCGCAAAGTCTCGCGCCATTCCGAGTCCGGCGGACGAAGTTGGCCAGCCCCACCCCCCAAGGCTATAGCCCACCCGTTTTTGTGGCCTTTTTCCGCTCGACGAACTTGGCGCCCCGGCCTTCGGGTGGGTATTTTTGGGCGCGGCTGTCCCCGTGGCCTATTTTTGGCACACGGAGGCACCTCGCAAAGTCTCGCGCCATTCCGAGTCCGGCGGACGAAGTTGGCCAGCCCCACCCCCCAAGGCTATAGCCCACCCGTTTTTGTGGCCTTTTTCTGCTGGACGAACTTGGCGCCCCGGCCTTCGGGCGGGTATTTTTGGGCGCGGCTGTGCCCTCGGCCTATTTTTGGCACACGGAGGCGCCTCGCAAAATCTCGCGCCATTCCAAGTCCGGCGGACGAAGTTGGCCAGCCCCACCCCCCAAGGCTATAGCCCACCCGTTTTTGTGGCCTTTTTCCGCTGGACGAACTTGGCGCCCCGGCCTTCGGGCGGGTATTTTTGGGCGCGGCTGTGCCCGTAGCCTATTTTTGGCACACGGAGGCGCCTCGCAAAGTCTCGCGCCATTCCGAGTCCGGCGGACGAAGTTGGCCAGCCCCACCCCCCAAGGCTATAGCCCACCCGTTTTTGTGGCCTTTTTCCGCTGGACGAACTTGGCGCCCCGGCCTTCGGGCGGGTATTTCTGGGTGTGGCTGTGCCCGAGGCCTATTTTTGGCACACGGAGGTGCCTCGCAAAGTCTCGGGCCATTCCGAATCCGGCAGATGAAGTTGGCCAGCCCCACCCCCCAAGGCTATAGCCCACCCGTTTTTGTGGCCTTTTTCCGCTGGACGAACTTGGCGCCCCGGCCTTCGGGCGGGTATTTTTGGGCGCGGCTGTGCCCGCGGCCTAGTTTTGGCACACGGAGGTGCCTCGCAAAGTCTCGCCTCATTTTACGCTGGACGAAGTTGGCCAGCCCCACCCCCCAAGGCTATAGCCCACCCGTTTTTGTGGCCTTTTTCCGCTGGACGAACTTGGCGCCCCGGCCTTCGGGCGGGTATTTTTGGGTGCGGCTGTGCCCGCAGCCTATTTTTGGCACACGGAGGCGCCTCGCAAAGTCTCGCGCCATTCCGAGTCCGGCGGACGAAGTTGGCCAGCCCCACCCCCCATGGCTGTAGCCCACCCGTTTTTGTGGCCTTTTTCCGCCGGACGAACCTGGCGCCCCGGCCATCGGGCGGGTATTTTTGGGCGCGGCTGTGCCCGCGGCCTATTTTTGGCACACGGAGGCGCCTGGCAAAGTCTCGCGCCATTCCGAGTCCGGCGGACGAAGTTGGCCAGCCCCACCGCCCAAGGCTATAGCCCACCCGTTTTTGTGGCCTTTTTCAGCTGGACGAACTTGGCGCCCCAGCCTACGGTTGGGTAGTTTTGGGCGCGGCTGTGCCCGCGGCCTATTTTTGGCACACGGAGGCACCTCGCAAAGTCTCGCGCCATTCCGAGTCCGGCAGACGAAGTTAGCCAGCCCCACCCCCCAAGGCTATAGCCCACCCGTTTTTGTGGCCTTTTTCCGCTGGACGAACTTGGCGCCCCGGCCTTCGGGCGGGTATTTTTGGGCGCGGCTGTGCCCGCGGCCTAGTTTTGGCACACGGAGGTGCCTTGCAAACTCTCGCGTCATTTTACGCTGGACGAAGTTGGCCAGCCCCACCCCCCAAGGCTATAGCCCACCCGTTTTTGTGGCCTTTTTCCGCTGGACGAACTTGGCGCCCCGGCCTTCGGGCGGGTATTTTTGGGTGCGGCTGTGCCCGCAGCCTATTTTTGGCACACGGAGGCGCCTCGCAAAGTCTCGCGCCATTCCGAGTCCGGCGGACGAAGTTGGCCAGCCCCACCCCCCAAGGCTATAGCCCACCCGTTTTTGTGGCCTTTTTCCGCTGGACGAACCTGGCGCCCCGGCCATCGGGCGGGTATTTTTGGGCGCGGCTGTGCCCGCGGCCTATTTTTGGCACACGGAGGCGCCTCGCAAAGTGTCGCGCCATTCCGAGTCCGGCGGACGAAGTTGGCCAGCCCCACCCCCCAAGGCTATAGCCCACCCGTTTTTGTGGCCTTTTTCTGCTGGACGAACTTGGCGCCCCGGCCTTCGGTTGGGTATTTTTGGGCGCGGCTGTGCCCGCGGCCTATTTTTGGCACACGGAGGCACCTCGCAAAGTCTCGCGCCATTCCGAGTCCGGCGGACGAAGTTGGCCAGCCCCACAGCCCAAGGCTATAGCCCACCCGTTTTTGTGGCCTTTTTCCGCTGGACGAACTTGGCGCCCCGGCCTTCGGGCGGGTATTTCTGGGTGTGGCTGTGCCCGAGGCCTATTTTTGGCACACGGAGGTGCCTCGCAAAGTCTCGCGCCATTCCGAATCCGGCAGATGAAGTTGGCCAGCCCCACCCCCCAAGGCTATAGCCCACCCGTTTTTGTGGCCTTTTTCCGCTGGACGAACTTGGCGCCCCGGCCTTCGGCGGGTATTTTTGGCGCGGCTGTGCCCGCGCCTAGTTTTGGCACACGGAGGTGCCTCGCAAAGTCTCGCCTCATTTTACCGGGCCACGGATTGGCCAGCCCCACCCCCAAGGCTATAGCCCACCCGTTTTGTGGCCTTTTCCGCTGGACGAACCTGACGCCCGGCCTTCGGGCGGGTATTTTTAGGTGCGGCTGTGCCCGCAGCCTATTTTTGGCACACGGAGCGCCTCGCAAAGTCTCGCGCCATTCCGAGTCCGGCGGACGAGAGTTGGCCAGCCCACCCCCACGGCTATAGCCCACCCCTGTTTGTGGCCTTTTTCCGCCGGACGAACCTGGCGCCCCGGCCATCGGGCGGGTATTTTTGGGCGCGGCTGTGCCCGCGGCCTATTTTTGGCACACGGAGGCGCCTCGCAAAGTGTCGCGCCATTCCGAGTCCGGCGGACGAAGTTGGCCAGCCCCACCCCCCAAGGCTATAGCCCACCCGTTTTTGTGGCCTTTTTCAGCTGGACGAACTTGGCGCCCCGGCCTTCGGGTGGGTATTTTTGGGTGCGGCTGTGCCCGCGGCCTATTTTTGGCACACGGAGGCACCTCGCAAAGTCTCGCGCCATTCCGAGTCCGGCGGACGAAGTTGGCCAGCCCCACAGCCCAAGGCTATAGCCCACCCGTTTTTGTGGCCTTTTACCGCTGGACGAACTTGGCGCCCCGGCCTTCGGGCGGGTATTTTTGGGCGCGGCTGTACCCGCGGCCTAGTTTTGGCGAACGGAGGTGCCTCGCAAAGTCTCGCCTCATTTTACGCTGGACGAAGTTGGCCAGCCCCACCCCCCAAGGCTATAGCCCACCCGTTTTTGTGGCCTTTTTCCGCTGGACGAACTTGGCGCCCCGGCCTTCGGGCGGGTATTTTTGGGTGCGGCTGTGCCCGCAGCCTATTTTTGGCACACGGAGGCGCCTCGCAAAGTCTCGCGCCATTCCGAGTCCGGCGGACGAAGTTGGCCAGCCCCACCCCCCAAGGCTATAGCCCACCCGTTTTTGTGGCCTTTTTCCGCCGGACGAACCTGGCGCCCCGGCCATCGGGCGGGTATTTTTGGGCGCGGCTGTGCCCGTGGCCTATTTTTGGCACACGGAGGCGCCTCGTAAAGTGTCGCGCCATTCAGAGTCCGGCGGACGAAGTTGGCCAGCCCCACCCCCCAAGGCTATAGCCCACCCGTTTTTGTGGCCTTTTTCTGCTGGACGAACTTGGCGCCCCGGCCTGAGTTGGTGTATTTTTGGGCGATGCTTTGCCGGCGGCCTTTTTTTGTCACACGGAGGCACCTCGCAAAGTCTCGCGCCATTACGAGTCCGGCGGACGAAGTTGGCCAGCCCCACAGCCCATGGCTATAGCCCACCCGTTTTTGTGGCCTTTTTCGCTGGGCCAACTTGGCGCCCGGCCTTCGGGCGGGTATTTTTGGGCGCGGCTGTGCCCGCGACCTATTTTTGGCACACGGAGGTGCCTCGCAAAGTCTCGCGCCATTCCGAGTCCGAGCGGACGGTTGGCCAGCCCCACCCCCAAGGCTATAGCCCACCCGTTTTGTGGCCTTTTTCCGCTGGACGAACTTGGCGCCCGGCCTTCGGGGGGTATTTTTGGCGCGGATGTGCCACGGCATATTTTTGGTACACGGAGGCGCCTCGCAAAGTCTCGCGCCATTCTGAGTCCGGCGGACGAAGTTGGCCAGCCCCACCCCGCAAGGCTATAGCGCACCCGTTTTTGTGGCTTTTTACCGCTGGACGAACTAGGCGCCGCGGGCTTCGGGCGGGTATTTTTGGGCGCTTCTGTGCCCGTGGCCTATTTTTGATACACGGAGGCGCCTCGCAACATCTCGCGCCATTCCGAGTCCGGCGGACGAAGTTGGCCAGCCCCACCCCCGAAGGCTATAGCCCACCCGTTTTTGTGGCCTTTTACCGCTGGACGAACTTGGCGCCCCGGCCTTCGGGCGGCTATTTTTGGGCGCGGATGTGCCCGTGGCCTATTTTTGGCACTCGGAGGCGCCTCGCAAAGTCTCGCGCCATTCCGAGTCCGGCGGACGAAGTTGGCCAGCCCCACACCCCAAGGCTATAGCCCACCCGTTTTTGTGGCCTTTTTCCGCTGGACGAACTTGGCGCCCCGGCCTTCGAGCGGGTATTTTTGGGCACGGCTGTGCCCGAGGCCTATTTTTGGCACACGGAGGTGCCTCGCAAAGTCTCACGCCATTCCGAGTCCGGCAGACGAAGTTGGCCAGCCCCACCCCCCAAGGCTATAGCCCACCCGTTTTTGTGGCCTTTTTCCGCTGGACGAACTTGGCGCCCCGGCCTTCGGGCGGGTATTTTTGGGCGCGGCTGTGCCCGCGGCCTAGTTTTGGCACACGGAGGTGCCTCATAAAGTCTCGCGTCATTTTACGCTGGACGAACTTGGCCAGCCCCACCCCCCAAGGCTATAGCCCACCCGTTTTTGTTGCCTTTTACCGCTGGACGAACTTGGCGCCCCGGCCTTCGGGCGGGTATTTTTGGGCGCGGCTGTGCCCGCAGCCTATTTTTGGCACACGGAGGCGCCTCGCAAAGTCTCGCGCCATTCCGAGTCCGGCGGACGAAGTTGGCCAGCCCCACCCCCATGGCTATAGCCCACCCGTTTTTGTGGCCTTTTTCCGCTGGACGAACTTGGCGCCCCGGCCTTCGGGCGGGTATTTTTGGGCGCGGCTGTGCCCGCGGCCTATTTTTGGCACACGGAGGCGCCTCGCAAATTCTCGCGCCATTCCGAGTCCGGCGGACGAAGCTGGCCAGCCCCACCCCCCAAGGCTATAGCCCACCCGTTTTTGTGGCCTTTTTCAGCTGGAGAACTTGGCGCCCCGGCCTTCGGTTGGGTATTTTTAGGCGCGGCTGTGCCCGCGGCCTATTTTTGGCACACGGAGGCACCTCGCAAAGTCTCGCGCCATTCCGAGTCCGGCGGACGAAGTTGGCCAGCCCCACAGCCCAAGGCTATAGCCCACCCGTTTTTGTGGCCTTTTACCGCTGGACGAACTTGGCGCCCGGCCTTGGGTGGGTATTTTGGGCGCGGCTGTGCCAGCGGCCTATTTTTTTGGCACACGGAGGCGCCTCGCAAAGTCTCGCGCCATTCCGAGTCCGGCGGACGAAGTTGGCCAGCCCCACCCCCTAAGGCTATAGCCCACCCGTTTTTGTGGCCTTTTTCCGCTGGACGAACTTGGCTCCCCGGCCTTCGGGTGGGTATTTTTGGGCGCGGCTGTGCCCACGGCCTATTTTTGGCACCGCGGTGGCGCCTCGCTAATTCTGGCTCCTTTCTGAGTCCGGCGGACGTTGTTCGCCAGCCACACCCCCCAAGGCTATAGCGCACCCGTTTTTGTGGCCTTTTACCGCTGGACGAACTAGGCGCCGCGGGCTTCGGGCGGGTATTTTTGGCGCTTCTGTGCCCGTGGCCTGGCCACGACACACGGGCGCCTCACTAAGTCTCGCTTCATTCCGAGTCCGGCGGACGAAGTTGGCCAGCCCCACCCCCCAAGGCTATAGCCCACCCGTTTTTGTGGCCTTTTACCGCTGGACGAACTTGGCGCCCCGGCCTTCGGGTGGGTATTTTTGGGAGCGGCTGTGCCCGCGGCCTATTTTTGGCACACGGAGGCGCCTCGCAAAGTCTCGCGCCATTCTGAGTCCGGCGGACGAAGTTGGCCAGCCCCACCCCCCAAGGCTATAGCGCACCCGTTTTTGTGGCCTTTTACCGCTGGACGAACTAGGCGCCGCGGGCTTCGGGCGGGTATTTTTGGGCGCTTCTGTGCCCGTGGCCTATTTTTGACACACGGAGGCGCCTCGCAAAGTCTCGCGCCATTCCGAGTCCGGCGGACGAAGTTGGCCAGCCCCACCCCCCAAGGCTATAGCCCACCCGTTTTTGTGGCCTTTTACCGCTGGACGAACTTGGCGCCCCAGCCTTCGGGTGGGTATTTTTGGGCGCGGCTGTGCCCGCGGCCTATTTTTGCACACACGGAGGCGCCTCGCAAAGTCTCGCGCCATTCCTAATCCGGCGGACGAAGTTGGCCAGCCCCACCCCCCAAGGCTATAGCCCACCCGTTTTTGTGGCCTTTTTCCGCTGGACGAACTTGGCTCCCCGGCCTTCGGGTGGGTATTTTTGGGCGCGGCTGTGCCCACGGCCTATTTTTGGCACACGGAGGCCCCTCGCAAAGTCTCGCGCCATTCCGAGTCCGGCGGACAAAGTTGGCCAGCCCCACCCCCCAAGGCCATAGCCCACCCGTTTTTGTGGCCTTTTTCTGCTGGACGAACTTGGCGCCCCGGCCTTCGGGCGGGTATTTTTGGGCGCGGCTGTGCCCGCAGCCTATTTTTGGCACACGGAGGCGCCTCGCAAAGTCTCGCGCCATTCCGAGTCCGGCGGACGAAGTTGGCCAGCCCCACCCCCCATGGCTATAGCCCACCCGTTTTTGTGGCCTTTTTACGCAGGACGAACTTGGCGCCCCGGCCTTCGGTCGGGTATTTTTGGGCACGGCAGTGCCCACGGCCTATTTTTGGCACACGGAGGCCCCTCGCAAAGTCTCGCGCCATTCCGAGTCCGGCGGACAAAGTTGGCCAGCCCCACCCCCCAAGGCCATAGCCCACCCGTTTTTGTGGCCTTTTTCAGCTGGACGCAGACTTGCGCCCGGCCTTCGGGCCGGTATTTTTGGGCGCGGCTGTGCCCGCGGCCTATTTTTGGCACACGGAGGCGCCTCGCAAAATCTCGCGCCATTCCAAGTCCGGCGGACGAAGTTGGCCAGCCCCACCCACCAAGGCTATAGCCCACCCGTTTTTGTGGCCTTTTTCCGCTGGACGAACTTGGCGCCCCAGCCTTCGTGCGGGTATTTTTGGACGCGGCTGTGCCCGCAGCCTATTTTTGGCACACGGAGGTGCCTCGCAAAGTCTCGCGCCATTCCGAGTCCGGCGGACGAAGTTGGCCAGCCCCACCCCCAAGGCTATAGCCCACCCGTTTTTGTGGCCTTTTACCGCTGGACGAACTTGGCGCCCCGGCCTTCGGGCGGGTATTTTTGGGCGCAGCTGTGCCCGCGGCCTATTTTTGGCACACGGAGGCGCCTCGCAAAGTCTCGCGCCATTCCGAGTCCGGCGGATGAAGTTGGCCAGCCCCACCCCCCAAGGCTGTAGCCCACCCGTTTTTGTGGTCTTTTACCGCTGGACGAACTTGGCGCCCCGGCCTTCGGGCGGGTATTTTTGGGCGCAGCTGTGCCCGCGGCCTATTTTTGGCACACGGAGGCGCCTCGCAAAGTCTCGCGCCATTCCGAGTGCGGCGGATGAAGTTGGCCAGCCCCACCCCCCATGGCTATAGCCCACCAGTTTTTGTGGCCTTTATCCGCTGGACGAACTTGGCGCCCCGGCCTTCGGGCAGGTATTTTTGGGCGCGGCTGAGCCCGCGGCCTATTTTTGGCACACGGAGGCACCTCGCAAAGTCACGCGCCATGCCGAGTCCGGCGGACCAAGTTGGCCAGCCCCACCCCCCAAGGCTATAGCCCACCCGTTTTTGTGGCTTTTTTCCGCTGGACGAACTTGGCGCCCCGGCCTTCGGGCTGGTATTTTTGGGCGCGGCTGTGCCTGCGGCCTATTTTTGGCACACGGAGATGCCTCGCAAAGTCTCGCGCCATTCCGAGTCCGGCGGACGAAGTTGGCCAGCCCCACCCCCCAAGGCTATATAGCCCACCCGTTTTTGTGGCCTTTTACCGCTGGACGACCTTGGCGCCCCGGCCTTCAGGCGGGTATTTTTGGGCGCGGCTGTGTCCACGGCCTATTTTTGGCGCACGGAGGCGCCTCGCAAAGTCTCGCGCCATTCCGAGTCCGGCGGATGAAGTTGGCCAGCCCCACCCCCCAAGGCTATAGCCCACCCGTTTTTGTGGCCTTTTTTCGGTGGACGAACTTGGCGCCCCGGCCTTCGGGGAGGTAGTTTTGGGCGCGGCTGTGCCCGCGGCCTATTTTTGGCACACGGAGGTGCCTCGCAAAGTCTCGCGCCATTCCGAGTCCGGCGGACCAATTTGGCCAGCCCCACCCCCCAAGGCTATAGCCCACCCGTTTTTGTGGCCTTTTTCCGCTGGACGAACTTGGCGCCCCGGCCTTCGGGCGGGTATTTTTGGGCGCGGCTGTGGCCGCGGCCTATTTTTGGCACACGGAGGTGCCTCGCAAAGTCTCACGCCATTCCGAGTCCGGCGGACCAAGTTGGCCAGCCCCACCCCCCAAGGCTATAGCCCACCCGTTGTTGTGGCCTTTTTCCGCTGGACGAACTTGGCGCTCCGGCCTTCGG
Organism: Citrus cavaleriei; assembly: GCA_030448935.1. NCBI lineage: Eukaryota > Viridiplantae > Streptophyta > Magnoliopsida > Sapindales > Rutaceae > Citrus > Citrus cavaleriei. The sequence goes on along the minus strand of JAUJEM010000260.1, from coordinate 158,531 downwards.
GCGGGTATTTTTGGGCGCGGCTGTGCCCGCGGCCTATTTTTGGCACACGGAGGCGCCTCACAAAGTCTCGCGCCATTCCGAGTCCGGCGGACAAAGTTGGCCAGCCCCACCAAGGCTTTATCCCACCCGTTTTTGTGGACTTTTACCGCTGGACGAACTTGGCGCCCCGGCCTTTGGGCGGGTATTTTTGGGCGCGGCTGTGCCCGCAGCCTATTTGTGGCACACGGATGTGCCTCGCAAAGTCTCGCACCATTCCAAGTCCGGCTGACGAAGTTGGCCAGCCCCACCCCCCAAGGCTATAGCCCACCCGTTTTTGTGTTCTTTTACCGCTGGACGAACTTGGCGCCCCGGCCTTCGGGCAGGTATTTTTGGGCGCGGCTGTGCCCGCGGCCTATTTTTGGCACATGTAGGCGCCTCGCAAAGTCTCGCGCCATTCCGAGTCCGACGGACGAAGTTGGCCAGCCCCACCCCCCAAGGCTATAGCCCACCCGTTTTTGTGGCCTTTTTCCGCTGGACGAACTTGGCTCCCCGGCATTCGGGCGGGTATTTTTGGGCGCGGCTGTGCCCGCAGCCTATTTTTGGCACACGGAGGCGCCTCGTAAAGTCACGCGCCATTCTGAGTCCGGCGGACGAAGTCGGCCAGCCCCACCCCCCAAGGCTATAGCCCACCCGTTTTTGTGGCCTTTTTCCGCTGGACGAAGTTGGCGCCCCGGCCTTCGGGCGGGTATTTTAGGGCGCGGCTGTGTCCGCGGCCTATTTTTGGCACACGGAGGTGCCTCGCAAAGTCTCGTGCAATTCCGAGACCGGCGGACGAAGTTGGCCAGCCCCACCCCACAAGGCTATAGCCCACCCGTTTTTGTGGCCTTTTACCGCTGGACGAACTTGGCGCCCCGGCCTTCAAGGGGGTATTTTTGGCCGCGGCTGTGCTCGCGGCCTATTTTTGGCGCACGGAGGCACGTCGCAAAGTCTCGCGCCATTCCGAGTCCGGCAGATGAAGTTGGCCAGCCCTACCCCCCAAGGCGATAGCCCACCCGTTTTTGTGGCCTTTTTCCGCTCGACGAACTTGGCGCCCCGGCCTTCGGTTGGGTATTTTTGGGCGCGGCTGTGCCCACGGCCTAAATTTGGCACTCGGAGGCGCCTCACAAAGTCTCGCGCCATTCCGAGACCGGCGGACGAAGTTGGCCAGGCCCACCCCCCAAGGCTATAGCCCACCCGTTTTTGTGGCCTTTTACCGCTGGACGAACTTGGCGCCCCGGCCTTCAGGGGGGCATTTTTGGGCGCGGCTGTGCTCGCGGCCTATTTTTGGCGCACGGAGGCACCTCGCAAAGTCTCGCGCCATTCCGAGTCCGGCAGATGAAGTTGGCCAGCCCTACCCCCCAAGGCTATAGCCCACCCGTTTTTGTGGCCTTTTTCAGCTGGACGAACTTGGCGCCCCGGCCTTCGGTTGGGTATTTTTGGGCGCGGCTGTGCCCACGGCCTAAATTTGGCACTCGGAGGCGCCTCACAAAGTCTCGCGCCATTCCGAGACCGGCGGACGAAGTTGGCCAGGCCCACCCCCCAAGGCTATAGCCCACCCGTTTTTGTGGCCTTTTTCCGCTGGACATACTTGGTTCCCCGGCATTCGGGCGGGTATTTTTGGGCGCGGCTGTGCCCGCAGCCTATTTTGGGCACACGAAGGCGCCTCGCAAAGTCTCGCGCCATTCCGAGTCCGGGGCGGACGAAGTTGGCCAGCCCACCCCCAAGGCTATAGCCAACCCGTTTTTGTGGCCTTTTCCGCTGGACAGACTTGGCGCCCGGCTTTCGGTTGGGTATTTTTAGGCGCGGCTGTGCCCTTACTGACCTAAATTTGGCACTCGGAGGCGCCTCACAAAGTCTCGCGCCATTCCGAGACCAGCGGACCGGTCGGCCAGGCCCACCCCCCCAAGGCTATAGCCCACCCGTTTTTGTGGCCTTTTCCGCTGGACATACTTGGTTCCCCGGCATTCGGGCGGGTATTTTTGGGCGCGGCTGTGCCCGCAGCCTATTTTTGGCACACGGAGGTGCCTCGCAAAGTCTCGCGCCATTCCGAGTCCGGCGGACGAAGTCGGCCAGCCCCACCCCCCAAGGCTCTAGCCCACCCGGTTTTGTGGCCTGTTTCCCCCGAACTTGGCGCCCGGCCTTCGGGCGGGTATTTTGAAGGCGGCTGTGCCCGCGCCTATTTTTGGCACACAGAGGTGCCCCGCAAAGTCTCGCGCCACTCCGCGTCCGGCGGACGAAGTTGGCCAGCCCCACCCCACAAGGCTATAGCCCACCCGATTTTGGGGCCCTTTACCGCTGGACGAACTTGGCGCCCCGGCCTTCAGGCGGGTATTTTTGGGCGCGGCTGTGCTGCGGACCTATTTTTACGCACGGAGGCACCTCGAAAAGTCTCGCGCCATTCCGAGTCCGGCGGATGAAGTTGGCCAGCCCCACCCCCCAAGGCTATAGCCCACCCGTTTTTGAGGCCTTTTTCCGCTGGACGAACTTGGCGCCCGGCCTTCGGGCGGTATTTTTGGGCGCGGCTGTGCCCACGGCCTATTTTTGGCACACGGAGGTGCCTCGCAAAGTCTCGCGCCATTCCGAGTCCGGCGTACCAATTTGGCCAGCCCCACCCCCCAAGGCTATAGCCCACCCGTTTTTGTGGCCTTTTTCCGCTGGACGAACTTGGCGCGCCGGCCTTCGGGCGGGTATTTTTGGGCGCGGCTGTGCCCGCGGCCTATTTTTGGCACACGGATGCGTCTCGCAAAGTCTCGCGCCATTCCGAGTCCGGCGGACGAAGTTGGGCAGCCCCACCCCCCAAGGCTTTATGCCACCCGTTTTTGTGGACTTTTACCGCTGGACGAACTTGGCGCCCCGGCCTTCGGGTGGGTATTTTTGGGCGCGGATGTGCCCGCAGCCTATTTGTGGCTCACGGATGCGCCTCGCAAAGTATCGCACCATTCCAAGTCCGGCGGACGAAGTTGGCCAGCCCCACCCCCCAAGGCTGTAGCCCACCCGTTTTTGTGTTCTTTTACCGCTGGACGAACTTGGCGCCCCGGCCTTCGGGCGGGTATTTTTGGGCGCGGCTGTGCCCGTGGCCTATTTTTGACACACGGAGGCGCCTCGCAAAGTCTCGTGCCATTCCGAGTCCGGCGGACGAAGTTGGCCAGCCCCACCCCCCAAGGCTATAGCCAACCCGTTTTTGTGGCCTTTTACCGCTGGACGAACTTGGCGGCCCGGCCTTCGGGTGGGTATTTTTGGGCGCGGCTGTGCCCGCGGCCTATTTTTGGCACACGGAGGTGCATCGCAAAGTCTCGCGCCATTCCGAGTCTGGCGGACGAAGTCGGCCAGCCCCACCCCCCAAGGCTATATCCCACCCGTTTTTGTGGCCTTTTTCCGCTCGACGAACTTGGCGCCCCGGCCTTCGGTTGGGTATTTTTGGGCGCGGCTGGGCCCACGGCCTAAATTTGGCACTCGGAGGCGCCTCACAAAGTCTCGCGCCATTCCGAGACCGGCGGACGAAGTTGGCCAGGCCCACCCCCCAAGGCTATAGCCCACCCGTTTTTGTGGCCTTTTACCGCTGGACGAACTTGGCGCCCCGGCCTTCAGGGGGGTATTTTTGGGCGCGGCTCTGCTCGCGGCCTATTTTTGGCGCACGGAGGCACCTCGCTAAGTCTCGCGCCATTCCGAGTCCGGCAGATGAAGTTGGCCAGCCCTACCCCCCAAGGCTATAGCCCACCCGTTTTTGTGGCCTTTTTCCGCTGGACGAACTTGGCGCCCCGGCCTTCGGTTGGGTATTTTTGGGCGCGGCTGTGCCCACGGCCTAAATTTGGCACTCGGAGGCGCCTCACAAAGTCTCGCGCCATTCCGAGACCGGCGGACGAAGTTGGCCAGGCCCACCCCCCAAGGCTATAGCCCACCCGTTTTTGTGGCCTTTTTCCGCTGGACATACTTGGTTCCCCGGCATTCAGGCGGGTATTTTTGGGCGCGGCTGTGCCCGCAGCCTATTTTTGGGACACGGAGGCGCCTCACAAAGTCTCGCGCCATTCCGAGTCCGGCGGACGAAGTCGGCCAGCCCCACCCCCCAAGGCTATAGCCAACCCGTTTTTGTGGCCTTTTTCCGCTGGACGAACTTGGCGCCCCGGCTTTCGGTTGGGTATTTTTGGGCACGGCTGTGCCCACGGCCTAAATTTGGCACTCGGAGGCGCCTGACAAAGTCTCGCGCCATTCCGAGACCGGCGGACGAAGTCGGCCAGGCCCACCCCCCAAGGCTATAGCCCACCCGTTTTTGTGGCCTTTTTCCGCTGGACATACTTGGCTCCCCGGCATTCGGCCGGGTATTTTTGGGCGCGGCTGTGCCCGCAGCCTATTTTTGGCCCAAGGAGGCGCCTCGCAAAGTCTCGCGCCATTCCGAGTCCGGCGGACGAAGTCGGCCAGCCCCACCCCCCAAGGCTATAGCCCACCCGTTTTTGTGGCCTTTTTCCGCCGACGAACTTGGCGCCCCGGCCTTCGGGCGGGTATTTTTGGGCGCGGCTGTGCCCGCGGCCTATTTTTGGCACACGGAGGTGCCTCGCAAAGTCTCGCGCCATTCCGAGTCCGGCGGACGAAGTTGGCCAGCCCCACCCCACAAGGCTATAGCCCACCCGTTTTTGTGGCCTTTTACCGCCGGACGAACTTGGCGCCCCGGCCTTCAGGCGGGTATTTTTGGGCGCGGCTGTGCTCGCGGCCTATTTTTGGCGCACGGAGGCACCTCGAAAAGTCTCGCGCCATTCCGAGTCCGGCGGATGAAGTTGGCCAGCCCCACCCCCCAAGGCTATAGCCCACCCGTTTTTGTGGCCTTTTTCCGCTGGACGAACTTGGCGCCCCGGCCTTCGGGCGGGTATTTTTGGGCGCGGCTGTGCCCACGGCCTATTTTTGGCACACGGAGGTGCATCGCAAAGTCTCGCGCCATTCCGAGTCCGGCGTACCAATTTGGCCAGCCCCACCCCCCAAGGCTATAGCCCACCCGTTTTTGTGGCCTTTTTCCGCTGGACGAACTTGGCGCGCCGGCCTTCGGGCGGGTATTTTTGGGCGCGGCTGTGCCCACGGCCTATTTTTGGCACACGGATGCGTCTCGCAAAGTCTCGCGCCATTCCGAGTCCGGCGGACGAAGTTGGGCAGCCCCACCCCCCAAGGCTTTATCCCACCCGTTTTTGTGGACTTTTACCGCTGGACGAACTTGGCGCCCCGGCCTTCGGCTGGGTATTTTTGGGCGCGGCTGTGCCCGCAGCCTATTTGTGGCTCACGGATGCGCCTCGCAAAGTATCGCACCATTCCAAGTCCGGCGGACGAAGTTGGCCAGCCCCACCCCCCAAGGCTATAGCCCACCCGTTTTTGTGTTCTTTTACCGCTGGACGAACTTGGCGCCCCGGCCTTCGGGCGGGTATTTTTGGACGCGGCTGTGCCCGTGGCCTATTTTTGACACACGGAGGCGCCTCGCAAAGTCTCGTGCCATTCCGAGTCCGGCGGACGAAGTTGGCCAGCCCCACCCCCCAAGGCTATAGCCAACCCGTTTTTGTGGCCTTTTACCGCTGGACGAACTTGGCGCCCCGGCCTTCGGGTGGGTATTTTTGGGCGCGGCTGTGCCCGCGGCCTATTTTTGGCACACGGAGGTGCCTCGCAAAGTCTCGCGCCATTCCGAGTCTGGCGGACGAAGTTGGCCAGCCCCACCCCCCAAGGCTATATCCCACCCGTTTTTGTGGCCTTTTTCCGCTGGACGAACTTGGCGCCCCGGCCTTCGGTCGGGTATTTTTGGGCGCGGCTGTGCCCGCTGCCTATTTTTGGCACACGGAGGCGCCTCGCAAAGTCTCGCGCCATTCCGAGTCTGGCGGACGAAGTGGGCCAGCGCCACCCCCCAAGGCTTTATCCCACCCGTTTTTGTGGACTTTTACCGCTGGACGAACTTGGCGCCCCGGCCTTTGGGCGGGTATTTTTGGGCGCGGCTGTGCCCGCAGCCTATTTGTAGCACACGGATGCGCCTCGCAAAGTCTCGCACCATTCCAAGTCCGGCGGACGAAGTTGGCCAGCCCCACCCCCCAAGGCTATAGCCCACCCGTTTTTGTGTTCTTTTACCGCTGGACGAACTTGGCGCCCCGGCCTTCGGGCAGGTATTTTTGGGCGCGGCTGTGCCCGCGGCCTATTTTTGGCACACGGAGGCGCCTCGCAAAGTCTCGCGCCATTCCGAATCCGGCGGATGAAGTTGGCCAGCCCCACCCCCCAAGGCTATAGCCAACCCGTTTTTGTGGCCATTTACGGCTGGACGAATTTGGCGCCCCGGCCTTCGGGCGGGTATTTTTGGGCGCGGCTGTGCCCGCGGCCTATTGTTGGCACACGGAGGTACCTCGCAAAGTCTCGCGCCATTCCGAGTCTGGCGGACGAAGTTGGCCAGCCCCACCCCCCAAGGCTATATCCCACCCATTTTTGTGGCCTTTTTCCGCTGGACGAACTTGGCGCCCCGGCCTTCGGGTGGGTATTTTTGGGCGCGGCTGTGCCATCGGCCTATTTTTGGCACACGGAGGCGCCTCGCAAAGTCTTGCGCCATTCCGAGTCCGGCGGACGAAGTTGGCCAGCCCCACCCCCCAAGGCTATAGCCCACCCGTTTTTGTGGCCTTTTTCCGCTGGACGAACTTGGCGCCCGGCCTTTCGTGCGGGTATTTTTGGGCGCGGCTGTGCCCGCGGCCTATTTTTGGCACGGAGGCGCCTCGCAAAGTCTCGCGCCATTCCGAGTCCGGCGGACCAGTTGGCCAGCCCCACCCCCAAGGCTATAGCCCACCCGTTTTTTGTGGCCTTTTTCCGCTGGACGAACTTGGCGCCCGGCCTTCGGGCGGGCATTTTTAAGCGCGGCTGTGCCAGCCCTATTTTTGGCACACGGAGGCACCTCGTAAAGTCTCGCGCCATTCCGAGTCCGGCGGACGAGTTGGCCATCCCACCCCGAAGGCTAAAGCCCACCCGTTTTTGTGGCTTTTCCGCTGGACGAACTTGGCGCCCCGGCCTTCGGGCGGGTATTTTTGGGCGCGGCTGTGCCCGCAGCCTATTTTTGGCACCCGGAGGCGCCTCACTAAGGCTCGCGCCATTCCGAGTCCGGCGGACGAAGTTGGCCAGCCCCACCCCCCAAGGCTATAGCCCACCCGTTTTTGTGGCCTTTTTCCGCTGGACGAACTTGGCGCCCCGGCCTTCGGGCGGGTATTTTTGGGCACGGCTGTGCCCGCGGCCTATTTTTGGCACACGGAGGCGCCTCGCAAAGTCTCGCGCCATTCCGAGTCCGGCGTACGAAGTTGGCCAGCCCCACCCCCCAAGGCTATAGCCCACCCGTTTTTGTGGCCTTTTTCCGCTGGACGAACTTGGCGCCCCGGCCTTCGGGCGGGTATTTTTGGGCGCGGCTGTGCCAGGGCCCTATTTTTGGCACACGGAGGCGCCTCGCAAAGTCTCGCGCCATTGTGAGTCCGGCGGACGAAGTTGGCCAGCCCCACCCCCCATGTCTATAGCCCACCCGTTTTTGTGGCCTTTTTTCGCTGGACGAACTTGGCGCCCCAGCCTTCGGGTGGGTATTTTTGGGCGCGGCTGTGCCATCAGCCTATTTTTGGCACACGGAGGCGCCTCGCAAAGTCTCGCGCCATTCCGAGTCCGGCGGACGAAGTTGGCCAGCCCCACCGCCCAAGGCTATAGCCCACCCGTTTCTGTGGCCTTTTTCCGCTGGACGAACTTGGCGCCCCGCCTTCGGGTGGGTATTTTGGGGCGCGGCTGTGCCCGCCTGACCTTTTTTGCACACGGAGGCGCCTCGCAAAGTCTCGCGCCATTCCGAGTCCGGGCGGACGAGTTGGCCAGCCCCACCCCCAAGGCTATAGCCCACCCGTTTTGTGGCCTTTTACCGCTGGCCGAACTCGGCGCCCCCGCCTACGGGCGGGTATTTTTGGGTGCAGCTGTGCCGCATGCCTATTTTTGGCACACGGAGGCGCCTCGCAAAGTCTCGCGCCATTCGAGTCCGGCGGACGGGTTGGCCAGCCCCACCCCCAAGGCTATAGCCCACCCGTTTTGTGGCCTTTTTCCGCTGGACGAACTTGGCGCCCGGCCTTGGGTGGGTATTTTTGGCGCGGCTGTGCCCGCCCTATTTTTGGCACACGGAGGCGCCTCGCAAAGTCTCGCGCCATTCCGAGTCCGGGCGGACGGTTGGCCAGCCCACCCCCAAGGCTATAGCCCACCCGTTTTTGTGGCCTTTTTCCGCTGGACGAACTTGGCGCCCCGGCCTTCGGGCGGGTATTTTTGGGCGCGGCTGTGCCAGGGCCCTATTTTTGGCACACGGAGGCGCCTCGCAAAGTCTCGCGCCATTGTGAGTCCGGCGGACGAAGTTGGCCAGCCCCACCCCCCAAGTCTATAGCCCACCCGTTTTTGTGGCCTTTTTTCGCTGGACGAACTTGGCGCCCCGGCCTTCGGGTGGGTATTTTTGGGCGCGGCTGTGCCATCGGCCTATTTTTGGCACACGGAGGCGCCTCGCAAAGTCTCGCGCCATTACGAGCCCGGCGGACGAAGTTGGCCAGCCCCACCCCCCAAGGCTATAGCCCACCCGTTTTTGTGGCCTTTTTCCGCTGGGCGAACTTGGCGCCCCGGCCTTCGGGCGGGTATTTTTGGGCACGGCTGTGCCCGCGGCCTATTTTTGGCACACGGAGGTGCCTCGTAAAGTCTCGCGCCATTCCGAGTCCGGCGTACGATGTTGGCCTGCCCCACCCCCCAAGGCTATAGCCCACCCGTTTTTGTGGCCTTTTTCCGCTGGACGAACTTGGCGCCCCGGCCTTCGGGTGGGTATTTTTGGGCGCGGCTGTGCCCGGGCCCTATTTTTGGCACACGAAGGCGCCTCGCAAAGTCTCGCGCCATTCCGAGTCCGGCGGACGAAGTTGGCCAGCCCCACCCCCCAAGGCTATAGCCCACCCGTTTTTGTGGCCTTTTTCCGCTGGGCGAAATTGGCGCCCGGCCTTCGGTGGTATTTTTTTGAAGCGCGGCTGTGCCGTCGGCCTATTTTTGGCACACGGAGGCGCGTCGCAAAGTCTCATGCCATTCCGAGTCCGGCGGACGAAGTTGGCCAGCCCCACCCCCCAAGGCTATAGCCCACCCGTTTTTGTGGCCTTTTTCCGCTGGACGAACTTGGGGCCCCGGCCTGCGGGCGGGTATTTTTAGGCGCGGCTGTGCCCATGACCTATTTTTGGCACACGGAGGCGTCTCGCAAAGTCTCGCGCCATTCCGAGTCCGGCGGACGAAGTTGGCCAGCCCCACCCCCCAAGGCTATAGCCCACCCGTTTTTGTGGCCTTTTACCGCTGGGCGAATTTGGCGCCCCGGCCTTCGGCCGGGTATTTTTGGGCGCGGCTGTGTCCGCGGCCTATTTTTGCCACACGGAGGCGCCTCGTAAAGTCTCGGGCCGTTCCGAGTCCGGCGGACGAAGTTGGCCGGCCCCACCCCCCAAGGCTATAGCCCACCCGTTTTTGTGGCCTTTTTCCGCTGGACGAACTTGGCGCCCCGGCCTTCGGGCGGGTATTTTTGGGCGCGGCTGTGCCCGCGGCCTATTTTTGGCAAACGGAGGCGCCTCGTAAAGTCTCGGGCCATTCCGAGTCCGGCGGACGAAGTTGGCAACCCCACCCCCCAAGGCTATAGCCCACCCGTTTTTGTGGCCTTTTACGGCTGGACGAACGTGGCGCCCCGGCCTTCGTGCGAGTATTTTTGGCCGCGGCTGTGCCCGCGGCCTATTTTTGGCACACGGAGGTGCCTCGCAAAGTCTCGCGCCATTCTGAGTCCGGCGGACGAAGTTGGCCAGCCCCACCCCCCAAGGCTATAGCCCACCCGTTTTTGTGGCATTTTTCCGTTGGACGAACTTGGTGCCCCGGCCTTCGGGCGGGTACTTTTGGGCGCGGCTGTGCCCGCGGCCTATTTTTGGCACACGGAGGCGTCTCGCAAAGTCTCGCGCCATTCCGAGTCCGGCGGACGAAGTTGGCCAGCCCCACCCCCCAAGGCTATAGCCCACCCATTTTTGTGGCCTTTTTCCGCTGGGCGAACATGGCGCCCCGGCCTTCGGGCGGGTATTTTTCGGTACTGCTGTGCCCGCAGCCTATTTTTGGCACACGGAGGCGCCTCGCAAAGTCTCGCGCCATTCCGAGTCCGGCGGTCGAAGTTGGCCAGCCCCACCCCCCAAGGCTATAGCCCACCCGTTTTTGTGGCCTTTTACCGCCGGACGAACTTGGCGCCCCGGCCTTCGGGCGGTTATTTTTGGGCGCGGCTATGTCCGCGGCCTATTTTTGGCACACGGAGGCCCCTCGCAAAGTCTCATGCCATTCCGAGTCCGGCGGACGAAGTTGGGCAGCCCCACCCCCCAAGGCTATAGCCCACCCGTTTTTTGTGGCCTTTTTCCGCTGGACGAACTTGGCGCCCCGGCCTTCGGGAGGTTATTTTTGGGTGCGGCTGTGCCCGCGGCCTATCTTTGGCACACGGAGGCCCCTCGCAAAGTCTCGCGCCTTTCCGAGTCCGGCGGACGAAGTTGGCCAGCCCCACCTCCCAAGCCTATAGCCCACCCGTTTTTGTGGCCTTTTTCCGCTGGACGAACTTGGCGGCCCGGCCTTCGGGCGGTTATTTTTGGGCGCGGCTGTGCCAACGGCCTATTTTTGGCACACGGAGGCCCCACGCAAAGTCTCGCGCCATTCCGAGTCCGGCGGACGAAGTTGGCCAGCCCCACCCCCCAAGGCTATAGCCCACCCGTTTTTGTGGCCTTTTTCTGCAGGACGAACCTGGCGCCCCGGCCTTCGGGCGGTTATTTTTGGGCGCGGCTGTGCCCGCGGCCTATTTTTGGCACACGGAGGCCCCTCGCAAAGTCTCGCGCCATTCCGAGTCCGGCGGACGAAGTTGGCCAGCCCCACCCCCCAAGGCTATAGCCCACCCGTTTTTGTGGCCTTTTTCCGCTGGAGGAACTTGGCGCCCCGGCCCACGGGCGGTTATTTTTGGGTGCGCCTATTTTTGGCACACGGAGGCCCCTCGCAAACACTCGCGCCATTCCGAGTCCAGCGGACGAAGTTGGCCAGCCCCACCCCCCAAGGCTATAGCCCACCCGTTTTTGTGGCCTTTTTCCGCTGGACGAACTTGGCGCCCCGGCCTTCGGGCCGTTATTTTTGCACGGGGCTGTGCCCGCGGCCTATTTTTGGCACACAGAGGCCCCTCGCAAAGTCTCGCGCCATTCCGAGTCCGGGCGGACGAGTTGGCCAGCCCCACCATCCAAGGCTATAGCCCACCCGTTTTTGTGGCCTTTTTCCGCTGGGCCGAACTTGGCGCCCGGCCTTGGGCGGTTATTTTTGGCCGCGGCTGTGCCTGCGGCCTATTTTTGGCACACGGAGGCCCCACGCAAAGTCTCGCGCCATTCCGAGTCCGGCGGTCGAAGTTGGCCAGCCCCACCCCCCAAGGCTATAGCCCACCCGTTTTTGTGCCCTTTTTCCGCGGGACGAACCTGGCGCCCCGGCCTTCGGGCGGTTATTTTTGGGCGCGGCTGTGCCCGCGGCCTATTTTTGGCACACGGAGGCCCCTCGCAAAGTCGCGCGCCTTTCCGAGTCCGGCGGACGAAGTTGGCCAGCCCCACCTCCCAAGGCTATTGCCCACCCGTTTTTGTGGCCTTTTTCCGAGGGACGAACTTGGCGCCACGGCCTTCGGGCGGTTATTTTTGGGCGCGGCTGAGCCTGCGGCCTAATTTTGGCACACGGAGGCCCCTCGCAAAGTCTCGCCCCATTCCGAGTCCGGCGGACGAAGTTGGCCAGCCCAAACCCCAAGGCTATAGCCCACCCGTTTTTGTGTCCTTTTTCCGCTGGACGAACTTGGCTCCCCGGCCTTCGGCCGGTTATTATTGGGTACGGCTGTGCCCGCGGCCTATTTTTGGCACACGGAGGCCCCTTGTAAAGTCGCGCGCCATTCCGAGTCCGGCGGACGAAGTCGGCCAGCCCACCTCCCAAGGCTATAGCCCACCCGTTTTTGTGGCCTTTTTCCGCTGGACGAACTTGGTGCCCCGGCCTTCGGTTGGTTATTTTTGGGCGCACCTTTGCCCGCGGCCTATTTTTGGCACATGGAGGCCCCTCGCAAAGTCTCGCGCCATTCCGAGTCCGGCGAACGAAGTTGGCCTGCCCCACCTCCCAAGGCTATAGCCCAGCCGTTTTTGTGACCTTTTACCGCTGGACGAAGTTGGCGCCCCGGCCTTCGGGCGGGTTTTTTTGGGGGCGGCTGTGCCCACGGCCTATTTTTGGCACACGGAGGCGCCTCGCAAAGTCTCGCGCCATTCCGAGTCCGGCGGACGAAGTTGGCCAGCCCAAACCCCAAGGCTATAGCCCACCCGTTTTTGTGGCCTTTTTCCGCTGGACGAACTTGGCGCCCCAGCCTTCGGGCGGTCATTTTTGGGCGCGGTTGTGCCCGCGGCCTATTTTTGGCACACGGAGGCCCCTCGCAAAGTCTCGCACCATTCCGAGTCCGGCGGACGAAGTTGGCCAGCCCCCACCCCCCAAGGCTATAGCCCACCCGTTTTTTGTGGCCTTTTTCCGCCGGACGATCTTGGCGCCCCGGCCTTCGGGCGGTTATTTTTGGGCGCGGCTGTGCCCGCGGCCTATTTTTGGCACACGGAGGCCCCTCGCAAAGTCTCGCGCCTTTCCGAGTCCGCTGGACGAATTTGGTCAGCCCCACCCCCCAAGGCTATAGACCACCCGTTTTTTGTGGCCTTTTTCCGCTGGACGAACTTGGCGCCCCGGCCTTCGGGCGGGTATTTTTGGGCGCGGCTGTGCCCGCGGCCTATTTTTGGTACATGGAGGCCCCTCGCAAAGTCGCGCGCCTTTCCGAGTCCGGCGGACAAAGTTGGCCAGCCCCACCTCCCAAGGCTATTGCCCACCCGTTTTTGTGGCCTTTTTCCGCTGGACGAACTTGGCGCCACGGCCTTCGGGCGGTTATTTTTGGGCGCGGCTGTGCCTGCGGCCTAATTTTGGCACACGGAGGCCCCTCGCAAAGTCTCGCCCCATTCCGAGTCCGGCGGACGAAGTTGGCCAGCCCCACCCCCCAAGGCTATAGCCCACCCGTTTTTGTGGCCTTTTTCCGCTGGCCGAACTTGGCGCCCCGGCGTGCGGGCGGTTATTTTGGGGCGCGGCTGTGCCCGCGGCCTAATTTTGGCACATGGAGGCCCCTCGCAAAGTCGCGCGCCTTTCCGAGTCCGGCGGACGAAGTTGGCCAGCCCCACCTCCCAAGGCTATAGCCCACCCGTTTTTGTGGCCTTTTTCCGCTGGACGAACTTGGCGCCCCGGCCTTCGGGCGGTTATTTTTGGGTGCTGCTGTGCCCGCAGCCTACTTTTGGCACACGGAGGCCCCTCACAAAGTCTCGTGCCATTCCGAGTTCGGCGGACAAAGTTGGCCAGCCCCACCCCCCAAGGCTATAGCCCACCCGTTTTTGTGGCCTTTTTACGCTGGACGAACTTGGCGCCCCGGCCTTCGGGCGGTTATTTTTGGGCGCGGCTGTACCTGTGGCCTATTTTTGGCACATCGAGGCCCCTCGCAAAGTCTCGCGCCATTCCGAGTCCGGCGGACGAAGTTGGCCAGCCCCAGCTCCCAAGGCTATAGCCCACCAGTTTTTGTGGCCTTTTACCGCTGGACGAACTTGGCGCCCCGGCCTTCGGGCGGGTATTTTTGGGCGCGGCTGTGCCCGCGGCCTATTTTTGGCACACGGAGGCCCCTCGCAAAGTCTCGCGCCATTCCGAGTCCGGCGGATGAAGTTGGCCAGCCCCACCCCCCAAGGCTATAGCCCACCCGTTTTTGTGGCCTTTTTCCGCTGGACGAACTTGGCGCCCCGGCCTTTGGGTGATTATTTTTGGGCGCGGCTGCGCCCGCGGCCTATTTTTTGCACACGGAGGCCCCTCGCAAAGTCCCGCGCCATTCCGAGTCCGGCGGACGAAGTTGGCCAGCCCCACCTCCCAAGGCTATAGCCCACCCGTTTTTGTGGCCTTTTTCCGCTGGACGAACTTGGCGCCCCGGCCTTCGGGCGGGTATTTTTGGGCGCGGCTGTGTCCGCGGCCTATTTTTGGCACACGGAGGCCCCTCGCAAAGTCTCGCGCCATTCCGAGTCCGGCGGACGAAGTGGGCCAGCCCCACCCCCCATGCCTATAGCCCACCCGTTTTTGTGGCCTTTTTCCGCTGGACGAACTTGGCGCCCCGGCCTTCGGGCGGTTATTTTTGGACGCGGCTGTGCCCGCGGCCTATTTTTGGCACACGGAGGCCCCTCGCAAAGTCTCGCGCCATTCGGAGTCCGGCGGACGAAGTTGGCCAGCCCCACCCCCCAAGGCTATAGCCCACCCGTTTTTGTGGCCTTTTAACGCTGGATGAACTTGGCGCCCCGGCCTTCGGGCGGGTATTTTTGGGCGCGGCTGTGTCCGCAGCCTATTTTTGGCACACGGAGACCCCTCGCAGAGTCTCGCGCCATTCCGAGTCCGGCGGACGAAGTTGGCCAGCCCCACCCCCCAAGGCTATAGCCCACCCGTTTTTGTGGCCTTTTACCGCTGGACGAACTTGGCGCCCCGGCCTTCGGGCTGGTATTTTTGGGCGCGGCGGTGCCCGTCGCCTATTTTTGGGACACGGAGGGCCCTCGCCAAGTCTCGCGCCATTCCTAGTCCGGCGGACGAAGTTGGCCATCCCCACCCCCCAAGGCTATAGCCCACCCGTTTTTGTGGCTTTTTACCGCTGGATGAACTTGGCGCCCCGGCCTTCGGGCGGTTATTTTTGGGGGCGGCTGTGCCCGCAGCCTATTTTTGGCACACGGAGACCCCTCGCAGAGTCTCGCGCCATTCCGAGTCCGGCGGACGAAGTTGGCCAGCCCCACCCCCCAAGGCTATAGCCCACCCGTTTTTGTGGCCTTTTACCGCTGGACGAACTTGGCGCCCCGGCCTTCGGGCTGGTATTTTTGGGCGCGGCGGTGCCCGTCGCCTATTTTTGGGACACGGAGGGCCCTCGCCAAGTCTCGCGCCATTCCTAGCCCGGCGGACGAAGTTGGCCATCCCCACCCCCCAAGGCTATAGCCCACCCGTTTTTGTGGCTTTTTACCGCTGGACGAACTTGGCGCCCCGGCCTTCGGGCGGGGATTTTTGGGGGCGGCTGTGCCCCCGGCCTATTTTTGGCACACGGAGGCGCCTCGCAAAGTCTCGCGTCATTCCGAGTCTGGCGGACGAAGTTGGCCAGCCCCACCCCCCAAGGCTATAGTCCACCCGTTTTTGTGGCCTTTTACCGCTGGACGAACTTGGCACCCCGGCCTTCGGGCGGGTATTTTTGGGTGCGGCTGTGCCCGCGGCCTATTTTTGGCACACGGAGGCCCCTCGTAAAGTGTCGCGCCATTCCGAGTCCGGCGGACGAAGTTGGCCAGCCCCACCCCCCAAGGCTATAGCCCACCCGTTTTTGTGGCCTTTTTCCGCTGGACGAAATTGGCGCCCCGGCCTTCGGGCGGTTATTTTTGGGCGCGGCTGTGCCCGCGGCCTATTTTTGGCACACGGAGGCCCCTCGCAAAGTCTCGCGCCTTTCCGAGTCCGGCGGACGAATTTGGCCAGCCCCACCCCCCAAGGCTATAGCCCACCCGTTTTTTGTGGCCTTTTTCCGCTGGACGAACTTGGCGCCCCGGCCTTCGGGCGGTTATTTTTGGGCGCGGCTGTGCCCGCGGCCTATTTTTGGTACATGGAGGCCCCTCGCAAAGTCGCGCGCCTTTCCGAGTCCGGCGGACAAAGTTGGCCAGCCCCACCACCCAAGGCTATTGCCCACCCGTTTTTGTGGCCTTTTTCCGCTGGACGAACTTGGCGCCCCGGCCTTCGGGCGGTTATTTTTGGGCGCGGCTGTGCCCGCGGCCTATTTTTGGTACATGGAGGCCCCTCGCAAAGTCGCGCGCCTTTCCGAGTCCGGCGGACAAAGTTGGCCAGCCCCACCTCCCAAGGCTATTGCCCACCCGTTTTTGTGGCCTTTTTCCGCTGGACGAACTTGGCGCCACGGCCTTCGGGCGGTTATTTTTGGGCGCGGCTGTGCCCGCGGCCTATTTTTGGCACACGGAGGCCCCTCGCAAAGTCGTGCGCCATTCCGAGTCCGGCGGACAAAGCTGGCCAGCCCCACCCCCCAAGGCTATAGCCCACCCGTTCTTGTGGCCTTTTTCCGCTGGACGAACTTGGCGCCCCGGCCTTCGGGCTGGTATTTTTGGGCGCGGCTGTGCCCGTCGCCTATTTTTGGTACACGGAGGGCCCTCGCCAAGTCTCGCGCCATTCCTAGTCCGGCGGACGAAGTTGGCCATCCCCACCCCCCAAGGCTATAGCCCACCCGTTTTTGTGGCCTTTTACCGCTGGACGAAGTTGGCGCCCCGGCCTTCGGGCGGGTATTTTTGGGGGCGGCTGTGCCCACGGCCTATTTTTGGCACACGGAGGCGCCTCGCAAAGTCTCGCGCCATTGCGAGTCCGGCGGACGAAGTTGGCCAGCCCAAACCCCAAGGCTATAGCCCACCCGTTTTTGTGACCTTTTTCCGCTGGATGAACTTGGCGCCCCGGCCTTCGGGCGGTTATTATTGGGTGCGGCTGTGCCCGCGGCCTATTTTTGGCACACGGAGGCCCCTTGTAAAGTCGCGCGCCATTCCGAGTCCGGCGGACAAAGTCGGCCAGCCCACCTCCCAAGGCTATAGCCCACCCGTTTTTGTGGCCTTTTTCCGCTGGACGAACTTGGTGCCCCGGCCTTCGGGCGGTTATTTTTGGGCGCAGCTGTGCCCGCGGCCTATTTTTGGCACACGGAGGCCCCTCGCAAAGTCTCGCGCCATTCCGAGTCCGGCGGACGAAGTTGGCCTGCCCCACCTCCCAAGGCTATAGCCCAGCCGTTTTTGTGACGTTTTACCGCTGGACGAAGTTGGCGCCCCGGCCTTCGGGCGGGTATTTTTGGGGGCGGCTGTGCCCACGGCCTATTTTTGGCACACGGAGGCGCCTCGCAAAGTCTCGCGCCATTCCGAGTCCGGCGGACGAAGTTGGCCAGCCCCACCTCCAAAGGCTATATAGCCCACCTGTATTTGTGGCCCTTTTCCGCTGGACGAACTTGGCGCCCCGGCCTTCGGGCGGTTATTTTTGGACACGGCTGTGCCCGCGGCCTATTTTTGGCACACAGAGGCCGCTCGCAAAGTCTCGCGCCATTCCGAGTCCGGCGGACGAAGTGGGCCAGCCCCACCCCCCAAGGCTATAGCCCACCCGTTTTTGTGGCCTTTTTCCGCTGGACGAACTTGGCGCCCCGGCCTTCGGGCGGTTATTTTTTGGCGCGGCTGTGCTCGCGGCCTATTTTTGGCACACGGAGGAGCCTCGCAAAGTTCCGCGCCATTCCGAGTCCGGCGGACGAAGTTGGCCAGCCCCACCTCCCAAGGCTATAGCCCACCCGTTTTTGTGGCCTTTTTCCGCTGGACGAACATGGCGCCCCGGCCTTCGGGCGGTTATTTTTGGGCGCGGCTGTGCCCGCGACCTATTTTTGGCACACGGAGGCCCCTCGCAAAGTCTCGCGCCATTCCGAGTCCGGCGGACGAAGTTGGCCAGCCCCACCCCCCAAGGCTATAGCCCACCCGTTTTTGTGTCCTTTTTCCGCTGGACGAACTTGGCGCCCCGGCCTTGGGGCAGTTATTTTTGGTTGCGGCTGTGCCCGCGGCCTATTTTTGGCACACGGAGGCCCATCGCAAAGTCTCGCGCCTTTCCGAGTCCGGCGGACGAAGTGGGCCAACCCCACCCCCCAAGGCTATAGCCCACCCGTTTTTGTGGCCTTTTTCCACTGGACGAACTTGGCGCCACGGCCTTCGGGCGGTTATTTTTGGGCGCGGCTGTGTCCGCTGCCTATGTTTGGCACACGGAGGCCCCTCGCAAAGTGTCGCACCATTCCGAGTCCGGCGGACGAAGTTGGCCAGCCCCACCCCCCAAGGCTATAGCCCACCCGTTTTTGTGGCCTTTTTCCGCCGGACGAACTTGGCGCCCCGGCCTTCGGGCGGTTATTTTTGGGCGCGGCTGTGTCCGTGGCCTATTTTTGGCACACGGAGGCCCCTCGCAAAGTCTCCTGCCATTCCGAGTCCGGCGGACGAAGTTGGCCAGCCCCACCCCCCAAGGCTATAGCCCACCCGTTTTTGTCGCCTTTTTCCGCTGGACGAACATGGTGCCCCGGCCTTCGGGCGGGTATTTTTGGGCGCGGCTGTTCCCGTGGCCTATTTTTGGCACACGGAGGTGCCTCGTAAAGTCTCGCGCCATTCCGAGTCCGGCGGACGAAGTTGGCCAGCCCCACCACCGAAGGCTAAAGCCCACCCGTTTTTGTGGCCTTTTTCCGCTGGACGAACTTGGCGCCCCGGCCTTCGGGCTGGTATTTTTGGGCGCGGCTGTTCCCGTGGCCTATTTTTGGCACACGGAGGTGCCTCGTAAAGTCTCGCGCCATTCTGAGTCCGGCGGACGAAGTTGGCCAGCCGCACCCCCCAAGGCCATAGCCCACCCGTTTTTGTGGCCTTTTTCCGCTGGACGAACTTGGCGCCCCGGCCTTCGGGCAGTTATTTTTGGGTGCGCCTCTGACCGCGGCCTATTTTTGTCACACGGAGGCCCCTCGCAAAGTCTCGCGCCAGTCCGAGTCCGGCGGACGAAGTTGGCCAGCCCCACCCCCCAAGGCTAGCCCACCCGTTTTTGTGGCCTTTTTCCGCTGGACGAACTTGGCGCCCCGGCCTTCGGGCGGTTATTTTTGGGCGCGGCTGTGCCCGCGGCTTATTTTTGGCACACGGAGGCCCCTCGCAAAGTCTAGCGCCATTCCGATTCCGGCGGACGAAGTTGGCCAGCCCCACCCCCCAAGGCTATAGCCCACCCGTTTGTGGCCTTTTTCCGCTGGACGAACTTGGCGCCCCGGCCTTCGGGCAGTTATTTTTGGGCGCGGCTGTGTCCGTGGCCTATTTTTGGCACACGTAGGCCCCTCGCTAAGTGTCGCGCCATTCCGAGTCCGGCAGACGAAGTTGGCCAGCCCCACCCCCCAAGGCTATAGCCCACCCGTTTTTGTGGCCTTTTTCCGCTGGATGAACTTGGCGCCCCGGCCTTCGGGCGGGTATTTTTGGGCGCGGCTGTGCCCGCGGCCTATTTTTGGCACACGGAGGCGCCTCGCAAAGTCTCACACAATTCCGAGACCGGCGGACGAAGTTGGGCAACCCCACCCCCCAAGGCGATAGCCCACCCGTTTTTGTGGCGTTTTTCCGCTGGACGAACTTGGCGCCCCATCCTTCGGGCGGGTATTTTTGGGCATGGCTGTGCCCGCGGCTTATTTTTGGCACACGAAGGCCCCTTGCAAAGTCTCGCGCCATTCCGAGTCCGGCGGACGAAGTGGGCCAACCCCACCTCCCAAGGCTATAGCCAACCCGTTTTTGTGGCCTTTTTCCGCTGGATGAACTTGGCGCCCCGGCCTTCGGGCGGTTAGTTTTGGGCGCGGCTGTGGCCGCGGCCTATTGTTGGCACACGGAGGACCCTCGCAAAGTCTCATGCCATTCCGAGTCCGGCGGACGAAGTTGGCCAGCCCCACCCCCCAAGGCTATAGCCCACCTGTTTTTGTGGCCTTTTTCCGCTGGACGAACTTGGCGCCCCGGCCTTCGGGCGGTTATTTTTGGGGGCGGATGTGCACACGGCCTATTTTTGGCAAACGGAGGCCCCTCGCAAAGTTTCGCGCCATTCCGAGTCCGGCTGACGAAGTTGGCCAGCCCCGCCTCCCAAGCCTATAGCCCACCCGTTTTTGTGGCCTTTTTCCGCTGGACGAACTTGGCGCCCCGGCCTTCGGGCGGTCATTTTTGGGCGCGGCTGTTCCCGCGGCCTATTTTTGGCACACGGAGGCCCCTCGTAAAGTCTCGCGCCATTCCGAGTCCGGCGGACGAAGTTGGCCAGCCCCACCACCCAAGGCTAAAGCCCACCCGTTTTTGTGGCCTTTTTCCGCTGGACGAACTTGGCGCCCCGGCCTTCGGGCTGGTATTTTTGGGCGCGGCTGTTCCCGTGGCCTATTTTTGGCACACGGAGGTGCCTCGTAAAGTCTCGCGCCATTCCGAGTCCGGCGGATGAAGTTGGCCAGCCCCACCACCCAAGGCTAAAGCCCACCCGTTTTTGTGGCCTTTTTCCGCTGGACGAACTTGTCGCCCCGGCCTTCGGGCTGGTATTTTTGGGCGCGGCTGTTCCCGTGGCCTATTTTTGTCACACGGAGGCCCCTCGAAAAGTCTCGCGCCAGTCCGAGTCCGGCGGACGAAGTTGGCCAGCCCCACCCCCCAAGGCTAGCCCACCCGTTTTTGTGGCCTTTTTCCGCTGGACGAACTTGGCGCCCCGGCCTTCGGGCGGTTATTTTTGGGCGCGGCTGTGCCCGCGGCCTATTATTGGCACACGGAGGCGCCTCGCAAAGTCTCGCGCCATTCCGAGTCCGGCGGACGAAGTTGGCCAGCCCCACCCCCCAAGGCTATAGCCCACCCGTTTTGGTCGCCTTTTTCCGCTGGACGAACATGGCGCCCCGGCCTTCGGGCGGGTATTTTTGGGCGCGGCTGTTCCCGTGGCCTATTTTTGGCACACGGAGGTGCCTCGTAAAGTCTCGCGCCATTCCGAGTCCGGCGGACGAAGTTGGCCAGCCCCACCACCCAAGGCTAAAGCCCACCCGTTTTTGTGGCCTTTTTCCGCTGGACGAACTTGGCGCCCAGGCCTTCGGGCTGGTATTTTTGGACGCGGCTGCTCCCGTGGCCTATTTTTGGCACACGGAGGTGCCTCGTAAATTCTCGCGCCATTCCGAGTCCGGCGGACGAAGTTGGCCAGCCGCACCCCCCAAGGCCATAGCCCACCCGTTTTTGTGGCCTTTTTCCGCTGGACGAACTTGGCGCCCCGGCCTTCGGGCAGTTATTTTTGGGTGCGCCTGTGACCGCGGCCTATTTTTGTCACACGGAGCCCCCTCGCAAAGTCTCACGCCAGTCCGAGTCCGGCGGACGAAGTTGGCCAGCCCCACCCCCCAAGGCTAGCCCACCCGTTTTTGTGGCCTTTTTCCGCTGGACGAACTTGGCGCCCCGGCCTTCGGGCAGTTATTTTTGGGCGCGGCTGTGCCCGTGGCATATTTTTGGCACACGTAGGCCCCTCGCAAAGTGTCGCGCCATTCCGAGTCCGGCAGACGAAGTTGGCCAGCCCCACCCCCCAAGGCTATAGCCCACCCGTTTTTGTGGCCTTTTTCCGCTGGATGACCTTGGCGCCCCGGCCTTCGGGCGGTTATTTTTTGGCACGGCTGTGCCTGCGGCCTATTTTTGGCACACGGAGGCACCTCGCAAAGTCTCGCGCCATTCCGAGTCCGGCGGACGAAGTTGGCCAGCCCCACCCCCCAAGGCCATAGCCCACCCGTTTTTGTTGCCATTTTCGGCTGGACGAACTTGGCGCCCCGGCCTTCGGGCGGTTATTTTTGGGTGCGACTGTGCCCGCGGCCTATTTTCGGCACACGGAGGCCCCTCGCAAAGTCTCGCCCCATTCCGAGTCCGGCAGACGTAGTTGGCCAGCCCCACCCCCCAAGGCTATAGCCCACCCGTTTTTGTGGCCTTTTTCCGCTGGACGAACTTGGCGTCCCGGCCTTCGGGTGGTTATTTTTGGGCGCGGCTGTGCCCGCGGCTTATTTTTGGCACACGGAGGCCCCTCGCAAAGTCGCGCGCCATTCCGAGTCCGGCGGACGAAGTTGGCCAGCCCCACCTCCCAAGGCTATAGCCCACCCGTTGTTGTGGCCTTTTTCCGCTGGACGAACTTGTCTCCCCGGCCTTCGGGCAGTTATTTTTGGGCGTGTCTGTGCCCGCGGCCTATTTTTGGCACACGGAGGCCCCTCGCAAAGTTTCGCGCCATTCCGAGTCCGGCGGACGAAGTTGGCCAGCCCCCACCTCCCAAGGCTATAGCCCACCCGTTGTTGTGGCCTTTTTCCGCTGGACGAACATGTCTCCCCGGCCTTCGGGCGGTTATTTTTGGGCGTGGCTGTGCCCGCGGCCTATTTTTGGCACACGGAGGCCCCTCGCAAAGTTTCGCGCCATTCCGAGTCCGGTGGACGAAGTTGGCCAGCCGCACCCCCCAAGGCCATAGCCCACCCGTTTTTGTGGCCTTTTTCCACTGGACGAACTTGGCGCCCCGGCCTTCGGGCAGTTATTTTTGGGCGCGCCTGTGACCGCGGCCTATTTTTGGCACACGGAGGCCCCTCGCAAAGTCTCGCGCCATTCCGAGTCCGGCGGACGAAGTTGGCCAGCCCCACCCCCCAAGGCTATAGCCCACCCGTTTTTGTGGCCTTTTTCCGCTGGACGAACTTGGCGCCCCGGCCTTCGGGCGGTTATTTTTGGGCGCGGCTGTGCCCACGGCCTATTTTTGGCACACGGAGGCCCCTCGCAAAGTGTCGCGCCATTCCGAGTCCGGCGGACCAAGTTGGCCAGCCCCACCCCCCAAGGCTATAGCCCACCCGTTCTTGTGGCCTTTTTCCGCTGGACGAACTTGGCGCCCCGGCCTTCGGGCAGTTATTTTTGGGCACGGCTGTGCCCGCGGCCTATTTTTGGCACACGGAGGCCCATCGCAAAGTCTCGCGTCATTCCGAGTCCGGCGGACGAAGTTGGCCAGCCCCACCTCCCAAGGCTATAGCCCACCCGTTTTTGTGGCCTTTTTCCGCTGGACGAACTTGGCGCCCCGGCCTTCGGGCGGTTATTTTTGGGCGCGGCTGTGCCCGCGGCCTATTTTTGGCACACGGAGGCCCCTCGCAAAGTCTCGCGCCATTCCGAGTCCGGCGGACGAAGTTGGCCAGCCCCACCCCCCAAGGCTATAGCCCACCCGTTTTTGTTGCCTTTTTCCGCTGGACGAACTTGGCGCCCCGGCCTTTGGGCGGTTATTTTTGGGGGCGGATGTGCACACGGCCTATTTTTGGCAAACGGAGGCCCCTCGCAAAGTTTCGCGCCATTCCGAGTCCGGCTGACGAAGTTGGCCAGCCCCACCTCCCAAGCCTATAGCCCACCCGTTTTTGTGGCCTTTTTCCGCTGGACGAACTTGCCGCCCCGGCCTTCGGGCGGTTATTTTTGGACGCGGCTGTGCCCGCGGCCTATTTTTGGTACACGGAGGCCCCTCGCAAAGTCTCGCGCCATTCCGAGTCCGGCGGACGAAGTGGGCCAGCCCCACCCCCCAAGGCTATAGCCCACCCGTTTTTGTGGCCTTTTTCCGCTGGACGAACTTGGCGCCCCGGCCTTCGGGCGGTTATTTTTGGGCGCGGCTGTGCCCGCGGCCTATTTTTGGCACACGGGGGAGCCTCGCAAAGTTGCGCGCCATTCCGAGTCCGGCGGACGAAGTTGGCCAGCCCCACCTCCCAAGGCTATAGCCCACCCGTTTTTGTGTCCTTTTTCCGCTGGACGAACTTGGCGCCCCGGCCTGGGGGCAGTTATTTTTGGTTGCGGCTTTGCCCGCGGCCTATTTTTGGTACACGGAGGCCCCTCGCAAAGTCTCGCGCCATTCCGAGTCCGGCGGACGAAGTGGGCCAGCCCCACCCCCCAAGGCTATAGCCCACCTGTTTTTGTGGCCTTTTTCCGCTGGACGAACTTGGCGCCCCGGCCTTCGGGCAGTTATTTTTGGGCGCGCCTGTGACCGCGGCCTATTTTTGGCACACGGAGGCCCCTCGCAAAGTCTCGCGCCATTCCGAGTCCGGCAGACGTAGTTGGCCAGCCCCACCCCCCAAGGCTATAGCCCACCCGTTTTTGTGGCCTTTTTCCGCGGGACGAACCTGGCGCCCCGGCCTTCGGGCGGTCATTTTTGGGCGCGGTTGTGCCCGCGGCCTATTTTTGGCACACGGAGGCCCCTCGCAAAGTCTCGCACCATTCCGAGTCCGGCGGACGAATTTGGCCAGCCCCACCCCCCAAGGCTATAGCCCACCCGTTTTTGTGGCCTTTTTTCCGCCGGGACGATCTTGGCGCCCGGCCTTGGGCGGTTATTTTTGGGCGCGGCTGTGCCCCTGGCCTATTTTTGGCACACGGAGGCCCCTCGCAAAGTCTCGCACCTTTCCGAGTCCGGCGGACCAATTTGGCCAGCCCCACCCCCAAGGCTATAGCCCACCCGTTTTTGTGGCCTTTTCCGCTGGGCCGAACTTGGCGCCCCGGCCTTCGGGCGGTTATTTTTGGGCGCGGCTGTGCCCGCGGCCTATTTTTGGCACACGGAGGCCCCTCGCAAAGTCGCGCGCCTTTCCGAGTCCGGCGGACAAAGTTGGCCAGCCCCACCTCCCAAGGCTATTGCCCACCCGTTTTTGTGGCCTTTTTCCGCTGGTCGAACTTGGCGCCACGGCCTTCGGGCGGTTATTTTTGGGCGCGGCTGTGCCTGCGGCCTATTTTTGGCACACGGAGGCCCCTCGCAAAGTCTCGCGCCATTCCGAGTCCGGCGGACGAAGTTGGCCAGCCCCCACCCCCCAAGGCTATAGCCCACCCGTTTTTTGTGGCCTTTTTCCGCCGGACGAACTTGGCGCCCCGGCCTTCGGGCGGTTATTTTTGGCCGCGGCTGTGCCAACGGCCTATTTTTGGCACACGGAGGCCCCACGCAAAGTCTCGCGCCATTCCGAGTCCGCGGATTTGGTTGGCCATCCCACCCCCAAGGCTATAGCCCACCCGTTTTTGCGGCTTTTTACCGCTGGACGAACTTGGCGCCCCGGCCTTCGGGCGGGTATTTTTGGGGGCGGCTGTGCCCCCGGCCTATTTTTGGCACACGGAGGCGCCTCGCAAAGTCTCGCGTCATTCCGAGTCTGGCGGACGAAGTTGGCCAGCCCCACCCCCCAAGGCTATAGTCCACCCGTTTTTGTGGCCTTTTACCGCTGGACGAACTTGGCACCCCGGCCTTCGGGCGGGTATTTTTGGGTGCGGCTGAGCCCGCGGCCTATTTTTGACACACGGAGGCCCCTCGTAAAGTGTCGCGCCATTCCGAGTCCGGCGGACGAAGTTGGCCAGCCCCACCCCCCAAGGCTATAGCCCACCCGTTTTTGCGGCCTTTCTCCGCTGGACGAAATTGGCGCCCCGGCCTTCGGGCGGTTATTTTTGGGCGCGGCTGTGCCCGCGGCCTATTTTTGGCACATGGAGGCCCCTCGCAAAGTCTCGCGCCATTCTGAGTCCGGCGGACGAAGTTGGCCAGCCCCACCCCCCAAGGCTATAGCCCACCCGTTTTTGTGACCTTTTTCCGCTGGACGAATTTGGCGCCCCGGCCTTCGGGCGGGTATTTTTGGGTGCGGCTGAGCCCGCGGCCTATTTTTGGCACACGGAGGCCCCTCGTAAAGCGTCGTGCCATTCCGAGTCCGGCGGACGAAGTTGGCCAGCCCCACCCCCCAAGGCTATAGCCCACCCGTTTTTGTGGCCTTTTACCGCTGGACGAACTTGGCGCCCCGGCCTTCGGGCGGTTATTTTTGGGCGCGGCTGTACCTGTGGCCTATTTTTGGCACACGGAGGCGCCTCGGAAAGTCTCGCACCATTCCGAGTCCGGCGGACGAAGTGGGCCAGCCCCACCCCCCAAGGCTATAGCCCACCCGTTTTTGTGGCCTTTTTACGCTGGATGAACTTGGCGCCCCGGCCTTCGGGCGGGTATTTTTGGGCGCGGCTGTGTCCGCGGCCTATTTTTGGCACACGGAGGTGCGTCGCAAAGTCTCGCACCATTCCGAGTCCGGCGGACGAAGTTGGCCAGCCCCACCCCCCAAGGCTATAGCCCACCCGTTTTTGTGGCCTTTTACTGCTGGATGAACTTGGCGCCCCGGCCTTCGGGCGGGTATTTTTGGGCGCGGCTGTGTCCGCGGCCTATTTTTGGCACACGGAGGCGCGTCGCAAAGTCTCGCGCCATTCCGAGTCCGGCGGACGAAGTTGGCCAGCCCCACCCCCCAAGGCTATAGCCCACCCGTTTTTGTGGCCTTTTACCGCTGGACGAACTTGGCGCCCCGGCCTTCGGGCGGTTATTTTTGGGCGCGGCTGTACCCGCAGCCTATTTTTGGCACACGGAGACCCCTCGCAGAGTCTCGCGCCATTCCGAGTCCGGCGGACGAAGTTGGCCAGCCCCACCCCCCAAGGCTATAGCCCACCCGTTTTTGTGGCCTTTTACCGCTGGACGAACTTGTCGCCCCGGCCTTCGGGCCGGTATTTTTGGGCGCGGCTGTGCCCGTCGCCTATTTTTGGGACACGGAGGGCCCTCGCCAAGTCTCGCGCCATTCCTAGTCCGGCGGACGAAGTTGGCCATCCCCACCCCCCAAGGCTATAGCCCACCCGTTTTTGTGGCCTTTTACCGCTGGACGAACTTGGCGCCCCAGCCTTCGGGCGGGTATTTTTGGGGGCGGCTGTGCCCACGGCCTATTTTTGGTACACGGAGGCGCCTCGCAAAGTCTCGCGCCATTCCGAGTCTGGCGGACGAAGTTGGCCAGCCCCACCCCCCAAGGCTATAGTCCACCCGTTTTTGTGGCCTTTTACCGCTGGACGAACTTGGCACCCCGGCCTTCGTGCGGGTATTTTTGGGTGCGGCTGAGCCCGCGGCCTATTTTTGGCACACGGAGGCCCCTCGTAAAGTGTCGCGCCATTCCGAGTCCGGCGGACGAAGTAGGCCAGCCCCACCCCCCAAGGCTATAGCCCACCCGTTTTTGTGGCCTTTTTCCGCTGGACGAAATTGGCGCCCCGGCCTTCGGGCGGTTATTTTTGGGCGCGGCTGTGCCCGCGGCCAATTTTTGGCACATGGAGGCCCCTTGCAAAGTCTCGCGCCATTCCGAGTCCGGCGGACGAAGTTGGCCAGCCCCACCCCCCAAGGCTATAGCCCACCCGTTTTTGTGACCTTTTTCCGCTGGACGAAGTTGGCGCCCCGGCCTTCGGGCGGGTATTTTTGGGTGCGGCTGAGCCCGCGGCCTATTTTTGGCACACGGAGGCCCCTCGTAAAGTGTCGTGCCATTCCGAGTCCGGCGGACGAAGTTGGCCAGCCCCACCCCCCAAGGCTATAGCCCACCCGTTTTTGTGGCCTTTTACCGCTGGACGAACTTGGCGCCCCGCCCTTCGGGCGGTTATTTTTGGGTGCTGCTGTGCCCGCAGCCTACTTTTGGCACACGGAGGCACCTCACAAAGTCTCGTGCCATTCCGAGTTCGGCGGACAAAGTTGGCCAGCCCCACCCCCCAAGGCTATAGCCCACCCGTTTTTGTGGCCTTTTTACGCTGGACGAACTTGGCGCCCCGGCCTTCGGGCGGTTATTTTTGGGTGCGGCTGTACCTGTGGCCTATTTTTGGCACACGGAGGCGCCTCGGAAAGTCTCGCACCATTCCGAGTCCGGCGGACGAAGTGGGCCAGCCCCACCCCCCAAGGCTATAGCCCACCCGTTTTTGTGGCCTTTTACCGCTGGACGAACTTGGCGCCCCGGCCTTCGGGCGGGTATTTTTGGACGCGGCTTTGTCCGCGGCCTATTTTTGGCACACGGAGGTGCGTCGCAAAGTCTCGCGCTATTCCGAGTCCAGCGGACGAAGTTGGCCAGCCCCACCCCCCAAGGCTATAGCCCAACCGTTTTTGTGGCCTTTTTCCGCTGGACGCACTTGGCGCCCCGGCCTTCAGGCCGGTATTTTTGGCCGCGGCTGTGCCCGTAGCCTATTTTTGGCACACGGAGCCGCCTCGTAAAGTCTCGCGCCATTCCGAGTCCGGCGGACGAAGTTGGCCAGCCCCACCCCCCAAGGCTATAGCCCACCCGTTTTTGTGGCCTTTTACCGCTGGACGAACTTGGCGCCCCGGCCTTCGGGCGGGTATTTTTGGGCGCGGCTGTGCCCGCGGCCTATTTTTGGCACACGGAGACCCCTCGCAGAGTCTCGCGCCATTCCGAGTCCGCGGGACGGTTGGCCAGCCCCACCCCCAAGGCTATAGCCCACCCGCTTTTGTGGCCTTTTACCGCTGGACCAGACTTGTCGCCCGGCCTTCGGGCCGGTATTTTAGGCGGCTGTGTGCCGTCGCCTATTTTTGGGACACGGAGGGCCCTCGCCAAGTCTCGCGCCATTCCTAGTCCGGCGGACGAAGTTGGCCATCCCCACCCCCCAAGGCTATAGCCCACCCGTTTTTGTGGCCTTTTACCGCTGGACGAACTTGGCGCCCCAGCCTTCAGGCGGGTATTTTTGGGGGCGGCTGTGCCCACGGCCAATTTTTGGTACACGGAGGCGCCTCGCAAAGTCTCGCGTCATTCCGAGTCTGGCGGACGAAGTTGGCCAGCCCCACCCCCCAAGGCTATAGTCCACCCATTTTTGTGGCCTTTTACCGCTGGACGAACTTGGCACCCCGGCCTTCAGGCGGGTATTTTTGGGTGCGGCTGTGTCCGCGGCCTATTTTTGGCACACGGAGGCGCGTCGCAAAGTCTCGCGCCATTCCGAGTCCGGCGAACGAAGTTGGCCAGCCCCACCCCCCAAGGCTATAGCCCACCCGTTTTTGTGGCCTTTTTCCGCTGGACGAATTTGGCGCCCCGGCCTTCGGGCGGTTATTTTTGGGCGCGGCTGTACCCGCAGCCTATTTTTGGCACACGGAGACCCCTCGCAGAGTCTCGCGCCATTCCGAGTCCGGCAGACGAAGTTGGCCAGCCCCACCCCCCAAGGCTATAGCCCACCCGTTTTTGTGGCCTTTTACCGCTGGACGAACTTGTCGCCCCGGCCTTCGGGCCGGTATTTTTGGGCGCGGCTGTGCCCGTCACCTATTTTTGGGACACGGAGGGCCCTCGCCAAGTCTCGCGCCATTCCTAGTCCGGCGGACGAAGTTGGCCATCCCCACCCCCCAAGGCTATAGCCCACCCGTTTTTGTGGCCTTTTACCGTTGGACGAACTTGGCGCCCCAGCCTTCGGGCGGGTATTTTTGGGGGCGGCTGTGCCCACGGCCTATTTTTGGTACACGGAGGCGCCTCGCAAAGTCTCGCGTCATTCCGAGTCTGGCGGACGAAGTTGGCCAGCCCCACCCCCCAAGGCTATAGTCCACCCATTTTTGTGGCCTTTTACCGCTGGACGAACTTGGCACCCCGGCCTTCAGGCGGGTATTTTTGGGTGCGGCTGTGCCCGCGGCCTATTTTTGGCACACGGAGGCCCCTCGTAAAGTGTCGCGCCATTCCGAGTCCGGCGGACGAAGTTGGCCAGCCCCACCCCCCAAGGCTATAGCCCACCCGTTTTTGTGGCCTTTTTCCGCTGGACGAAATTGGCGCCCCGGCCTTCGGGCGGTTATTTTTGGGCGCGGCTGTGCCCGCGGCCTATTTTTGGCACATGGAGGCCCCTCGCAAAGTCTCGCGCCATTCCGAGTCCGGCGGAAGAAGTGGGCCAGCCCCACCCCCCAAGGCTATAGCCCACCCGTTTTTGTGGCCTTTTTCCGCTGGACGAACTTGGCGCCCCGGCCTTCGGGCGGGTATTTTTGGGGGCGGCTGTGCGCGCGGCCTATTTTTGGCACATGGAGGCCCCTCGTAAAGTGTCGCGCCATTCCGAGTCCGGCGGACGAAGGTGGCCAGCCCCACCCCCAAGGCAATAGCCCACCCGCTTTGTGGCCTTTTACCGCTGGGACGAACTTGGCGCCCCGGCCTTCGGGCGGTTATTTTTGGACGCGGCTGTGCGCGCGGCCTATTTTTGGCACACGGAGGCCCCTCGTAAAGTCTCGCGCCATTCCGAGTCCGGCGGACGAAGTTGGCCAGCCCCACCCCCCAAGGCTATAGCCCACCCGTTTTTGTGGCCTTTTTCCGCTGGACGAACTTGGCACCCGGCCTTCGGGCGGTTATTTTTGGGCGCGGCTGAGCCCGCGGCCTATTTTTGGCACAAGGAGGCCCCTCGCAAAGTCTCGCGCCATTCCGAGTCCGGCGGACGAAGTTGGCCAGCCCCCCCCCCCCCCGCTATAGCCCACCCGTTTGTGTGGCCTTTTTCCGCTGGACGAACTTGGCGCCCCGGCCTTCGGGCGGGTATTTTTGGGCGCGGCTGTGCCCGCGGCCTATTTTTGGCACATGGAGGCCCCTCGCAAAGTCTCGCGCCATTCCGAGTCCGGCGGACGAAGTTGGCCAGCCCCACCCCCCAAGGCTATAGCCCACCCGTTTTTGTGGCCTTTTTCCGCTGGACGAACTTGGCGCCCCGGCCTTCGGGCGGGTATTTTTTGGGGCGGCTGTGCCGCGGCCTATTTTTGGCACACGGAGGCGCCTCGGAAAGTCTCGCACCATTCCGAGTCCGGCGGACGAAGTTGGCCGGCCCCACCCCCCAAGGCTATAGCCCACCCGTTTTTGTGGCCTTTTACCGCTGGACGAACTTGGCGCCCTGGCCTTCGGGCGGGTATTTTTGGGCGCGGCTGTGCCCGTGGCCTATTTTTAGCACACGGAGGGGCCTCGCAAAGTCTCGCGCCATTCCGAGTCCGGCGGACGAAGTTGGCCAGCCCCACCTCCCAAGGCTATAGCCCACCCGTTTTTGTGGCCTTTTACCGCTGGACGAACTTGGCGCCCCGGCCTTCGGGCGGGTATTTTTGGGTACGGCTGTGCCCGCGGCCTATTTGGGGCGCACGGAGGCGCCTCGCAAAGTCTCGCGCCATTCCGAGTCCGGCGGACGAAGTTGGCCAGCCCCACCCCCCAAGGCTATAGCTCACCCGTTTTTGTGGCCTTTTACCGCTGGACGAACTTGGCGCCCCGGCCTTCGGGCGGGTATTTTTGGGCGCGGCTGTGCTCGCGGTGTATTTTTGGCACACGGAGGGGCCTCGCAAAGTCTCGCGCCATTCCGAGTCCGGCGGACGAAGTTGGCCAACCCCAACCCCCAAGGCTATAGCCCACCCGTTTTTGTGGCCTTTTTCCGCTGGACGAACTTGGCGCCCCGGTCTTCGTGCTGGTATTTTTGGGCGCGGCTGTGCCCGCGGCCTATTTTTGGCACACGCAGGTGCCTCGCAAAGTCTCGCACCATTCCGAGTCCGGCGGACGAAGTTGGCCAGCCCCACCTCCCAAGGCTATACCCACCAATTTTTGTGGCCTTTTACCGCTGGACGAACTTGGCGCCCCGGCCTTCGGGCGGGTATTTTTGGGTGCCGCTGTACCCGCGGCCTATTTTTGGTACACGAAGGCGCCTCGCAAAGTCTCGCGCCATTCCGAGTCCGGCGGACGAAGTTGGCCAGCCCCACCCCCCAAGGCTATAGCCCACCCGTTTTTGTGGCCTTTTAACGCTGGACGAACTTGGCGCCCCGGCCTTCGGGCGGGTATTTTTGGGCGCGGCTTTGCCCGCGGTCTATTTTTGGCACACGGAGGTGCCTCAGAAAGTCTCGCACCATTCCGAGTCCGGCGGACGAAGTTGGCCAGCNCNACCCCCCAAGGCTANAGCCCACCCGTTTTTGTGGCCTTTTACCGCTGGACGAACTTGGCGCCCGGCCTTCGGGCGGGTATTTTTGGCGCAGCTGTGCCCTTGGCAGATTTTTGGCACACGGAGGTGCCTCGTAAAAAGTCGCGCCATTCCGAGTCCGGCGGACGAAGTTGGCGAGCCCCACTCCCAAGGCTATAGCTCACCCGTTTTTGTGGCCTTTTTCCGCTGGACGAACTAGGCGCCCCGGCCTACGGGCGGGTAATATTGGGCGTAGCGGTGCCCTTGGTCTCTTTTTGGCACACGCAGGTGCCTCGTAAAGTCTCGCGCTATTCCGAGTCCGGCGGACGAAGTTGGCCAGCCCCACCCCCCAAGGCTATAGCCCACCCGTTTTTGTGGCCTTTTACCGCGGGACGAACGTGGCGCCCCGGCCGTCGGGCGGGTATTTTTGGGTGCGGCTGTTCCCGCGGGCTATTTTTGGTACACGAAGGCGCCTCGCACAGTCTCGCGCCATTCCGAGGCCGGCGGACGACGTTGGCCCGCCCCACCCCCCAAGGCTATAGCCCACCCGTTTTTGTGGCCTTTTACCGCTGGACGAACGTGGCGCCCCGGCCTTCGGGCGGGTATTTTTGGGCGCGGCTGTGCCTACGGTCTATTTTTGGCACACGGAGGTGCCTCAGAAAGTCTCGCACCATTCCGAGTCCGGCGGACGAAGTTGGCCAGCCCCACCCCCCAAGGCTATAGCCCACCCGTTTTTGTGGCCTTTTTCCGCGGGACGAACTTGGCGGCCCGGCCTTCGGGCGGGTATTTTTGGGCGTAGCTGTGCCCGTGGCCTATTTTTGGCACACGGAGGTGCCTCGTAAAGTCTCGCGCCATTCCGAGTCCGGCGGACGAAGTTGGCCAGCCCCATCCCCCAAGGCTATAGCCCACCCGTTTTTGTGGCCTTTTTCCGCTGGACGAACTTGGCGCACCGGCCTTTGGGCGGGTATTTTTGGGCACGGCTGTGGCCGCGGACTATTTTTGGCACACGGAGGTGCCTCGCAAAGTCTCGTGCCATTCCGAGTCCGGCGGACGATGTTGGCCAGCCCCACCCCCCAAGGCTATAGCCCACCCGTTTTTGTGGCCTTTTTCCGCTGGACGAACTTGGCGCCCCGGCCTTCGGGTAGGTATTTTTGGGCGCGGCTGTGTCCGCGGCCTATTTTTGGAACACGGGGGTGCCTCGTAAAGTCTCGCGCCATTCCGAGTCCGGCGGACGAAGTTGGCCATCCCCACCCCCAAGGCTATAGCCCACCCGTTTTTGTGGCCTTTTACCGCTGGACGAACTTGGCGCCCCGGCCTTCGGGCGGGTATTTTTGGACGCGGCTGTGCCCGCGGCCTATTTTTGGCACACGGAGGCGCCTCGTAATACTCGCGCAATTCCGAGTCCGGCGGACGAAGTCGGCCAGCCCCACCCCCCAAGGCTATAGCCCGCCCGTTTTTGTGGCCTTTTTCTTCTGGACGAACTTGGCGCCCCGGCCTTCGGGCGGGTATTTTTTGGCGCGGCTGTGTCCGTTCCCTATTTTTGGCACACGGAGGTGCCTCGTAAAGTCTCGCGCCATTCCGAGTCCGGCGGACGAAGTGGGCCAGCCCCACCCCACAAGGCTATAACCCACCCGTTTTTGTAGCTTTTACCGCTGGACGAACTTGGCGCCCCGGCCTTCGGGCGGGTATTTTTGGGCGCGGCTGTGCCCGCGGCCTATCTTTGGCACACGGAGGCGCCTAGCAAAGTCTCGCGCCATTCCGAGTCCGGCGGACGAAGTCGGCCAGCCCCACCCCCCAAGGCTATAGCCCGCCCGTTTTTGTGGCCTTTTTCTTCTGGACGAACTTGGCGCCCCGGCCTTCGGGCGGGTATTTTTTGGCGCGGCTGTGTCCGTTCCCTATTTTTGGCACACGGAGGTGCCTCGTAAAGTCTCGCGCCATTCCGAGTCCGGCGGACGAAGTGGGCCAGCCCCACCCCACAAGGCTATAACCCACCCGTTTTTGTGGCCTTTTACCGCTGGACGAACTTGGCGCCCCGGCCTTCGGGCGGGTATTTTTGGGCGCGGCTGTGCCCGCGGCCTATCTTTGGCACACGGAGGCGCCTAGCAAAGTCTCGCGCCATTCCGAGTCCGGCGGACGAAGTTGGCCAGCCCCACCACCCAAGGCTATAGCCCACCCGTTTTTGTGGCCTTTTACCGCTGGACGAACTTGGCGCCCCGGCCTTCGGGCGGGTATTTTTGGGGGCGGCTGTGCCCGCGACCTATTTTTGGCACACGGAGGCGCCTCGCAAAGTCTCGCGCCATTCCGAGTCCGGCGGACGAAGTTGGCCAGCCCCACCCCCCAAGGCTATAGCCCACCCGTTTTTGTGGCCATTTACCGCTGGACGAACATGGCGCCCCGGCCTTCGGGCGGGTATTTTTGGGCGCGGCTGTGTCCGCTGCCTATTTTTGGAACACAGCAGTGCCTCGTAAAGTCTCGCGCCATTCCGAGTCCGGCGGACGAAGTTGGCCAGCCCCACCCCCCAAGGCTATAGCCCACCCGTTTTTGTGGCCATTTACCGCTGGACGAACATGGCGCCCCGGCCTTCGGGCGGGTATTTTTTGGCGCGGCTGTGCCCGCGGCCTATTTTTGGCACACGGAGGCGCCTCGCAAAGTCTCGTGCCATTCCGAGTCCGGCGGACGAAGTTGGCCAGCCCCACCCCCCAAGGCTATAGCCCACCCGTTTTTGTGGCCTTTTTCCGCTGGACGAACTTGGCGCCCCGGCCTTCGGGCGGGTATTTTTGGGTGCGGCTTATCTTTGGCACATGGAGGCGCCTCGCAAAGTCTCGCGCCATTCCGAGTCCGGCGGACGAAGTTGGCCAGCCCCACCACCCAAGGCTATAGCCCACCCGTTTTTGTGGCCTTTTACCGCTGGACGAACTTGGCGCCCCGGCCTTCGGGCGGGTATTTTTGGGCGCGGGTGTGTCCGCGGCCTATTTTCCGCACACGGAGGTGCCTCGTAAAGTCTCGTGCCATTCCGAGTCCGGCGGACGATGTTGGCCAGCCCCACCCCCCAAGGCTATAGCCCACCCGTTTTTGTGGCCTTTTTCCGCTGGACGAACTTGGCGCCCCGGCCTTCGGGTGGGTATTTTTGGGCGCGGCTGTGTCCGTGGCCTATTTTTGGAACACGGGGGTGCCTCGTAAAGTCTCGCGCCATTCCGAGTCCGGCGGACGAAGTTGGCCATCCCCACCCCCCAAGGCTATAGCCCACCCGTTTTTGTGGCCTTTTACCGCTGGACGAACTTGGCGCTCCGGCCTTCGGGCGGGTATTTTTGGACGCGGCTGTGCCCGCGGCCTATTTTTGGCACACGGAGGCGCCTCGCAATACTCGCGCAATTCCGAGTCCGGCGGACGAAGTTGGCCAGCCCCACCCCCAAAGGCTATAGCCCACCCGTTTTTGTGGCCTTTTACCGCTGGACGAACTTGGCGCCCCGGCCTTCGGGCGGGTATTTTTGGGCGCAGCTGTGCCCTTGGCAGATTTTTGGCACACGGAGGTGCCTCGTAAAGTCTCGCGCCATTCCGAGTCCGGCGGACGAAGTTGGCCAGCCCCACCCCCCAAGGCTATAGCCCACCCGTTTTTGTGGCCTTTTTCCGCTGGACGAACTTGGCGCCCCGGCCTTCGGGCGGGTATTTTTGGGGGCGGCTGTGCGCGCGGCCTATTTTTGGCACATGGAGGCCCCTCGTAAAGTGTCGCGCCATTCCGAGTCCGGCGGACGAAGTTGGCCAGCCCCACCCCCCAAGGCAATAGCCCACCCGCTTTTGTGGCCTTTTACCGCTGGACGAACTTGGCGCCCCGGCCTTCGGGCGGGTATTTTTGGACGCGGCTGTGCGCGCGGCCTATTTTTGGCACACGGAGGCCCCTCGTAAAGTGTCGCGCCATTCCGAGTCCGGCGGACGAAGGTGGCCAGCCCCACCCCCCAAGGCTATAGCCCACCCGTTTTTGTGGCCTTTTTCCGCTGGACGAAATTGGCACCCCGGCCTTCGGGCGGTTATTTTTGGGCGCGGCTGTGCCCGCGGCCTATTTTTGGCACATGGAGGCCCCTCGCAAAGTCTCGCGCCATTCCGAGTCCGGCGGACGAAGTTGGCCAGCCCCACCCCCCAAGGCTATAGCCCACCCGTTTTTGTGGCCTTTTTCCGCTGGACGAACTTGGCGCCCCGGCCTTCGGGCGGGTATTTTTGGGGGCGGCTGTGCCCGCGGCCTATTTTTGGCACATGGAGGCGCCTCGCAAAGTCTCGCGCCATTCCGAGTCCGGCGGACAGTGTTGGCCAGCCCCACCCCCCAAGGCTATAGCCCACCCGTTTTTGTGGCCTTTTTCCGCTGGACGAACTTGGCGCCCCGGCCTTCGGGCGGGTATTTTTGGGGGCGGCTGTGCCCGCGGCCTATTTTTGGCACACGGAGGCGCCTCGGAAAGTCTCGCACCATTCCGAGTCCGGCGGACGAAGTTGGCTAGCCGCACCCCCCAAGGCAATAGCCCACCCGTTTTTGTGGCCTTTTACCGCTGGACGAACTTGGCGCCCCGGCCTTCGGGCGGGTATTTTTGGGAGCGGCTGTGCGCGCGGCCTATTTTTGGCACATGGAGGCCCCTCGTAAAGTGTCGCGCCATTCCGAGTCCGGCGGACGAAGTTGGCCAGCCCCACCCCCCAAGGCTATAGCCCACCCGTTTTTGTGGCCTTTTACCGCTGGACGAACTTGGCGCCCCGTCCTTCGGGCGGGTATTTTTGGGTACGGCAGTGCCCGCGGCCTATTTTTGGCGCACGGAGGCGCCTCGCAAAGTCTCGCGCCATTCCGAGTCCGGCGGACGAAGTTGGCCAGCCCCACCCCCCAAGGCTATAGCCCACCCGTTTTTGTGGCCTTTTACCGCTGGACGAACTTGGCGCCCCGGCCTTCGGGCGGGTATTTTTGGGCGCGGCTGTGCGCGCGGCCTATTTTTGGCACACGGAGGCCCCTCGTAAAGTGTCGCGCCATTCCGAGTCCGGCGGACGAAGTTGGCCAGCCCCACCCCCCAAGGCTATAGCCCACCCGTTTTTGTGGCCTTTTTCCGCTGGACGAAATTGGCGCCCCGGCCTTCGGGCGGTTATTTTTGGGCGCGGCTGTGCCTGCGGCCTATTTTTGGCACATGGAGGCCCCTCGCAAAGTCTCGCACCATTCCGAGTCCGGCGGACGAAGTTGGCCAGCCCCACCTCCCAAGGCTATACCCACCAATTTTTGTGGCCTTTTACCGCTGGACGAACTTGGCGCCCCGGCCTTCGGGCGGGTATTTTTGGGTGCCGCTGTACCCGCGGCCTATTTTTGGTACACGAAGGCGCCTCGCAAAGTCTCGCGCCATTCCGAGTCCGGCGGACGAAGTTGGCCAGCCCCACCCCCCAAGGCTATAGCCCACCCGTTTTTGTGGCCTTTTTACGCTGGACGAACTTGGCGCCCCGGCCTTCGGGCGGGTATTTTTGGGCGCGGCTTTGCCCGCGGTCTATTTTTGGCACACGGAGGTGCCTCAGAAAGTCTCGCACCATTCCGAGTCCGGCGGACGAAGTTGGCCAGCCCCACCCCCCAAGGCTATAGCCCACCCGTTTTTGTGGCCTTTTACCGCTGGACGAACTTGGCGCCCCGGCCTTCGGGCGGGTATTTTTGGGCGCAGCTGTGCCCTTGGCAGATTTTTGGCACACGGAGGTGCCTCGTAAAGTCTCGCGCCATTCCGAGTCCGGCGGACGAAGTTGGCGAGCCCCACTCCCCAAGGCTATAGCTCACCCGTTTTTGTGGCCTTTTACCGCTGGACGAACTTGGCGCCCCGGCCTTCGGGCGGGTATTTTTGGGCGCAGCTGTGCCCTTGGCCTATTTTTGGCACACGGAGGTGCCTCGTAAAGTCTCGCGCCATTCCGAGTCCGGCGGACAAAGTTGGCGAGCCCCACCCCCCAAGGCTATAGCCCACCCGTTTTTGTGGCCTTTTACCGCTGGACGAACGTGGCGCCCCGGCCTTCGGGCGGGTATTTTTGGGTGCGGCTGTACCCGCGGCCTATTTTTGGTACACGAAGGCGCCTCGCAAAGTCTCGCGCCATTCCGAGTCCGGCGGACGAAGTTGGCCAGCCCCACCCCCCAAGGCTATAGCCCACCCGTTTTTGTGGCCTTTTTACGCTGGACGAACTTGGCGCCCCGGCCTTCGGGCGGGTATTTTTGGGCGCGGCTGTGCCTACGGTCTATTTTTGGCACACGGAGGTGCCTCAGAAAGTCTCGCACCATTCCGAGTCCGGCGGACGAAGTTGGCCAGCCCCACCCCCCAAGGCTATAGCCCACCCGTTTTTGTGGCCTTTTACCGCTGGACGAACTTGGCGCCCCGGCCTTCGGGCGGGTATTTTTGGGCGTAGCTGTGCCCTTGGCCTATTTTTGGCACACGGAGGTGCCTCGTAAAGTCTCGCGCTATTCCGAGTCCGGCGGACGAAGTTGGCCAGCCCCACCCCCCAAAGCTATAGCCCACCTGTTTTTGTGGCCTTTTTCCGCTGGACGAACTTGGCGCACCGGCCTTTGGGCGGGTATTTTTGGGCACGGCTGTGGCCGCGGACTATTTTTGGCACACGGAGGTGCCTCGCAAAGTCTCGTGCCATTCCGAGTCCGGCGGACGATGTTGGCCAGCCCCACCCCCCAAGGCTATAGCCCACCCGTTTTTGTGGCCTTTTTCCGCTGGACGAACTTGGCGCCCCGGCCTTCGGGTAGGTATTTTTGGGCGCGGCTGTGTCCGCGGCCTATTTTTGGAACACGGGGGTGCCTCGTAAAGTCTCGCGCCATTCCGAGTCCGGCGGACGAAGTTGGCCATCCCCACCCCCAAGGCTATAGCCCACCCGTTTTTGTGGCCTTTTACCGCTGGACGAACTTGGCGCCCCGGCCTTCGGGCGGGTATTTTTGGGCGCGGCTGTGCCCGCGGCCTATTTTTGGCACACGGAGGCGCCTCGCAATACTCGCGCAACTCCGAGTCCGGCGGACGAAGTTGGCCAGCCCCACCCCCCAAGGCTATAGCCCACCCGTTTTTGTGGCCTTTTACCGCTGGACGAACTTGGCGCCCCGGCCTTCGGGCGGGTATTTTTGGGCGCGGCTGTGTCCGTTCCCTATTTATGGCACACGGAGGCGCCTCGCAAAGTCTCGCGCCATTCCGAGTCCGGCGGACGAAGTGGGCCAGCCCCACCCCCCAAGGCTATAGCCCGCCCGTTTTTGTGGCTTTTACCGCTGGACGAACTTGGCGCCCCGGCCTTCGGGCGGGTATTTTTGGGCGCGGCTGTGCCCGCGGCCTATCTTTGGCACACGGAGGCGCCTCGCAAAGTCTCGCGCCATTCCGAGTCCGGCGGACGAAGTGGGCCAGCCCCACCCCCCAAGGCTATAGCCCGCCCGTTTTTGTGGCCTTTTTCTTCTGGACGAACTTGGCGCCCCGGCCTTCGGGCGGGTATTTTTGGGCGCGGCTGTGTCCGTTCCCTATTTTTGGCACACGGAGGTGCCTCGTAAAGTCTCGCGCCATTCCGAGTCCGGCGGACGAAGTTGGCCAGCCCCACCCCCCAAGGCTATAGCCCACCCGTTTTTGTGGCCTTTTACCGCTGGACGAACTTGGCGCCCCGGCCTTCGGGCGGGTATTTTTGCGCGGCTGTGCCCTTTGACCTATTTTTGGCACACGGAGGTGCCTAGCAAAGTCTCGCGCCATTCCGAGTCCGGCGGACGAAGTTGGCCAGCCCCACCACCCAAGGCTATAGCCCACCCGTTTTTGTGGCCTTTTACCGCTGGACGAACTTGGCGCCCCGGCCTTCGGCCGGGAATTTTGGGGCGGCTGTGCCCGACCTATTTATCGCACAAGGAGGCGCCTCGCAAAGTCTCGCGCCATTCCGAGTCCGGGCGGACGGTTGGCCAGCCCCACCCCCCAAGGCTATAGCCCACCCATTTTTGTGGCCATTTACCGCTGGACGAACATGGCGCCCCGGCCTTCGGGCGGGTATTTTTGGGCGCGGCTGTGTCCGCTGCCTATTTTTGGAACACAGCAGTGCCTCGTAAAGTCTCGCGCCATTCCGAGTCCGGCGGACGAAGTTGGCCAGCCCCACCCCCCAAGGCTATAGCCCACCCGTTTTTGTGGCCATTTACCGCTGGACGAACATGGCGCCCCGGCCTTCGGGCGGGTATTTTTTGGCGCGGCTGTGCCCGCGGCCTATTTTTGGCACACGGAGGCGCCTCGCAAAGTCTCGTGCCATTCCGAGTCCGGCGGACGAAGTTGGCCAGCCCCACCCCCCAAGGCTATAGCCCACCCGTTTTTGTGGCCTTTTTCCGCTGGACGAACTTGGCGCCCCGGCCTTCGGGCGGGTATTTTTGGGTGCGGCTTATCTTTGGCACATGGAGGCGCCTCGCAAAGTCTCGCGCCATTCCGAGTCCGGCGGACGAAGTTGGCCAGCCCCACCACCCAAGGCTATAGCCCACCCGTTTTTGTGGCCTTTTACCGCTGGACGAACTTGGCGCCCCGGCCTTCGGGCGGGTATTTTTGGGCGCGGGTGTGTCCGCGGCCTATTTTCCGCACACGGAGGTGCCTCGTAAAGTCTCGTGCCATTCCGAGTCCGGCGGACGATGTTGGCCAGCCCCACCCCCCAAGGCTATAGCCCACCCGTTTTTGTGGCCTTTTTCCGCTGGACGAACTTGGCGCCCCGGCCTTCGGGTGGGTATTTTTGGGCGCGGCTGTGTCCGTGGCCTATTTTTGGAACACGGGGGTGCCTCGTAAAGTCTCGCGCCATTCCGAGTCCGGCGGACGAAGTTGGCCATCCCCACCCCCCAAGGCTATAGCCCACCCGTTTTTGTGGCCTTTTACCGCTGGACGAACTTGGCGCTCCGGCCTTCGGGCGGGTATTTTTGGATGCGGCTGTGCCCGCGGCCTATTTTTGGCACACGGAGGCGCCTCGCAATACTCGCGCAATTCCGAGTCCGGCGGACGAAGTTGGCCAGCCCCACCCCCCAAGGCTATAGCCCACCCGTTTTTGTGGCCTTTTTCCGCTGGACGAACTTGGCGCCCCGGCCTTCGGGCTGGTATTTTTGGGGCCGGCTGTGCCTGCGGCCTATTTATGGCACACGGAGGTGCCTCGCAAAGTCTCGCGCCATTCCGAGTCCGGCGGACGAAGTGGGCCAGCCCCACCCCCCAAGGCTATGGCCCGCCCGTTTTTGTGGCCTTTTTCTTCTGGACGAACTTGGCGCCCCGGCCTTCGGGCGGGTATTTTTGGGCGCGGCTGTGCCCGCGGCCTATTTTTGGCACACGGAGGCGCCTCGCAATACTCGCGCAATTCCGAGTCCGGCGGACGAAGTTGGCCAGCCCCACCCCCCAAGGCTATAGCCCACCCGTTTTTGTGGCCTTTTTCCGCTGGACGAACTTGGCGCCCCGGCCTTCGGGCGGGTATTTTTGGGCGCGGCTGTGTCCGCTGCCTATTTTTGGAACACAGAGGTGCCTCGTAAAGTCTCGCGCCATTCCGAGTCCGGCGGACGAAGTTGGCCAGCCCCACCACCCAAGGCTATATCCCACCCGTTTTTCTGGCCTTTTACCGCTGGACGAACTTGGCGCCCCGGCCTTCGGGCGGGTATTTTTGGGGGCGGCTGTGCCCGCGACCTATTTTTCGCACACGGAGGCGCCTCGCAAAGTCTCGCGCCATTCCGAGTCCGGCGGACGAAGTTGGCCAGCCCCACCCCCCAAGGCTATAGCCCACCCGTTTTTGTGGCCATTTACCGCTGGACGAACATGGCGCCCCGGCCTTCGGGCGGGTATTTTTGGGCGCGGCTGTGTCCGCTGCCTATTTTTGGAACACAGAGGTGCCTCGTAAAGTCTCGCGCCATTCCGAGTCCGGCGGACGAAGTTGGCCAGCCCCACCCCCCAAGGCTATAGCCCACCCGTTTTTGTGGCCATTTACCGCTGGACGAACATGGCGCCCCGGCCTTCGGGCGGGTATTTTTGGGCGCGGCTGTGCCCGCGGCCTATTTTTAGCACACGGAGGCGCCTCGCAAAGTCTCGCGCCATTCCGAGTCCGGCGGACGAAGTTGGCCAGCCCCACCCCCCAAGGCTATAGCCCACCCGTTTTTGTGGCCTTTTTCCGCTGGACGAACTTGGCGCCCCGGCCTTCGGGCGGGTATTTTTGGGCGCGGCCTATCTTTGGCACACGGAGGCGCCTCGCAAAGTCTCGCGCCATTCCGAGTCCGGCGGACGAAGTTGGCCAGCCCCACCACCCAAGGCTATAGCCCACCCGTTTTTGTGGCCTTTTACCGCTGGACGAACTTGGCGCCCCGGCCTTCGGGCGGGTATTTTTGGGGGCGGCTGCGTCCACGACCTATTTTTGCAACACGGAGGCGCCTCGCAAAGTCTCGCACCATTCCGAGTCCGGCGGACGAAGTTGGCCAGCCCCACCCCCCAAGGCTATAGCCCACCCGTTTTTGTGGCCTTTTACCGCTGGACGAACTTGGCGCCCCGGCCTTCGGGCGGGTATTTTTGGGGGCGGCTGTGCCCACGACCTATTTTTGGCACACGGAGGCGCCTCGCAAAGTCTCGTACCATTCCGAGTCCGGCGGACGAAGTTGGCCAGCCCCACCCCCCAAGGATATAGCCCACCCGTTTTTGTGGCCATTTACCGCTGGACGAACATGGCGCCCCGGCCTTAGGGCGGGTATTTTTGGGCGCGGCTGTGTCCGCTGCCTATTTTTGGAACACAGAGGTGCCTCGTAAAGTCTCCCGCCATTCCGAGTCCGGCGGACGAAGTTGGCCAGCCCTACCCCCCAAGGCTATAGCCCACCCGTTTTTGTGGCCATTTACCGCTGGACGAACATGGCGCCCCGGCCTTCGGGCGGGTATTTTTGGGCGCGGCTGTGGCCGCGGCCTATTTATGGCACACGGAGGCGCCTCGCAAAGTCTCGCGCCATTCCGAGTCCGGCGGACGAAGTGGGCCAGCCCCCCCCCCCCAAGGCTATGGTCCGCCCGTTTTTGTGGCCTTTTTCCGCTGGACGAACTTGGCGCCCCGGCCTTCGGGCGGGTTTTTTTGGGCGCGGC
Source organism: Citrus cavaleriei (assembly GCA_030448935.1). NCBI lineage: Eukaryota > Viridiplantae > Streptophyta > Magnoliopsida > Sapindales > Rutaceae > Citrus > Citrus cavaleriei. The sequence continues at coordinate 116,101 of JAUJEM010000260.1, read as the reverse complement.
CTATCTTTGACACACGGAGGCGCCTCGCAAAGTCTCGCGCCATTCCGAGTCCGGCGGACGAAGTTGGCCAGCCCCACCACCCAAGGCTATAGCCCACCCGTTTTTGTGGCCTTTTACCGCTGGACGAACTTGGCGCCCCGGCCTTCGGGCGGGTATTTTTGGGGGCGGCTGTGCCCACGACCTATTTTTAGCACACGGAGGCGCCTCGCAAAGTCTCGCACCATTCCGAGTCCGGCGGACGAAGTTGGCCAGCCCCACCCCCCAAGGCTATAGCCCACCCGTTTTTGTGGCCTTTTACCGCTGGACGAACTTGGCGCCCCGGCCTACGGGCGGGTATTTTTGGGCGCGGCTGTGCCCGCGGCCTATTTTTGGCACATGGAGGCGCCTCGCAAAGTCTCGCGCCATTCCGAGTCCGGCGGACGAAGTGGGCCAGCCCCACCCCCCAAGGCTATAGCCCGCCCGTTTTTGTGGCCTTTTTCTTCTGGACGAACTTGGCGCCCCGGCCTTCGGGCGGGTATTTTTGGGCGCGGCTGTGTCCGCGGCCTATTTTTGGCACACGGAGGTGCCTCGTAAAGTCTCGCGCCATTCCGAGTCCGGCGGACGAAGTTGGCCAGCCCCACCCCACAAGGCTATAGCCCACCCGTTTTTGTGGCCTTTTACCGCTGGACGAACTTGGCGCCCCGGCCTTCGGGCGGGTATTTTTGGGCGCGGCTGTGCCCGCGGCCTATTTATGGCACACGGAGGCGCCTCGCAAAGTCTCGCGCCATTCCGAGTCCGGCGGACGAAGTGGGCCAGCCCCACCCCCCAAGGCTATGGCCCGCCCGTTTTTGTGGCCTTTTTCTTCTGGACGAACTTGGCGCCCCGGCCTTCGGGCGGGTATTTTTGGGCGCGGCTGTGCCCGCGGCCTATTTTTGGCACATGGAGGCGCCTCGCAAAGTCTCGCGCCATTCCGAGTCCGGCGGACGAAGTTGGCCAGCCCCACCCCCCCAAGGCTATAGCCCACCCGTTTTTGTGGCCTTTTACCGCTGGACGAACTTGGCGCCCCGGCCTTCGGGTGGGTATTTTTGGGCGCGGCTGTGCCCGCGGCCTATTTATGGCATACGGAGGCGCCTCGCAAAGTCTCGCGCCATTCCGAGTCCGGCGGACGAAGTGGGCCAACCCCACCACCCAAGGCTATAGCCCGCCCGTTTTTGTGGCCTTTTTCTTCTGGACGAACTTGGCGCCCCAGCCTTCGGGGGGGTATTTTTGGGCGCGGCTGTGCCCGCGGCCCATGTTTGGCGCACGGAGGCGCCTCGCAAAGTCTCGCGCCATTCCGAGTCCGGCGGACGAAGTTGGCCAGCCCCACCCCCCAAGGCTATAGCCCACCCGTTTTTGTGGCCTTTTTCCGCTGGAAGAACTTGGCGCCCCGGCCTTCGGGCGGGTATTTTTGGGTACGGCTGTGCCCACGGTCTATTTTTGGCACACTGAGGTGCCTCGCAAAGTCTCGTGCCATTCCGAGTCAGGCGGACGAAGTTGGCCAGCCCTACCCCCCAAGGCTATAGCCCACCCGTTTTTGTGGCCTTTGTCCGCTGGACGAACTTGGCGCCCCGGCCTTCGGGCTGGAATTTTTGGGCGCGGCTGTGCCCGCGGCCTATTTTTGGCATACGGAGGTGCCTCGCAAAGTCTCACGCCATTCCGAGTCCGGCGGACGAAGTTGGCCAGCCCCACCCCCCAAGGCTATAGCCCACCCGTTTTTGTGGCCTTTTTCCGCTGGACGAAGTTGGCGCCCCGGCCTTCGGGCGGGTATTTTTGGGCGCGGCTGTGCCCGTGGCCTATTCTTGGCACACGGAGGTGCCTCGCAAAGTGTCGCGCCATTCCGTGTCCGGCGGACGAAGTTGGCCAGCCCCACCCCCCAAGGCTATAGCCCACCCGTTTTTGTGGCCTTTTTCCGCTGGACGAACTTGGCGCCCTGGCCTTCGGGTGGGTATTTTTGGGCGCGGCTGTGCCCGTGGCCTATTTTTGGCACACGGAGATGCATCGCAAAGTCTCGCGCTATTCCGAGTCTGGCGGACGAAGTTGGCCAGCCCCACCCCCCAAGGCTATAGCCCACCCATTTTTGTGGCCTTTTTCCGCTGGACGAACTAGGTGCCCCGGCCTTCGGGCGGGTATTTTTGTAAGCGGCTGTGCCCGAGGCCTATTTTTGACACACGTAGGCACCTCGCAAACTCTCGCGCCATTCCGAGTCCGGCGGACGAAGTTGGCCAGCCCCACCCCCCAAGGCTATAGCCCACCCGTTTTTGTGGCCTTTTTCCGCTGGACGAACTTTGCGCCCCGGCCTTCAGGCGGGTATTTTTGGGTACGGCTGTGCCCGCGGCCTATTTTTGGCACACGGAGGCGCCTCGTAAATTCTCGCGCCATTCCGAGTCCGGCGGACGAAGTTGGCCAGCCCCACCCCCCAAGGATATAGCCCACCCGTTTTTGTGGCCTTTTACCGCTGGACGAACTTGGCGCCCCGGCCTTCGGGCGGGTATTTTTGGGCGCGGCGGTGCCCGCGGGCTATTTATGGCATACGGAGGCGCCTCGCAAAGTCTCGCGCCATTCCGAGTCCGGCGGACGAAGTGGGCCAACCCCACCACCCAAGGCTATAGCCCGCCCGTTTTTGTGGCCTTTTTATTCTAGAAGAACTTGGCGCCCCAGCCTTCGGGCGGGTATTTTTGGGCGCGGCTGTGCCCGCGGCCAATGTTTGGCGCACGGAGGCGCCTCGCAAAGTCTCGCGCCATTCCGAGTCCGGCGGACGAAGTTGGCCAGCCCCACCTCCCAAGGCTATAGCCCACCCGTTTTTGTGGCCTTTTTCCGCTGGACGAACTTGGCGCCCCGGCCTTCGGACGGGTATTTTTGGGCGCGGCTGTGCCCGCGGCCTATTTTTGGCACACAGAGGCACCTCGCAAAGACTCGCGCCATTCCGAGTCCGGCGGACGAAGTGGGCCAGCCCCACCCCCCAAGGCAATAGCCCACCCATTTTTGTGGCCTTTTTCCGCTGGACGAACTTGGCGCCCCATCCTTCGGGCGTGTATTTTTGGGCGCGGCTGTGCCCGCGGCCTATTTTTGGCACACGGAGGCGCCTCGCAAAGTCTCGCGTCATTCCGAGTCCGGCGGACGAAGTTGGCCATCCCACCCCCCAAGGCTATAGCCCACCCGTTTTTGTGGACTTTTTCCGCTGGACGAACTTGGCGCCCCGGCCTTCGGGCGGGTATTTTTGGGCGCGACTGTGCCCGCGTCCTATTTTTGGCACACGGAGGCGCCTCGCAAAGTCTCGCGCCATTCCGAGTCCAGCGGACGAAGTTGGCCAGCCCCACCCCCCAAGGCTATAGCCCACCCGTTTTTGTGGCCTTTTTCCGCTGGACGAACTTGGCACCCCGGCCTTCGGATTGGTATTTTTGGCCGCGGGTGTGCCCGCGTCCTATTTTTGGCACACGGAGGTGCCTCGTAAAGTCTCGCACCATTCCGAGTCTGGCGGACGAAGTTGGCCAGCCCCACCCCCCAAGGCTATAGCCCACCCGTTTTTGTGGCCTTTTTCCGCTGGACGAACTTGGCGCCCCGGCCTTCGGGAGGGTATTTTTGGGCGCGGCTGTGCCCGCGGCCTATTTCTGGCACACGGAGGTGCCTCGCAAAGTCTCGCGCCAATCCGAGTCCGGCGGACGAAGTTGGCCAGCCCCACCCCCCAAGGCTATAGCCCACCCGTTTTTGTGGCCTTTTTCCGCTGGACGAACTTGGCGCCCCGGCCTTCGGGCGGGTATTTTTGGGCGCCTCTGTGCCCGCGGCCTATTTCTGGCACACGGAGGTGCCTCGCAAAGTCTCGCGCCATTCCGAGTCCGGCGGACGAAGTTGGCCAGCCCTACCCCCCAAGGCTCTAGCCCACCCGTTTTTGTGGCCTTTTTCCGCTGGACGAACTTGGCGCCCCGGCCTTCGGGCGGCTGATTTTGGGCGTGGCTGTGCCCGCGGCCTATTTTTGGCACACGGAGGCGCCTCGCAAAGTCTCGCGTCATTCCGAGTCCGGCGGACGAAGTTGGCCAGCCCCACCCCCCAAGGCTCTAGCCCACCCGTTTTTGTGGCCTTTTTCCGCTGGACGAACTTGGCGCCCCGGCCTTCGGGCGGGTAATTTTGGGCGTGGCTGTGCCCGCGGCCTATTTTTGGCACACGGAGGCGCCTCGCAAAGTCTCGCGTCATTCCGAGTCCGGCGGACGAAGTTGGCCAGCCCCACCCCCCAAGGCTATAGCCCACCCGTTTTTGTGGCCTTTTTCCGCTGGACGAACTTGGCGATCCGGCCTTCGGGCGGGTATTTTTGGGCGCGGCTGTGCCCGCGGCATATTTTTGGCACACGGAGGCGCCTCGCAAAATCTCGCGCCATTCCGAGTCCGGCGGACGAAGTTGGCCAGCCGTACCCCCCAAGGCTATAGCCCACCCGTTTTTGTGGCCTTTTTCCGCTGGACGAACTTGGCGCCCCGGCCTTCGGGGTGGTATTTTTGGGCGAGGCTGTGTCCGCGGCCTATTTTTGGCACACGGAGGCGCCTCGCAAAGTCTCGCGCCATTCCGAGTCCGGCGGACGTAGTTGGCCAGCCCCACCCCCCAAAGGTTATAGCCCACCCGTTTTTGTGGCCTTTTTCCGCTGGACGAACTTGGCGCCCCGGCCTTCGGGTGGGTATTTTTGGGCGCCTCTGTGCGCGCAGCCTATTTCTGGCACACGGAGGCGCCTCACAAAGTCTCGCGCCATTCCGAGTCCGGCGGACGAAGTTGGCCAGCCCCACCCCCCAAGGCTATAGCCCACCCGTTTTTGTGGCCTTTTTCCGCTGGACGAACTTGGCGCCCCGGCCTTCGGGCAGGTATTTTTGGGCGCGGCTGTGCCCGGGGCCTATTTTTGGCACACGGAGGCGCCTCGCAAAGTCTCGCGTTATTCCGATCCGGCGGACGAAGTTGGCCAGCCCCACCCCCCAAGGGTATAGCCCACCCGCTTTTGTGGCCTTCTTTCGCTGGACGAACTTGGCGCCCCGGCCTTCGGGGTGGTATTTTTGGGCGAGGCTGTGTCCGCGGCCTATTTTTGGCACACGGAGGCGCCTCGCAAAGTCTCGCGCCATTCCGAGTCCGGCGGACGTAGTTGGCCAGCCCCACCCCCCAAGGCTATAGCCCACCCGTTTTTGTGGCCTTTTTCCGCTGGACGAACTTGGCGCCCCGGCCTTCGGGCGGGTATTTTTGGGCGCCTCTGTGCCCGCGGCCTATTTCTGGCACACGGAGGCTCCTCGCAAAGTCTCGCGCCATTCCGAGTCCGGCGGACGAAGTTGGCCAGCCCTACCCCCCAAGGCTCTAGCCCACCCGTTTTTGTGGCCTTTTTCCGCTGGACGAACTTGGCGCCCCGGCCTTCGGGCGGGTAATTTTGGGCGCGGCTGTGCCCGCGTCCTATTTTTGGCACACGGAGGTGCCTCGTAAAGTCTCGCGCCATTCCGAGTCCGGCGGACGAAGTTGGCCAGCCCCACCCCCCAAGGCTATAGCCCACCCGTTTTTGTGGTCTTTTTCCGCTGGACGAACTTGGCGCCCCGGCCTTCGGGCGGGTATTTTTGGGCGCCTCTGTGCCCGCGGCCTATTTCTGGCACACGGAGGCTCCTCGCAAAGTCTCGCGCCATTCCGAGTCCGGCGGACGAAGTTGGCTAGCCCTACCCCCCAAGGCTCTAGCCCACCCTTTTTTGTGGCCATTTTCCGCTGGACGAACTTGGCGCCCCGGCCTTCGGGCGGGTAATTTTGGGCGTGGCTGTGCCCGCGTCCTATTTTTGGCACACGGAGGTGCCTCGTAAAGTCTCGCGCCATTCCGAGTCCGGCAGACGAAGTTGGCCAGCCCCACCCCCCAAGGCTATAGCCCACCCGTTTTTGTGGCCTTTTTCCGCTGGACGAACTTGGCGCCCCGGCCTTCGGGCGGGTATTTTTGGGCGCCTCTGTGCCCGCGGCCTATTTCTGGCACACGGAGGCTCCTCGCAAAGTCTCGCGCCATTCCGAGTCCGCCGGACGAAGTTGGCCAGCCCTACCCCCCAAGGCTCTAGCCCACCCGTTTTTGTGGCCTTTTTCCGCTGGACGAACTTGGCGCCCCGGCCTTCGGGCGGGTAATTTTGGGCGCGGTTGTGCCCGCGGCCTATATTTGGCACACGGAGGTGCCTCGCAAAGTCTCGCGCCATTCCGAGTCCGGCGGACGAAGTTGGCCAGCCCCACCCCCCAAGGATATAGCCCACCCGTTTTTGTGGCCTTTTTCCGCTGGACGAACTGGGCGCCCCGGCCTTCGGGCGGGTATTTTTGGGCGCGGCAGTGCCCGCGGCCTATTTTTGGCACACGGAGGCGCCTCGCAAACTCTCGCGCCATTCCGAGTCCGGCGGACGAAGTTGGCCAGCCCCACCCCCCAAGCGTATAGCCCACCCGTTTTTGTGGCATTTTTCCGCTGGACGAACTTGGCGCCCCGGCCTTCGGGCAGGTATTTTTGGGCGCGGCTGTGTCCGCGGCCTATTTTTGGCACACGGAGGCGCCTCGCAAAGTCTCGCGCGATTCCGAGTCCGGCGAACGAAGTTGGCCAGCCCCACCCCCCAAGGCTATAGCCCACCCGTTTTTGTGGCCTTTTTCTGCTGGACGAACTTGGCGCCCCGGCCTTCGGGCGGGTATTTTTGGGCGCCTCTGTGCCCGCGGCCTATTTCTGGCACACGGAGGCTCCTCACAAAGTCTCGCGCCATTCCGAGTCCGCCGGACGAAGTTGGCCAGCCCTACCCCCCAAGGCTCTAGCCCACCCGTTTTTGTGGCCTTTTTCCGCTGGACGAACTTGGCGCCCCGGCCTTCGGGCGGGTAATTTTGGGCGCGGCTGTGCCCGCAGCCTATATTTGGCACACGGAGGTGCCTCGCAAAGTCTCGCGCCATTCCGAGTCCGGCGGACGAAGTTGGCCAGCCCCACCCCCCAAGGATATAGCCCACCCATTTTTGTGGCCTTTTTCCGCTGGACGAACTTGGCGCCCCTGCCTTCGGGCGGGTATTTTTGGGCGCGGCAGTGCCCGCGGCCTATTTTTGGCACACGGAGGCGCCTCGCAAACTCTCGCGCCATTCCGAGTCCGGCGGACGAAGTTGGCCAGCCCCACCCCCCAAGCGTATAGCCCACCCGTTTTTGTGGACTTTTTCCGCTGGACGAACTTGGCGCCCAGGCCTTCGGGCAGGTATTTTTGGGAGCGGCTGTTTCCGCGGCCTATTTTTGGCACACGGAGGCGCCTCGCAAAGTCTCGCGCGATTCCGAGTCCGGCGAACGAAGTTGGCCAGCCCCACCCCCCAAGGCTATAGCCCACCCGTTTTTGTGGCCTTTTTCTGCTGGACGAACTTGGCGCCCCGGCCTTCGGGCGGGTATTTTTGGGCGCCTCTGTGCCCGCGGCCTATTTCTGGCACACGGAGGCTCCTCGCAAAGTCTCGCGCCATTCCGAGTCCGGTGGACGAAGTTGGCCAGCCCCACCCCCCAAGGCTATAGCCCACCCGTTTTTGTGGCCTTTTTCCGCAGGACGAACTTGGTGCCCCGGCCTTCGGGCGGGCATTTTTGGACGCGGCTGTGCCCGCGGCCTATTTTTGGCACACGGAGGCGCCTCGAAAAGTCTCGCGTCATTCCGAGTCCGGCGGACGAAGTTGGCCAGCCCCACCCCCCAAGGCTATAGCCCACCCGTTTTTGTGGCCTTCTTCCGCTGGACGAACTTGGCGCCCCGGCCTTCGGGGTGGTATTTTTAGGCGAGGCTGTGTCCGCGGCGTATTTTTGGCACACGGAGGCGCCTCGCAAAGTCTCGCGCCATTCCGAGTCCGGCGGACGAAGTTGGCCAGCCCTACCCCCCAAAGGCTATAGCCCACCCGTTTTTGTGGCCTTTTTCCGCTGGACGAACTTGGCGCCCTGGCCCTCGGGCGGGTATTTTTGGGCGCGGCTGTGCCCGCGTCCTATTTTTGGCACACGGAGGCACCTCGCAAAGTCTCGCGCCATTCCGAGTCCGGCGGACGAAATTGGCCAGCCCCACCCCCCAAGGCTATAGCCCACCCGTTTTTGTGGCCTTTTTCCGCTGGACGAACTTGGCGCCCCGGCCTTCGGACGGGTATTTTTGGCCGCGGCTGTGCCCGCGTCCTATTTTTGGCACACGGAGGTGCCTCGTAAAGTCTCGCGCCATTCCGAGTCCGGCGGACGAAGTTGGCCAGCTCCACCCCCCAAGGGTATAGCCCACCCGTTTTTGTGGCCTTTTTCCGCTGGACGAACTTGGCGCCCCGTCCTTCGGGCGGGTATTTTTTGGCGCGGCTGTGCCCGCGGCCTATTTATGGCACACGGAGGCTCCTCGCAAAGTCTCGCGCCATTCCGAGTCCGGCGGACGAAGTGGGCCAGCCCCACCCCCCAAGGCTATAGCCCACCCGTTTTTGTGGCCTTTTTCCGCTGGACGGACTTGGCGCCCCGGCCTTCGGGCGGGTATTTTTGGGCACGGATGTGCCCGCGGCCTATTTTTTGCACACGGAGGCGCCTCGTAACGTCTCACGCCATTCCGATTCCGGCGGACGAATTTGGCCAGCCCCACCCCCCAAGTCTATAGCCCACCCGTTTTTGTGTCCATTTTCCGCTGGACGACCTTGGCGCCCCGGCCTTCGGGCGGATATTTTTGGGTGCGGCTGTGGCCACGGCCTATTTTTGGCACACGGAGGCGCCTCGTAAAGTCTCGCACTATTCCGAGTCCGGCGGACGAAGTTGGCCAGCCCCACCCCCCAAGGCTATAGCCCACCCGTTTTTGTGGCCTTTTTCCGCTGGACGAACTTGGCGCCCCGGCCTTTGGGCGGGTATTTTTGGGCGCGACTGTTCCGACGGCCTATCTTTGGCACACGGAGGCACCTCACAAAGTCTCGCGCCATTCCGAGTCCGGCGGACGAAGTTGGCCAGCCCCACCCCCAAAGGCTATAGCCCACCCGTTTTTGTGGCCTTTTTCCGCTGGACGAACTTGGCGCCCCGGCCTTCGGGCGGGTATTTTTGGGCGCGGCTGTGCCCGCGTCCTATTTTTGGCACACGGAGGCACCTCGCAAAGTCTCGCGCCATTCCGAGTTCGGCGGACGAAGTTGGCCAGCCCCACCCCCCAAGGCTATATCCCACCCGTTTTTGTGGCCTTTTTCCGCTGGACGAACTTGGCGCCCCGGCCTTCGGACGGGTATTTTTGGCCGCGGCTGTGCCCGCGTCCTATTTTTGGCACACGGAGGTGCCTCGAAAAGTCTCGCGCCATTCCGAGTCCGGCGGACGAAGTTGGCCAGCCCCACCCCCCAAGGGTATAGCCCACCCGTTTTTGTGGCCTTTTTCCGCTGGACGAACTTGGCGCCCCGTCCTTCGGGCGGGTATTTTTGGGCGCGGCTGTGCCCGCGGCCTATTTATGGCACACGGAGGCACCTCGCAAAGTCTCGCGCCATTCCGAGTCCGGCGGACGAAGTGGGCCAGCCCCACCCCCGAAGGCTATAGCCCACCCGTTTTTGTGGCCTTTTTCCGCTGGACGGACTTGGCGCCCTGGCCTTCGGGCGGGTATTTTTGGGCACGGATGTGCCCGCGGCCTATTTTTGGCACACGGAGGCGCCTCGTAAAGTCTCACGCCATTCCGATTCCGGCGGACGAATTTGGCCAGCCCCACCCCCCAAGTCTATAGCCCACCCGTTTTTGTGTCCATTTTCCGCTGGACGACCTTGGCGCCCCGGCCTTCGGGCGGATATTTTTGGGTACGGCTGTGGCCACGGCCTATTTTTGGCACACGGAGGCGCCTCGTAAAGTCTCGCACTATTCCGAGTCCGGCGGACGAAGTTGGCCAGCCCCACCCCCCAAGGCTATAGCCCACCCGTTTTTGTGGCCTTTTTCCGCTGGACGAACTTCGCGCCCCGGCCTTTGGGCGGGTATTTTTGGGCGCGACTGTTCCGACGGCCTATTTTTGGCACACGGAGGCGCCTCACAAAGTCTCGCGCCATTCCGAGTCCGGCGGACGAAGTTGGCCAGCCCCACCCCCAAAGGCTATAGCCCACCCGTTTTTGTGGCCTTTTTCCGCTGGACGAACTTGGCGCCCCGGCCTTCGGGCGGGTATTTTTGGGAGCGGCTGTTCCAGCGGCCTATTTTTCGTACACGGAGGCGCCTCACAATGTCTCGTGCCATTCCGAGTCCGGCGGACGAAGTGGGCCAGCCCCACCCCCCAAGGCTATAGCCCACCCGTTTTTGTGGCCTTTTTCCGCTGGACAAACTTGGCGCCCCGGCCATCGGGCAGGTATTTTTGGGCACGGCTGTGCCCGCGGCCTATTTTTGGTACACGGAGGCGCCTCGCAAAGTCTCGCGTCATTCCGAGTCCAGCGGACGAAGTTGGCCAGCCCCACCCCCCAATGCTATAGCCCACCCGTTTTTGTGGCCTTCTTCCGCTGGACGAACTTGGCGCCCCGGCCTACGGGGTGGTATTTTTGGGCGAGGCTGTGTCCGCGGCCTATTTTTGGCACACAGAGGTGCCTCGCAAACTCTCGCGCCATTCCGAGTCCGGCGGACGAAGTTGGCCAGCCCCACCCCCCAAAGGCTATAGCCCACCCCCCAAAGGCTATAGCCCACCCGTTTTTGTGGCCTTTTTCCGCTGGACGAACTTGGCGCCCTGGCCTTCGGGCGGGTATTTTTGGGCGCGGCTGTGCCCGCGTCCTATTTTTGGCACACGGAGGCGCCTCGCAAAGTCTCGCGCCATTCCGAGTCCGGCGGACGAAGTTGGCCAGCCCCACCCCCCAAGGCTATAGCCCACCCGTTTTTGTGGCCTTTTTCCGCTGGACGAACTTGGCGCCCCGGCCTTCGGGCGGGTATTGTTTGGCGCGGCTGTGCCCGCATCCTATTTTTGGCACACGGAGGTGCTTCGCAAAGTCTCGCACCATTCCGAGTCCGGCGGACGAAGTTGGCCAGCCCCACCCCCCAAGGCTATAGCCCACCCGTTTTTGTGGCCTTTTTCCGCTGGACGAACTTGGCGCCCCGGCCTTCGGGGTGGTATTTTTGGGCGAGGCTGTGTCCGCGGCCTATTTTTGGCACACGGAGGCGCCTCGCAAAGTCTCGCGCCATTCCGAGTCCGGCGGACGAAGTTGGCCAGCCCCACCCCCCAAAGGCTATAGCCCACCCGTTTTTGTGGCCTTTTTCCGCTGGACGAACTTGGCGCCCTGTCCTTCGGGCGGGTATTTTTGGGCGCGGCTGTGCCCGCGTCCTATTTTTGGCACACGGAGGCACCTCACAAAGTCTCGCGCCATTCCGAGTCCGGCGGACGAAGTTGGCCAGCCCCACCCCCCAAGGCTATAGCCCACCCGTTTTTGTGGCCTTTTTCCGCTGGACGAACTTGGCGCCCCGGCCTTCGGGCGGGTATTTTTGGGAGCGGCTGTTCCAGCGGCCTATTTTTGGCACACGGAGGCGCCTCACAAAGTCTCGCGCCATTCCGAGTCCGGCGGACGAAGTGGGCCAGCCCCACCCCCCAAGGCTATAGCCCACCCGTTTTTGTGGCCTTTTTCCGCTGGACGAACTTGGCGCCCCGGCCATCGGGCGGGTATTTTTGGGCGCGGCTGTGCCCACAGCCTATTTTTGGTACACGGAGGCGCCTCGCAAAGTCTCGCGTCATTCCGAGTCCGGCGGACGATGTTGGCCAGCCCCACCCCCCAATGCTATAGCCCACCCGTTTTTGTGGCCTTCTTCCGCTGGACGAACTTGGCGCCCCGGCCTACGGGGTGGTATTTTTGGGCGAGGCTGTGTCCGCGGCCAATTTTTGGCACACGGAGGTGCCTCGCAAAGTCTCGCGCCATTCCGAGTCCGGCGGACGAAGTTGGCCAGCCCCACCCCCCAAAGGCTATAGCCCACCCCCCAAAGGCTATAGCCCACCCGTTTTTGTGGCCTTTTTCCGCTGGACGAACTTGGCGCCCTGGCCTTCGGGCAGGTATTTTTGGGCGCGGCTGTGCCCGCGTCCTATTTTTGGCACACGGAGGCGCCTCGCAAAGTCTCGCGCCATTCCGAGTCCGGCGGACGAAGTTGGCCAGCCCCACCCCCCAAGGCTATAGCCCACCCGTTTTTGTGGCCTTTTTCCGCTGGACGAACTCGGCGCCCCGGCCTTCGGACGGGTATTTTCGGCCGTGGCTGTGCCCGCGTCCTATTTTCAGCACACGGAGGTGCCTCGTAAAGTCTCGCACCATTCCGAGTCCGGCGGACGAAGTTGGCCAGCCCCACCCCCCAAGGCTATAGCCCACCCGTTTTTGTGGACTTTTTCCGCTGGACAAACTTGGCGCCCCGGCCTTCGGGCGGGTATTTTTGGGCGCCTCTGTGCCCGTGGCCTATTTCTGGCACACGGAGGTGCCTCGCAAAGTCTCGCGCCATTCCGAGTCCGGCGGACGAAGTTGGCCAGCCCTACCCCCCAAGGCTCTAGCCCACCCGTTTTTGTGGCCTTTTTCCGCTGGACGAACTTGGCGCCCCGGCCTTCGGGCAGGTATTTTTGGGTGCGGCTGTGTCCGCGGCCTATTTTTGGCACACGGAGGCGCCTCGCAAAGTCTCGCGCGATTCCGTGTCCGGCGAACGAAGTTGGCCAGCCCCACCCCCCAAGGCTATAGCCCACCCGTTTTTGTGGCTTTTTTCCGCTGGACGAACTTGGCGCCCCGGCCTGCGGGCGGGTATTTTTGGGCGCCGCAGTGCCCGTGGCCTACTTTTGGCACACGGAGGTGCCTCGCAAAGTCTCGCGCCATTCCGAGTCCGGAGGACAAAGTTGGCCAGCCCCACCCCCCAAGGCTATAGCCCACCCGTTTTTGTGCCCTTTTTCCGCTGGACGAACTTGGCGCCCCGGCCTGCGGGCGGGTATTTTTGGGCGCCGCTGTGCCCGCGGCCTATTTTTGCCACACGGAGGTGCCTCGCAAAGTCTCGCGCCATTCCGAGTCCGGCGGACGAAGTTGGCCAGGCCCACCCCCCAAAGGCTATAGCCCACCCGTTTTTGTGGCCTTTTTCCGCTGGACGAACTTGGCGCCCTGGCCTTCGGGCAGGTATTTTTGGGCGCGGCTGTGCCCGCGTCCTATTTTTGGCACACGGAGGCTCCTCGCAAAGTCTCGCGCCATTCCGAGTCCGGCGGACGAAGTTGGCTAGCCCCACCCCCCAAGGCTATAGCCCACCCGTTTTTGTGGCCTTTTTCCGCTGGACGAACTTGGCGCCCCGGCCTTCGGACGGGTATTTTTGGCCGCGGCTGTGCCCGCGTCCTATTTTTGGCACACGGAGGTGCCTCGTAAAGTCTCGCACCATTCCGAGTCCGGCGGACGAAGTTGGCCAGCCCCACCCCCCAAGGCTATAGCCCACCCGTTTTTGTGGACTTTTTCCGCTGGACGAACTTGGCGACCCGGCCTTCGGGCGGGTATTTTTGGGCGCCTCTGTGCCCGCGGCCTATTTCTGGCACATGGAGGTGTCTCGCAAAGTCTCGCGCCATTCCGAGTCCGGCGGACAAAGTTGGCCAGCCCTACCCCCCAAGGCTCTAGCCCACCCGTTTTTGTGGCCTTTTTCCGCTGGACGAACTTGGCGCCCCGGCCTTCGGGCGGGTAATTTTGGACGCGGCTGTGCCCGCAGCCTATTTTTGGCACACGGAGGTGCCTCGCAAAGTCTCGCGCCATTCCGAGTCCGGCGGACGAAGTTGGCCAGCCCCACCCGCCAAGGATATAGCCCACCCGTTTTTGTGGCCTTTTTCCGCTGGACGAACTTGGCGCCCCGGCCTTCGGGCGGGTATTTTTCGGCGCAGCAGTGCCCGCGGCCTATTTTTGGCACACGGAGGCGCCTCGCAAACTCTCGCGCCATTCCGAGTCTGGCGGACGAAGTTGGCCAGCCCCACCCCCCAAGCGTATAGCCCACCCGTTTTTGTGGCCTTTTTCCGCTGGACGAACTTGGCGCCCCGGCCTTCGGGCAGGTATTTTTGGGTGCGGCTGTGTCCGCGGCCTATTTTTGGCACACGGAGGTGCCTCGCAAAGTCTCGCGCGATTCCGTGTCCGGCGAACGATGTTGGCCAGCCCCACCCCCCAAGGCTATAGCCCACCCGTTTTTGTGGCCTTTTTCCGCTGGACGAACTTGGCGCCCCGGCCTGCGGGCGGGTATTTTTGGGCACCGCTGTGCCCGTGGCCTATTTTTGCCACACGGAGGCGCCTCGCAAAGTCTCGCGCCATTCCGAGTCCGGCGGACGAAGTTGGCCAGCCCCACCCCCCAAGGCTATAGCCCACCCGTTTTTGTGGCCTTTTTCCGCTGGACGAACTTGGCGCCCCGGCCTTCGGGCAGGTATTTTTGAGCGCCGCTGTGCCCGTGGCCTATTTTTGGCACACGGACGTGCCTCGCAAAGTCTCGCGCCATTCCGAGTCCGGCGGACAAAGTTGGCCAGCCCCACCCCCCAAGGCTATAGCCCACCCGTTTTTGTGGCCTTTTTCCGCTGGACGAACTTGGCGCCCCGGCCTTCGGGCAGGTATTTTTGGGCGCGAATGTGCCCGCGGCCTATTTTTGGCACACGGAGGCGCCTCGCAAAGTCTCGCGCGATTCCGAGTCCGGCGGACGAAGTTGGCCAGCCCCACCCCCCAAGCGTATAGCCCACCCGTTTTTGTGGCCTTTTTCCGCTGGACGAACTTGGCGCCCCGGCCTTCGGGCGGGTATTTTTGGGCGCGGCTGTGCCCGCGGCCTATTTTTGGCACACGGAGGTGCCTCGCAAAGTCTCGCGCCATTCCGAGTCCGGCGGACGAAGTTGGCCAGCCCCACCCCCCAAGGCTATAGCCCACCCGTTTTTGTGGCCTTTTTCCGCTGGACGAACTTGGCGCCCCGGCCTTTGGGCGGTTATTTTTGGGCACGGCTGTGCCCACGGCCTATTTTTGGCACACGGAGGCGCCTAGCAAAGTCTCGCGCCATTCCGAGTCCGGCGGACGAGGTTGGCCAGCCCCACCCCCCAAGGCTATAGCCCACCCGTTTTTGTGGCCTTTTTCCGCTGGACGAACTTCGCGCCCCGGCCTTCGGGCGGGTATTTTTGGGCGCGGCTGTGACCGCGGCCTAGTTTTGGCACACGGAGGCACCTCGCAAAGTCTCGCGCCATTCCGAGTCCGGCGGACGAAGTTGGCCAGCCCCACCCCCCAAGGCTATAGCCCACCCATTTTTGTGGCCTTTTTCTGCTGGACGAACTTGGCGCCCCGGCCTTCGGGCGGGTAGTTTTGGGCGCGGCTGTCCCCGCGGCCTATTTTTGGCACACGGAGGCGCCTCGTACACTCTCGCGCCATTCCGAGTCCGGCGGACGAAGTTGGCCAGCCCCACCCCCCAAGTCTATAGCCCACCCGTTTTTGTGGCCTTTTTCCGCTGGACGAACTTGGCGCCCCGGGGGTCGGGCGGGGATTTATTGGCGCGGCTGTGACCGCGGCCTATTTTTGCTCTCACGGCGCCTCGCACACTCTCGCGCCATTCTGAGTCCGGCGGACGAAGTTGGCCAGCCCCACCCCCCAAGGCTATAGCCCACCCGTTTTTGTGGCCTTTTTCCGCTGGACGAACTTGGCGCCCCGGCCTTCGGGCGGGTATTTTTGGGTGCGGCTGTCCCCGCGGCCTATTTTTGGCACACGGAGGCGCCTCGTACACTCTCGCGCCATTCCGAGTCCGGCGAACGAAGTTGGCCAGCCCCACCCCCCAAGGCTATAGCCCACCCGTTTTTGTGGCCTTTTTCTGCTGGACGAACTTGGCGCCCCGGCGTTCGGGCGGGTATTTTTGGGCGCGGCTGTGCCCGCGGCCTATTTTTGGCTCACGGAGGCGCCTCGCAAAGTCTCGCGCCATTCCGAGTCCGGCGGACGAAGTGGGCCAGCCCCACCCCCCAAGGCTATAGCCCACCCGTTTTTGTGGCCTTTTTCCGCTGGACGAACTCGGCGCCCCGGCCTTCGGGTGGGTATTTTTGGGCGCGGCTGTGACCGCGGCCTATTTTTGGCACACGGAGGCACCTCGCAAAGTCTCGCGCCATTCCGAGTCCGGCGGACGAAGTTGGCCAGCCCCACCCCCCAAGGCTATAGCCCACCCGTTTTTGTGGCCTTTTTCCGCTGGACGAACTTGGCGCCCCGGCCTTCGGGCGGGTATTTTTGGGCGCGGCTGTCCCCGCGGCCTATTTTTGGCACACGGAGGCGCCTCGTACACTCTCGCGCCATTCCGAGTCCGGCGGACGAAGTTGGCCAGCCCCACCCCCCAAGGCTATAGCCCACCCGTTTTTGTGGCCTTTTTCCGCTGGACGAACTTGGCGCCCCGGCGTTCGGGCGGGTATTTTTGGGCGCGGCTGTGCCCGTGGCCTATTTTTGGCTCACGGAGGCGCCTCGCAAAGTCTCGCGCCATTCCGAGTCCGGCGGACGAAGTGGGCCAGCCCCACCCCCCAAGGCTATAGCCCACCCGTTTTTGTGGCCTTTTCCCGCTGGACGAACTCGGCGCACCGGCCTTCGGGGGGGTATTTTTGGGCGCGGCTGTGACCGCGGCCTATTTTTGGCACACGGAGGCACCTCGCAAAGTCTCCCGCCATTCCGAGTCCGGCGGACGAAGTTGGCCAGCCCCACCCCCCAAGGCTATAGCCCACCCGTTTTTGTGGCCTTTTTCCGCTGGACGAACTTGGCGCCCCGGCCTTCGGGCGGGTATTTTTGGGCGCGGCTGTCCCCGCGGCCTATTTTTGGCACACGGAGGCACCTCGTACACTCTCGCGCCATTCCGAGTCCGGCGGACGAAGTTGGCCAGCCCCACCCCCCAAGGCTATAGCCCACCCGTTTTTGTGGCCTTTTTCCGCTGGACGAACTTGGCGCCCCGGCGTTCGGGCGGGTATTTTTGGGCGCGGCTGTGCCCGCGGCCTATTTTTGGCTCACGGAGGCGCCTCGCAAAGTCTCGCGCCATTCCGAGTCCGGCGGACGAAGTGGGCCAGCCCCACCCCCCAAGGCTATAGCCCACCCGTTTTTGTGGCCTTTTCCCGCTGGACGAACTTGGCGCACCGGCCTTCGGGGGGGTATTTTTGGGCGCGGCTGTGACCGCGGCCTATTTTTGGCACACGGAGGCACTTCGCAAAGTCTCGCGCCATTCCGAGTCCGGCGGACGAAGTTGGCCAGCCCCACCCCCCAAGGCTATAGCCCACCCGTTTTTGTGGCCTTTTTCCGCTGGACGAACTTGGCGCCCCGGCCTTCGGGCGGGTACTTTTGGGCGCGGCTGTCCCCGCGGCCTATTTTTGGCACACGGAGGCGCCTCGTACACTCTCGCGCCATTCCGAGTCCGGCGGACGAAGTTGGCCAGCCCCACCCCCCAAGGCTATAGCCCACCCGTTTTTGTGGCCTTTTTCCGCTGGACGAACGTGGCGCCCCGGCGTTCGGGCAGGTATTTTTGGGTGCGGCTGTGCCCGCGGCCTATTTTTGGCTCACGGAGGCGCCTCGCAAAGTCTCGCGCCATTCCGAGTCCGGCGGACGAAGTTGGCCAGCCCCACCCCTCAGGGCTATAGCCCACCCGTTTTTGTGGCCTTTTTCCACTGGACGAACTTGGCGCCCCGGCCTTCGGGCGGGTATTTTTGGGCGCGGCTGTGCCCGCGGCCTATTTTTGGCACACGGAGGTGGCTCGCATAATCTCACGCCATTCCGAATCCGGCGGACGAAGTTGGCCTGCCCCACCCACCAAGGCTATAGTCCACCCGTTTTTGTGGCCTTTTTCCCCTGGACGAACTTGGCGCCTCGGCCTTCGGGCGGGTATTTTTGGGCGCGGCTGTGCCCGCGGCCTATTTTTGGCTCACGGAGGCGCCTCACAAAGTCTCGCGCCATTCCGAGTCCGGCGGACGAAGTTGGCCAGCCCCACCCCCCAAGGCTATAGCCCACCCGTTTTTGTGGCCTTTTTCCGCTGGACGAACTTGGCGCCCCGGCCTTCGGGCGGGTATTTTTGGGCGCGGCTGTGTCCGCGGCCTATTTTTGGCACACGGAGGCGCCTCGCAAAGTCTGGCGCCATTCCGTGTCCGGCGGACGAAGTTGGCCAGCCCCACCCCACAAGGCTATAGCCCACCCGTTTTTGTGGCCTTTTTCCGCTGGACGAACTTGGCGCCCCGGCCTTCGGGGGGGTATTTTTGGGCGCGGCTGTGACCGCGGCCTATTTTTGGCACACGGAGGCACCTCGCAAAGTCTCGCGCCATTCCGAGTCCGGCGGACGAAGTTGGCCAGCCCCACCCCCCAAGGCTATAGCCCACCCGTTTTTGTGGCCTTTTTCTGCTGGACGAACTTGGCGCCCCGGCCTTCGGGCGGGTATTTTTGGGCACGGCTGTCCCCGCGGCCTATTTTTGGCACACGGAGGCGCCTCATACACTCTCGCGCCATTCCGAGTCCGGCGGACGAAGTTGGCCAGCCCCACCTCCCAAGGCTATAGCCCACCCGTTTTTGTGGCCTTTTTCCGCTGGACGAACTTGGCGCCCCAGCCTTCGGGGGGGTATTTTTGGGCGCGGCTCTGACCGCGGCCTATTTTTGGCACACGGAGGCACCTCGCAAAGTCTCGCGCCATTCCGAGTCCGGCGGACGAAGTCGGCCAGCCCCACCCCCCAAGGCTATAGCCCACCCGTTTTTGTGGCCTTTTTCTGCTGGACGAACTTGGCGCCCCGGCCTTCGGGCAGGTATTTTTGGACGCGGCTGTCCCCGCGGCCTATTTCTGTCACACGGAGGCGCCTCGTACACTCTCGCGCCATTCCGAGTCCGGCGGACGAAGTTGGCCAGCCCCACCCCCCAAGGCTATAGCCCACCCGTTTTTGTGGCCTTTTTCCGCTGGACGAACTTGGCGCCCCGGCGTTCGGGCGGGTATTTTTGGGCGCGGCTGTGCCCGCGGCCTATTTTTGGCTCACGGAGGCGCCTAGCAAAGTCTCGCTCCATTCCGAGTCCGGCGGACGAAGTTGGCCAGCCCCACCCCTCAAGGCTATAGCCCACCCGTTTTTGTGGCCTTTTTCCACTGGACGAACTTGGCGCCCCGGCCTTCGGGCGGGTATTTTTGGGCGCGGCTGTCCTTCGGGCGGGTATTTTTGGCACACGGAGTCGGCTCGCATAGTCTCGCGCCATTCCGAATCCGGCGGACGAAGTTGGCCTGCCCCACCCACCAAGGCTATAGTCCACCCGTTTTTGTGGCCTTTTTCCCTTGGACGAACTTGGCGCCCCGGCCTTCGGGCGGGTATTTTTGGGCGCGGCTGTGCCCGCGGCCTATTTTTGGCTCACGGAGACACCTCGCAAAGTCTCGCGCCATTCCGAGTCCGGCGGACGAAGTTGGCCAGCCCCACCCCCCAAGGCTATAGCCCACCCGTTTTTGTGGCCTTTTTCCGCTGGACGAACTTGGCGCCCTGGCCTTCAGGCGGGTATTTTTGGGCGCGGCTGTGTCCGCGGCCTATTTTTGGCACACGGAGGCGCCTCGCAAAGTCTCGCGCCATTCCGTGTCCGGCGGGCGAAGTTGGCCAGCCCCACCCCCCAAGGCTATAGCCCACCCGTTTTTGTGGCCTTTTTCCGCTGGACGAACTTGGCGCCCCGGCCTTCGGGGGGGTATTTTTGGGCGCGGCTGTGACCGCGGCCTGTTTTTGGCACACGGAGGCGCCTCGCAAAGTCTCGCGCCATTCCGAGTCCGGCGGACGAAGTTAGCCAGCCCCACCCCCCAAGGCTATAGCCCACCCGTTTTTGTGGCCTTTTTCCGCAGGACGAACTTGGCGCCCCGGCCTATTTTTAGCACACGGAGGGGCCACGCAAAGTCTCGCGCCTTTCCGAGTCCAGCGGACGAAGTTGGCCAGCCCCACCCCCCAAGGCTATAGCCCACCCGTTTTTGTGGCCTTTTTCCACTTGACGAACTTGGCGCTCCGTCCTTCGGGTGGGTATTTTTGGGCGCGGCTGTGCCCGCGGCCTATTTTTGGCACACGGAGGTACCTCGAAAAGTCTCGCGCCATTCCGAGTCCGGAGGACGAAGTTGGCCAGCCCCACCCCCCAAGGCTATAGCCCACCCGTTTTTGTGGCCTTTTTCCGCTGGACGAACTTGGCGCCCCGGCCTTCGGGCGGGTATTTTTGGGCGAGGCTGTGCCCGCGGCCTATTTGTGGCACACGGAGGCACCTCGCAAAGTCTCGCGCCATTCCGAGTCCGGCGGACGAAGTCGGCCAGCCCCACCCTCCAAGGCTATAGCCCACCCGTTTTTGTGGCCTTTTTCCGCTGGACGAACTTGGCGCCCCGGACTTCGGGCGGGTATTTTTGGGCGCGGCTGTGCCCGCGGCCTATTTTTGGGACACGGAGGTGCCTCGCAATGTCTCGCGCCATTCCGAGTCCGGCGGACGAAGTTGGCCAGCACGACCCCCCAAGGCTATAGCCCACCCGTTTTTGTGGCCTTTTACCGCTCGACGAACTTGGCGGCCCGGCCTTTGGGCAGGTATTTTTGGGCGCGGCTGTGTCCGCGGCCTATTTTTGGCACAAGGAGGCGCCTCGCAAAGTCTCGCGCCATTCCGAGTCCGGCGGATGAAGTGGGCCAGCCCCACCCCACAAGGCTATAGCCCACCCGTTTTTGTGGCCTTTTTCCGCTGGACGAACTTGGTGCCCCGGCCTTCGGGCGGGTATTTTTGGGTGCCGCTGGGCCCCCGGCCTATTTTTGGCACAAGGAGGCGCCTCGCAAAGTCTCGCGCCATTCCGAGTCTGGCGGACGAAGTGGGCCAGCCCCACCCCCCAAGGTTATAGCCCACCCGATTTAGTGGCCTTTTACCGCTGGACGAACTTGGCGGCCCGGCCTTCGGGCGGTTATTTTTGGGTACGGCTGTGGCAGCGGCCTATTTTTGGCACACGGAGGTGCCACGCAATGTCTCGCGCCATTCCGAGTCCGGCGGACGAAGTTGGCCACCCCCACCCCCCAAGGCTATAGCCCACCCGTTTTTGTGCCCTTTTACCGCTGGACGAACTTGGCGCCCCGGCCTTCGGGCGGGTATTTTTGGGCGCGGCTGTGGCCGCGGCCTATTTTTGGCACACGGAGGCGCCTCGCAAAGTCTCGCGCCATTCCGAGTCCGGCGGACGAAGTTTGCCAGCCCCACCCCCCAAGGCTATAGCCCACCCGTTTTTGTGGCCTTTTACCGCTCGACGAACTTGGCGCCCCGGCCTTCGGGCGGGTATTTTTGGGC
Source organism: Citrus cavaleriei (assembly GCA_030448935.1). Classification (NCBI taxonomy): domain Eukaryota; kingdom Viridiplantae; phylum Streptophyta; class Magnoliopsida; order Sapindales; family Rutaceae; genus Citrus; species Citrus cavaleriei. The sequence continues at coordinate 94,933 of JAUJEM010000260.1, read as the reverse complement.
GCGGCTGTGGCCGCGGCCTATTTTTGCCACACGGAGGCGCCTCGCAAAGTCACGGGCCATTCCGAGTCCGGCGGACGAAGTTGGCCAGCCCCACCCCCCAAGGCTATAGCCCACCCGTTTTTGTGGCCTTTTACCGCTGGACGAACTTGGCGCCCCGGCCTTCGGGCGGGTATTTTTGGGCGCGGCTGTGGCCACGTCCTATTTTTGTCACACGGAATCGACTCGCAAAGTCTCGCGCCATTCCAAGTCCGGCGGACGAAGTTGGCCAGCCCCACCCCCCAAGGCTATAGCCCACCCGTTTTTGTGGCCTTTTTCCGCTGGACGAACTTGGCGCCCCGGCCTTCAGGCGGGTATTTTTGGGCGCGGCTGTACCCACGGCCTATTTTTGGCACACGGAGGCGCCACGCAAAGTCTCGCGCCATTCCGAGTCCGGCGGACGAAGTTGGCCAGCCCCACCCCCCAAGGCTATAGCCCACCCGTTTTTGTGGCCTTTTTCCGCTGGACGAACTTGGCGCCCCGGCCTTCGGGCGGGTATTTTTGGGCGCGGCTGTGCCCGAGGCCTATTTTTGGCACACGGAGGGGCCTCGTAAAGTCTCGCGCCATTACGAGTCCGGCGGACGAAGTTGGCCAGGCCCACCCCCCAAGGCTATAGCCCACCCGTTTTTCTGGCCTTTTACCGCTGGACGAACTTGGCGCCCCGGCCTTCGGGCGGGTATTTTTGGGCGCGGCTGTGCCCGCGGCCTATTTTTGGCACACGGAGGCACCTCGCAAAGTCTCGCGCCATTCCGAGTCCGGCGGACGAAGTCGGCCAGCCCCACCCCGCAAGGCTATAGCCCACCTGTTTTTGTGGCCTTTTACCGCTGGACGAACTTGGCGACTCGGCCTTCGGGCGGGTATTTTTGGGCGCGGCTGTGCCCGCGGCCTATTTTTGGCACACGAAGGCGCCTCGGAAAGTTTCGCCCCATTCCGAGTCCGGCGGACGAAGTGGGCCAGCACCACCCCCCAAGGCTATAGCCCACCCGTTTTTGTGGCCTTTTTCCGCTGGACGAACTTGGCTCCCCGGCCTTCGGGCGGGTATTTTTGGGCGCGGCTGTGCCCGCGGCCTATTTTTGGCGCACGGAGGTGCCACGCAACGTCTCGCGCCATTCCGAGTCCGGCGGACGAAGTGGGCCACCCCCACCCCCCAAGGCTATAGCCCACCCGTTTTTGTGCCCTTTTACCGCTGGACGAACTTGGCGCCCCGGCCTTCGGGCGGGTATTTTTGGGCGCGGCTGTGGCCGGGGCCTATTTTTGGCACACGGAGGCGCCTCGGAAAGTCTCGCACCATTCCGAGTCCGGCGGACGAAGTTGGCCAGTCCCACCCCCCAAGGCTATAGCCCACCCGTTTTTGTGGCCTTTTACCGCTCGACGAACTTGGCGCCCCGGCCTTCGGGCGGGTATTTTTGGGCGCGGCTGTGGCCGCGGACTATTTTTGCCACACGGAGGCGCCTCGCAAAGTCACGCGCCATTCCGAGTCCGGCGGACGAAATTGGCCAGCCCCACCCCCCAAGGCTATAGCCCACCCGTTTTTGTGGCCTTTTACCGCTGGACGAACTTCGCGCCCCGGCCTTCGGGCGGGTATTTTTGGACGCGGCTGTGCCTGCGGCATATTTTTGGCACACGGAGGCACCTCGCAAAGTCTCGTGCCATTCCGAGTCCGGCGGACGAAATCGGCCAGCCCCACCCCCCAAGGCTATAGCCCACCCGTTTTTGTGGCCTTTTACCGCTGGACGAACTTGGCACCCCAGCCTTCGGGCGGGTATTTTTGGGCGCGGCTGTGCCCGCGGCCTATTTTTGGCTCACGGAGGCGCCTCGCAAATTCTCGCGCCATTCCGCGTCCGGCGGACGAAGTTGGCCAGCCCCACCCCCCAAGGCTATAGCCCACCCGTTTTTGTGGCCTTTTTCCCCTGGACGAACTTGGCGCCCCGGCCTTCGGGCGGGTATTTTTGGGCGCCGCTGTGCCCACGGCCTATTTTTGGCACACGGAGGCGCCTCGCAATGTCCCGCGCAATTCCGAGTCCGGCGGACGAAGTTGGCCAGCCCCACCCCCCAAGGCTATAGCCCACCCGTTTTTGTGGCCTTTTTCCGCTGGACGAACTTGGCGCCCCGGCCTTCGGGCTGGTATTTTTGGGAGCGGCTGTGCGAGCGGCCTATTTTTGGCACACGGAGGCGCCTCGCAAAGTCTCGTGCCATTCCGAGTCCGGCGGACGAAGTTGGCCAGCACCACCCCCCAAGGCTATAGCCCACCCGTTTTTGTGGCCTTTTTCCGCTGGACGAACTTGGCGCCCCGGCCTACGGGCGGGTATTTTTGGGCGCGGCTGTGGCCGCGGCCTATTTTTGGCACACGGAGGTGCCACGCAAAGTCTCGCGCCATTCCGAGTCCGGCGGACGAAGTTGGCCAGCCTCACCCCCCAAGGCTATAGCCCACCCGTTTTTGTGGCCTTTTACCGCTGGACGAACTTGGCGCCCGGGACTTCGGGCGGGTATTTTTGGGCGCGGCTGTGCCCGCGGCCTTATTTTGGGACACGGAGGACCCTCGCAAAGTCTCGCGCCATTCCGAGTCCGGCGGACGAAGTTGGCCAGGCCCACCCCCCAAGCCTATAGCCCACCCGTTTTTGTGGTCTTTTACCGCTGGACGAACTCGGCACCCCGGCCTTCGGGCGGGTATTTTTGGGCGCGGCTGTGCCCGTGGCCTATTTTTGGCACACGGAGTCACCTCGCAAATTCTCGCGCCATTCCGAGTGCGGCGGACGAAGTGGGCCAGCCCCACCCCCCAAGGCTATAGCCCACCCGTTTTTGTGGCCTTTTACCGCTGGACGAATTTGGCGCCCCGGCCTTCGGGCAGGTATTTTTGGCCGCGGCTGTGCCCGCGGCCTATTTTTGGCACACGGAGGCACCTCGCAAAGTCTCGCACCATTCCGTGTCCAGCGGACGAAGTTGGCCAGCCCCACCCCCCAAGGCTATAGCCCACCCGTTTTTGTGGCCTTTTTCCGCTGGACGAACTTGGCGCCCCGGCCTTCGGGCTGGTATTTTTTGGCGCGGCTGTGCGCGCGGCCAATTTTTGGCACACGGAGGCGCCTCGCAAAGTCTCGCGCCATTCCGAGTCCGGCGGACGAAGTTGGCCAGCACCACCCCCCAAGGCTATAGCCCACCCGTTTTTGTGGCCTTTTTCCGCTGGACGAACTTGGCGCCCCCGGCCTTGGGCGGGTATTTTTGGGCGCCGCTGTGCCCGGCCTATTTTTGGCACACGGAGGTGCCACGCAAAGCCTCGCGCCATTCCGAGTCCGGCGGACGAAGTCGGCCAGCCCCACCCCCCAAGGCTATAGCCCACCCGTTTTTGTGGCCTTTTTCCGCTGGACGAACTTGGCGCCCCGGCCTACGGGCGGGTATTTTTGGGTGCGGCTGTGGCCGCGGCCTATTTTTGGCACACGGAGGTGCCACGCAAAGTCTCGCTCCATTCCGAGTCCGGCGGACGAAGTTGGCCAGCCGCACCCCCCAAGGCTATAGCCCACCCGTTTTTGTGGCCTTTTACCGCTGGACGAATTTGGCGCCCCGGCCTTCGGGCAGGTATTTTTGGCCGCGGCTGTGCCCGCGGTCTATTTTTGGCACACGGAGGCACCTTGCAAAGTCTCGCACCATTCCGAGTCCGGCGGACGAAGTTGGCCAGCCCCACCCCCCAAGGCTATAGCCCACCCGTTTTTGTGGCCTTTTACCGCTGGACGAACTTGGCGCCACGGCCTTCGGGCGGGTATTTTTGGGCGCGGCTGTGTCCGCGGCCTATTTTTGGCACACGGAGGCGCCTCGCAAAGTGTCGCGCCATTCCGAGTCCGGCAGACGAAGTTGGCGCGCCCCAACCCCCAAGGCTATAGCCCACCCGTTTTTTTGGCCTTTTTCCGCTGGACGAACTTGGCGCCCCGGCCTTCGGGCGGGTATTTTTGGGCGCCGCTGTGCCCGCGGCCTATTTTTGGCACACGGAGGTGCCACGCAAAGTCTCGCGCCATTCCGAGTCCGGCGGACGAAGTCGGCCAGCCCCACCCCCCAAGGCTATAGCCCACCCGTTTTTGTGGCGTTTTTCCGCTGGACGAACTTGGCGCCCCGGCCTTCGGGCGGGTATTTTTGGGCGCGGCTGTGCCCGGGCCTATTTTTTGCACACGGAGGAGCCTCGCAAATACTCGCGCCATTCCGAGTCCGGCGGACGAAATGGCCAGCCCCACCCCCCAAGTCTATAGCCCACCCGTTTTTGTGGCCTTTTTCCGCTGGACGAACTTGGCGGCCCGGCCTTCGGGCGGGTATTTTTGGGCGCGGCTGTGCCTGCGGCCTATTTTTGGCACACGGAGGCGGCTCAAAAATTCTCGCACCATTCCGAGTCCGGCGGACGAAGTTGGCCAGCCGCACCCCCCAAGGCTATAGCCCACCCGTTTTTGTGGCCTTTTACCGCTGGACGAATTTGGCGCCCCGGCCTTCGGGTGGTATTTTTGGCCGCGGCTGTGCCCGCGGCCTATTTTTGTCACACGGAGGTACCTCGCAAAGTCTCGCGCCATTCCGAGTCCGGCAGACGAAGTTGGCGAGCCCCAACCCCCAAGGCTATAGCCCACCCGTTTTTGTGGCCTTTTTCCGCTGGACGAACTTGGCGCCCCGGCCTTCGGGCGGGTATTTTTGGACGCGGCTGTGCCCGCGGCCTATTTTTGGCACACGGAGGTGCCTCGTATAGTCTCACGCCATTCCGAGTCCGGCGGACGAAGTTGGCCAGCCCCACCCCCCAAGGCTATAGCCCACCCGTTTTTGTGGCCTTTTTCCGCTGGACGAACTTGGCGCCCCGGCCTTCGGGCGGGTATTTTTGGGCGCCGCTGTGCCCGCGGCCTATTTTTGGCACACGGAGGTGCCACGCAAAGCCTCGCGCCATTCCGAGTCCGGCGGACGAAGTCGGCCAGCCCCACCCCCCAAGGCTATAGCCCACCCGTTTTTGTGGCCTTTTTCCGCTGGACGAACTTGGCGCCCCGGCCTACGGGCGGGTATTTTTGGGTGCGGCTGTGGCCGCGGCCTATTTTTGGCACACGGAGGTGCCACGCAAAGTCTCGCTCCATTCCGAATCCGGCGGACGAAGTTGGCCAGCCGCACCCCCCAAGGCTATAGCCCACCCGTTTTTGGGGCTTTTTTCTGCTGGACGAACTTGGCGCCCCGGCCTTCGGGCGGGTATGTTTGGCCGCGGCTGTGCCCGCGGTCTATTTTTGGCACACGGAGGCATCGCGCAAAGTCTCGCGCAATTCCGAGTCCGGCGGACGAAGTTGGCCATCCCCACCCCCCAAGGCTATAGCCCACCCGTTTTTGTTGCCTTTTTCCGCTGGACGAACTTGGCGCCCCGGCCTTCGGGCGGGTATTTTTGGGCGCGGCTGTGCCCGCGGCCTATTTTTGGCACACGGAGGCGCCTCGCAAAGTCTCGCGCCATTCCGAGTCCGGCGGACGAAGTTGGCGCGCCCCAACCCCCAAGGCTATAGCCCACCCGTTTTTTTGGCCTTTTTCCGCTGGACGAACTTGGCGCCCCGGCCTTCGGGCGGGTATTTTTGGGCGCCGCTGTGCCCGCGGCCTATTTTTGGCACACGGAGGTGCCACGCAAAGTCTCGCGCCATTCCGAGTCCGGCGGACGAAGTCGGCCAGCCCCACCCCCCAAGGCTATAGCCCACCCGTTTTTGTGGCGTTTTACCGCTGGACGAACTTGGCGTCCCGGCCTTCGGGCGGGTATTTTTGGGCGCGGCTGTGCCCGGGGCCTATTTTTTGCACACGGAGGCGCCTCGCAAATACTCGCGCCATTCCGAGTCCGGCGGACGAAATGGCCAGCCCCACCCCCCAAGTCTATAGCCCACCCGTTTTTGTGGCCTTTTTCCGCTGGACGAACTTGGCGGCCCGGCCTTCGGGCGGGTATTTTTGGGCGCGGCTGTGCCTGCGGCCTATTTTTGGCACACGGAGGCGGCTCAAAAATTCTCGCACCATTCCGAGTCCGGCGGACGAAGTTGGCCAGCCGCACCCCCCAAGGCTATAGCCCACCCGTTTTTGTGGCCTTTTACCGCTGGACGAATTTGGCGCCCCGGCCTTCGGGGGGTATTTTTGGCCGCGGCTGTGCCCGCGGCCTATTTTTGTCACACGGAGGTACCTCGCAAAGTCTCGCGCCATTCCGAGTCCGGCAGACGAAGTTGGCGAGCCCCAACCCCCAAGGCTATAGCCCACCCGTTTTTGTGGCCTTTTTCCGCTGGACGAACTTGGCGCCCCGGCCTTCGGGCGGGTATTTTTGGACGCGGCTGTGCCCGCGGCCTATTTTTGGCACACGGAGGTGCCTCGTATAGTCTCGCGCCATTCCGAGTCCGGCGGACGAAGTTGGCCAGCCCCACCCCCCAAGGCTATAGCCCACCCGTTTTTGTGGCCTTTTTCCGCTGGACGAACTTGGCGCCCCGGCCTTCGGGCGGGTATTTTTGGACGCGGCTGTGCCCGCGGCGTATTTTTGGCACACGGAGGTGCCTCGCAAAGTCTCGCGCCATTCCGAGTCCGGCGGACAAAGTTGGCCAGCCCCACCCCCCAAGGCTATAGCCCACCCGTTTTTGTGGCCTTTTTCCGCTGGACGAACTTGGCGCCCCGGCCTTCGGGCGGGTATTTTTGGGCGCGGCTGTGCCCGCGGCCTATTTTTGGCACATGGAGGAACCTCGCAAATACTCGCGCCATTCCGAGTCCGGCGGACGAAGTGGGCCAGCCCCACCCCCCAAGGCTATAGCCCACCCGTTTTTGTGGCCTTTTTCCACTGGACGAACTTGGCGCCCCGGCCTTCGGGCGGGTATTTTTGGGCGCGGCTGTGCCCGCGGCCTATTTTTGGGACACGGAGGTGCCTCGCAATATTCTCGCGCCATTCCGAGTCCGGCGGACGAAGTTGGCCAGCCCCACCCCCCAAGGCTATAGCCCACCCGTTTTTGTGGCCTTTTTCCGCTGGACGAACTTGGCGCCCCGGCCTTCGGGCTGGTATTGTTGGGCGCGGCTGTGCGGGCGGCCTATTTTTGGCACACGGAGGCGCCTCGCAAAGTCTCGCGCCATTCCGAGTCCGGCGGACGAAGTTGGCCAGCCCCACCCCCCAAAGGCTATAGCCCACCCGTTTTTGTGGCCTTTTACCGCTCGACGAACTTGGCGGCCCGGCCTTTGGGCAGGTATTTTTGGGCGCGGCTGTGTCCGCGGCCTATTTTTGGCACAAGGAGGCGCCTCGCAAAGTCTCGCGCCATTCCGAGTCCGGCGGATGAAGTGGGCCAGCCCCACCCCACAAGGCTATAGTCCACCCGTTTTTGCGGCCTTTTTCCGCTGGACGAACTTGGTGCCCCGGCCTTCGGGCGGGTATTTTTGGGTGCCGCTGGGCCCCCGGCATATTTTTGGCACACGGAGGCGCCTCGCAAAGTCTCGTGCCATTCCGAGTCTGGCGGACGAAGTGGGCCAGCCCCACCCCCCAAGGCTATAGCCCACCCGTTTTTGTGGCCTTTTTCCGCTGGACGAACTTGGCGCCCCGGCCTTCGGGCTGGTATTGCTGGGCGCGGCTGTGCGGGCGGCCTATTTTTGGCACACGGAGGCGCCTCGCAAAGTCTCGCGCCATTCTGTGTCCGGCGGACGAAGTTGGCCAGCCTCACCCCCCAAGGCTATAGCCCACCCGTTTTTGTGGCCTTTTACCGCTGGACGAACTTGGCGCCCCGGACTTCGGGCGGGTATTTTTGGGCGCGGCTGTGCCCGCGGCCTATTTTTGGGACACGGAGGTGCCTCGCAATGTCTCGCGCCATTCCGATTCCGGCGGACGAAGTTGGCCAGCACGACCCCCCAAGGCTATAGCCCACCCGTTTTTGTGGCCTTTTACCGCTCGACGAACTTGGCGGCCCGGCCTTTGGGCAGGTATTTTTGGGCGCGGCTGTGTCCGCGGCCTATTTTTGGCACAAGGAGGCGCCTCGCAAAGTCTCGCGCCATTCCGAGTCCGGCGGATGAAGTGGGCCAGCCCCACCCCACAAGGCTATAGCCCACCCGTTTTTGTGGCCTTTTTCCGCTGGACGAACTTGGTGCCCCGGCCTTCGGGCGGGTATTTTTGGGTGCCGCTGGGCCCCCGGCCTATTTTTGGCACACGGAGGCGCCTCGCAAAGTCTCGCGCCATTCCGAGTCTGGCGGACGAAGTGGGCCAGCCCCACCCCCCAAGGCTATAGCCCACCCGATTTAGTGGCCTTTTACCGCTGGACGAACTTGGCGGCCCCGGACTTCGGGCGGGTATTTTTGGGCGCGGCTGTGCCCGCAGCCTATTTTTGGCACACGGAGGTGCCTCGCAATGTCTCGCGCCATTCCGAGTCCGGCGGACGAAGTTGGCCAGCCCCACCCCCCAAGGCTATAGCCCACCCATTTTTGTGGCCTTTTTCCGCTGGACGAACTTGGTGCCCCGGCCTTCGGGCTGGTATTGTTGGGCGCGGCTGTGCGCGCGGCCTATTTTTGGCACACGGAGGCGCCTCGCAAAGTCTCGCGCCATTCCGAGTCCGGCGGACGAAGTTGGCCAGCACCACCCCCCAAGGCTATAGCCCACCCGTTTTTGTGGCCTTTTACCGATCGACGAACTTGGCGGCCTGGCCTTTGGGCAGGTATTTTTGGTCGCGGCTGTGTCCGCGGCCTATTTTTGGCACAAGGAGGCGCCTCGCAAAGTCTCGCGCCATTCCGAGTCCGGCGGATGAAGTGGGCCAGCCCACCCCCCAAGGCTATAGCCCACCCGTTTTTGTGGCCTTTTTCCGCTGGACGAACTTGGCGCCCCGGCCTTCGGGCGGGTATTTTTGGGTGCCGCTCTGCCCACGGCCTATTTTTGGCACACGGAGGCGCCTCGCAAAGTCTCGCGCCATTCCGAGTCTGGCGGAAGAAGTTGGCCAGCCCCACCCCCCAAGGCTATAGCCCACCCGATTTTGTGGCCTTTTACCGCTGGACGAACTTGGCGCCCCGGCCTTCGGGTGGTTATTTTTGGGTGCGGCTGTGCCCGCGACCTATTTTTGGCACACGGAGGCGCCTCGCAAAGTCTTGCGTCATTCCGAGTCCGGCGGACGAAGTTGGCCAGCCCCACCCCCCAAGGCTAAAGCCCATCCATTTTTGTGGCCTTTTTCCGCTGGACGAACTTGGCGTCCCGGCCTTCGGGCGGGTATTTTTGGGTGCCGCTGTGCCCGCGGCCTATTTTTGGCACACGGAAGCGGCTCGCAAAGTCTCGCGCCATTCCGAGTCCGGCGGACGAAGTTGGCCAGCCCCACCCCCCAAGGCTATAGCCCACCCGTTTTTGTGGCCTTTTACCGCTGGACGAACTTGGCGTCCCGGCCTTCGGGCGGGTATTTTTGGGTGCCGCTGTGCCCGCGGCCTATTTTTGGCACACGGAAGCGGCTCACAAAGTCTCGCGCCATTCCGAGTCCTGCGGACGAAGTTTGCCAGCCCCACCCCCAACGGCTATAGCCCACCCGTTTTGGTGGCCTTTTTCCGCTGGACGAACTTGGCGCCCGGCCTTGGGCGGGTATTTTTGGGTGCCGCTGTGCCCGCGGCCTATTTTTGGCACACGGAAGGCTCGCAAAGTCACGCGCCATTCCGAGTCCGGCGGACGGTTGGCCAGCCCCACCCCCAAGGCTATAGCCCACCCGTTTTTGTGGCCATTTACCGCTGGACGAACTTGGCGCCCCGGCCTTCGGGCGTTATTTTTTGGTACGGCTGTGCCCATGCGCCTATTTTTTGCACACACGGAGGCGCGTCGCAAGTCTCACGCCATTCCGAGTCCGGCGGACGGTTGGCCAGCCCCACCCCCAAGGCTATAGCCCACCCGTTTTTGTGGCCTTTTTCCGCTGGACGAACTTGGCGGCCCGGCCTTCGGGCGGGTATTTTTGGGTGCCGCTGTGCCCGCGGCCTATTTTTGGCACACGGAAGCGGTTCACAAAGTCTCGCGCCATTCCGAGTCCGGCGGACGAAGTTTGCCAGCCCCACCCCCCAAGGCTATAGCCCACCCGTTTTGGTGGCCTTTTTCCGCTGGACGAACTTGGCGCCCCGGCCTTCGGGCGGGTATTTTTGGGTGCCGCTGTGCCCGCGCCCTATTTTTGGCACACGGAAGCGGCTCGCAAAGTCACGCGCCATTCCGAGTCCGGCGGACGAAGTTGGCCAGCCCCACCCCCCAAGGCTATAGCCCACCCGTTTTTGTGGCCATTTACCGCTGGACGAACTTGGCGCCCCGGCCTTCGGGGGTTATTTTTGGGTACGGCTGTGCCCGCGGCCTATTTTTGGCACACGGAGGCGCGTCGCAAAGTCTCGCGCCATTCCGAGTCCGGCGGACGAAGTTGGCCAGCCCCACCCCCCAAGGCTATAGCCCACCCGTTTTTGTGGCCTTTTTCCGCTGGACGAACTTGGCGCCCCGGCCTTCGGGCGGGTATTTTTGGGTGCCGCTGTGCCCGCGGCCTATTTTTGGCACACGGAAGCGGCTCGGAAAGTCTCGCGCCATTCCGAGTCCGGCGGACGAAGTTGGCCAGCCCCACCCCCCAAGGCTATAGCCCACCCGTTTTGGTGGCCTTTTTCCGCTGAACGAACTTGGCGCCCCGGCCTTAGGGAGGTTATTTTTGGGTGCGGCTGTGCCCACGGCCTATTTTTGGCACACGGAAGCGGCTCGCAAAGTCTCGCGCCATTCCGAGTCCGGCGGACGAAGTTGGCCAGCCCCACCCCCCAAGGCTATAGCCCACCCGTTTTTGTGGCCTTTTTCCGCTGGACGAACTTGGCGCCCCGGCCTTCGGTCGGGTATTTTTGGGCGCGGCTGTGCCCGCGGCCTATTTTTGGCACACGGAGGTGCCACGCAAAGTCTCGCGCCATTCCGAGTCCGGCGGACGAAGTCGGCCATCCCCACCCCCCAAGGCTATAGCCCACCCGTTTTTGTGGCCTTTTACCGCTGGACGAACTTGGCGCCCCGGCCTTCGGGATGGTATTTTTGGGTGCGGCTGTGCCCGCGGCCTATTTTTGGCACACGGAGGCGCGTCGCAAAGTCTCGCGCCATTCCGAGTCCGGCGGACGAAGTTGGCCAGCCCCACCCCCCAAGGCGATAGCCCACCCGTTTTTGTGGCCTTTTACCGCTGGACGAACTTGGCGCCCCGGCCTTCGGGAGGTTATTTTTGGGTGCGGCTGTGCCCGCGGCCTATTTTTGGCACACGGAGTCGCGTCACAAAGTCTCGCGCCATTCCGAGTCCGGCGGACGAAGTTGGCCAGCCCCACCCCCCAAGGCTATAGCCCACCCGTTTTTGTGGCCTTTTACCGCTGGACGAACTTGGCGCCCCGGCCTTCGGGCGGGTATTTTTGGGCGCGGCTGTGCCCCCGGCCTATTTTTGGCACACGGAGGAGCCTCGCAAAGTCTCGCGCCATTCCGAGTCCGGCGGACGAAGTCGGCCATCCCCACCCCCCAAGGCTATAGCCCACCCGTTTTTGTGGCCTTTTACCGCTGGACGAACTTGGCGCCCCGGCCTTCGGGCGGTTATTTTTGGGTGCGGCTGTGCCTGCGGCCTATTTTTGGCACACGGAGGCGCGTCGCAAAGTCTCGCGCCATTCCGAGTCCGGCGGACGAAGTTGACCAGCCCCACCCCCCAAGGCTATAGCCCACCCGTTTTTGTGGCCTTTTACCGCTGGACGAACTTGGCGCCCCGGCCTTCGGGCGGTTATTTTTGGGTGCGGCTCTGCCCGCGGCCTTTTTTTGGCACCCGGAGGCGCCTCGCAAAGTCTCGCGCCTTTCCGAGTCCGGCGGACGAAGTGGGCCAGCCCCACCCCCCAGGGCTATAGCCCACCCGTTTTTGTGGCCTTTTTCCGCTGGAGGAATTTGGCGCCCCGGCCTTCGGGTAGGTATTTTTGGGCGCGGCTGTGCCCGTGGCCTATTTTTGGCACACGGAGGTGCCTCGCAAAGTCTCGCGCAATTCCGAGTCCGGCGGACGAAGTTGGCCAGCACCACCCCCCAAGGCTATAGCCCACCCGTTTTTGTGGCCTTTTTCCGCTGGACGAACTTGGCGCCCCGGCCTTCGGGCTGCTATTTTTGGACGCGGCTGTGTCCGCGGCCTATTTTTGGCATATGGAGGTGCCACGCAAAGTCTCGCGCCATTCCGAGTCCGGCGGACGAAGTTGGCCAGCCCCACCCCCCAAGGCTATAGCCCACCCGTTTTTGTGGCCTTTTACCGCTGGACGAACTTGGTGCCCCGGCCTTCGGGCGGGTATTTTTGGGCGCGGCTGTGCCCGCGGCCTATTTTTGGCACACGGAGGAGCCTCGCAAAGTCTCGCGCCATTCCGAGTCCGGCGGACGAAGTCGGCCAGCCCCACCCCCCAAGGCTATAGCCCACCCGTTTTTGTGGCCTTTTACCGCTGGACGAACTTGGCGCCCCGGCCTTCGGGCGGTTATTTTTGGGTACGGCTGTGCCCGCGGCCTATTTTTGGCACACGGAGGTGCGTCGCAAAGTCTCGCACCATTCCGAGTCCGGCGGACGAAGTTGGCCAGCCCCACCCCCCAAGGCTATAGCCCACCCGTTTTTGTGGCCTTTTTCCGCTGGACGAACTTGGCGCCCCGGCCTTCGGGCGGGTATTTTTGGGCGCCGCTGTTCCCGCGGCCTATTTTTGGCACACGGAGGCGCCTCGCAATTTCTCGCACCATTCCGAGTCCGCGGACGGGTCGGCCAGCCCCACCCCCAAGGCTATAGCCCACCCGTTTTTGTGGCCTTTTCCGCTGGACGAACTTGGCGCCCGGCCTTCGGGCTGGTATTTTTGGGCGCGGCTGTGCGCGCGGACTATTTTTGGCACACGGAGGCGCCTCGCAAAGTCTCGAGCCATTCCGAGTCCGGCGGACGAAGTTGGCCAGCACCACCCCCCAAGGCTATAGCCCACCCGTTTTTGTAGCCTTTTACCGCTGGACGAACTTGGCGCCCCGGCCTTCGGGCGGGTATTTTTGGGCGCGGATGTGCCCGCGGCCTATTTTTGGCACACGGAGGCGCCTCGCAAAAAATCTCGTGCCATTCCGAGTCCGGCGGACGAAGTTGGCCAGCCCCACCCCCCAAGGCTACAGCCCACCCGTTTTTGTGGCCTTTTTCCGCTGGACGAACTTGGCGCCCCGGCCTTCGGGCGGGTATTTTTGGGCGCCGCTGTGCCCGCGGCCTATTTTTGGCAAACGGAGGCGCCTCGCAAAGTCTCGCGCCATTCCGAGTCCGGCGGACGAAGTTGCCCAGCCCCACCCCCCAAGGCTATAGCCCACCTGTTTTTGTGGCCCTTTTCCGCTGGACGAACTTGGCGCCCCGGCTTTCGGGCGGGTATTTTTGGACGCGGCTGTGCCCACGGCCTATTTTTGGCACACGAAGGCGCCTCGTAAAGTCTCGCGCCATTCCGAGTCCGGCGGACGTAGTTGGCCAGCCCCACCCCCCAAGGCTATAGCCCACCCGTTTTTGTTGCCTTTTTCCGCTGGACGAACTTGGCGCCCCGGCCTTCGGGCGGTTATTTTTGGGCGCGGCTGTGCCCGCGGCCTATTTTTTGCACACGGAGGTGCGTCGCAAAGTCTCGCGCCATTCCGAGTCCGGCGGACGAAGTTGGCCAGCCCCACCCCCCAAGGCTATAGCACACCCGTTTTTGTGGCCTTTTTCCGCTGGACGAACTTGGCGCCCCGGCCTTCGGGCGGGTATTTTTGGGCGCCGCTGTGCCCGCGGCCTATTTTTGGCACACGGAGGCGCCTCACAATTTCTCGCACCATTCCGAGTCCGGCGGACGAAGTCGGCCAGCCCCACCCCCCAAGGCTATAGCCCACCCGTTTTTGTGGCCTTTTTCCGCTGGACGAACTTGGCGCCCCGGCCTTCGGGCTGGTATTTTTGGGCGCGGCTGTGCGCGCGGACTATTTTTGGCACACGGAGGCGCCTCGCAAAGTCTCGCGCCATTCCGAGTCCGGCGGACGAAGTTGGCCAGCACCACCCCCCAAGGATATAGCCCACCCGTTTTTGTGGCCTTTTACCGCTGGACGAACTTGGCGCCCCGGCCTTCGGGCGGGTATTTTTGGGCGCGGATGTGCCCGCGGCCTATTTTTGGCACACGGAGGTGCCTCGCAAAAAATCTTGCGCCATTCCGAGTCCGGCGGAGGAAGTTGGCCAGCCCCACCCCCCAAGGCTATAGCCCACCCGTTTTTGTGGCCTTTTTCCGTTGGACGAACTTGGCGCCCCGGCCTTCGGGCGGGTATTTTTGGGCGCCGCTGTGCCCGCGGCTTATTTTTGGCACACGGAGGCGCCTCGCAAAGTCTCGCGCCATTCCGAGTCCGGCGGACGAAGTTGCCCAGCCCCACCCCCCAAGGGTATAGCCCACCTGTTTTTGTGGCCCTTTTCCGCTGGACGAACTTGGCACCCCGGCCATCGGGCGGGTATTTTTTGGCGCGGCTGTGCCCGCGGCCTATTTTTGGCACACGGAGGCGCCTCGCAAAGTCTCGCGCCATTCCGAGTCCGGCGGACGAAGTTGGCCAGCCCCACCCCCCAAGGCTATGGCCCAACCGTTTTTGTGGCCTTTTTCCGCTGGACGAACTTGGCGCCCCGGCCTTCGGGCGGGTATTTTTGGGCGCGGCTGCGTCCGCGGCCTATTTTTGGCACACGGTAGCACCTCGGAAAGTCTCGCGCCACTTTGAGTCCGGCGGACGAAGTTGGCCAGCCCCACCCCCCAAGGCTATGGCCCAACCGTTTTTGTGGCCTTTTTCCGCTGGACGAACTTGGCGCCCCGGCCTTCGGGCGGGTATTTTTGGGCGCGGCTGTGCCCGCGGCCTATTTTTGGCACACGGAGGCGCCTCGCAAAGTCTCGCGCCATTCCGAGTCCGGCGGACGAAGTTGGCCAGCCTCACCCCCCAAGGCTATAGCCCACCCGTTTTTGTGGCCTTCTCCGCTGGACGAACTTGGCGCCCCGGCCTTCGGGCGGGTATTTTTGGGCGCGGCTGTGCCCGCGGCCTATTTTTGACACACGGAGGCGCCTCGCAAAGTCTTGAGCCATTCCGAGTCCGGCGGACGAAGTTGGCCAGCCCCACCCCCCAAGGCTAAAGCCCACCCGTTTTTGGGGCCTTTTTCCACTGGACGAACTTGGCGCCCCGGCCTTCGGGCGGGTATTTTTGGGCGCGGCTGTGCCCGCGGCCTATTTTTGGCACACGGAGGCGCCTCGCAAAGGCTCGCGCCATTCCGAGTCCGGCGGACGAAGTTGGCCAGCCCCACCCCCCAAGGCTATAGCCCACCCGTTTTTGTGGCCTTTTTCCGCTGGACGAACTGGGCGCCCCGGCCTTCGGGCGGGTATTTTTGGGCGCGGCTGTGCCCGCGGCCTATTTTTGGTACACGGAGGCGCCTCGGAAAGTCTCGCACCATTCCGAGTCCGGCGGACGAAGTTGGCCGGCCCCACCCCCCAAGGCTATAGGCCACCCGTTTTTGTGGCCTTTTTCCGCTGGACGAACTTGGCGCCCCGGCCTTCGGGCGGGTATTTTTGGCACGGCTGTGCCCGCGGCCTATTTTGGCACACGGAGGCGCCTCGCAAAGTCTCGCGCAATTCCGAGTCCGGCGGACGAAGTTGGCCGGCCCCACCACACAAGGCTATAGGCCACCCGTTTTTGTGGCCTTTTTCCGCTGGACGAACTTGGCGCCCCGGCCTTCGGGCGGGTATTTTAGGGCGCGGCTGTGCCCGCGGCCTATTTTTGGCACACGGAGATGCCTCGCAAAGTCTCGAGCCATTCCGAGTCCGGCGGATGAAGTTGGCCAGCCCCACCCCCCAAGGCTATAGCCCACCCGTTTTTGTGGCCTTTTACCGCTGGACGAACTTGGTGCCCCGGCCTTTGGGCGGGTATTTTTGGGCGCGGCTGTGCCCGCGGCCTATTTTTGGCACACGGAGGCGCCTCGCAAAGTCTCGCGCCATTCCGAGTCCGGCGGACGAAGTTGGCCAGCCCCACCCCCCAAGGCTGTAGCCCACCCGTTTTTGTGGCCTTTTTCCGCTGGACGAACTTGGCGCCCCGGCCTTCGGGCGGGTATTTTTGGGCGCGGCTATGCCCGCGGCCTATTTTTGGCACACAGAGGCACCTCGCAAAGTCTCGAGCCATTCCGAGTCCGGCGGACGAAGTTGGCCAGCCCCACCCCCCAAGGCTATAGCCCACCCGTTTTTGTGGCCTTTTATCGCTGGACGAACTTGGCGCCCCGGCCTTCGGGCGGGTATTTTTTGGCGCGGCTGTGCCCGCGGCCTATTTTTGGTACACGGAGGCGCCTCGGAAAGTCTCGCACCATTCCGAGTCCGGCGGACGAAGTTGGCCGGCCCCACCCCCCAAGGCTATAGGCCACTCGTTTTTGTGGCCTTTTTCCGCTGGACGAACTTGGCGCCCCGGCCTTCGGGCGGGTATTTTTGGGCGCGGCTGTGCCCGCAGCCTATTTTTGGCACACGGAGGCACCTCGCAAAGTCTCGAGCCATTCCGAGTCCGGCGGACGAAGTTGGCCAGCCCCACCCCCCAAGGCTATAGCCCACCCGTTTTTGTGGCCTTTTTCCGCTGGACGAACTTGGTGCCCCGGCCTTCGGGCGGGTATTTTTGGGTGCCGCTGGGCCCCCGGCCTATATTTGGCACACGGAGGCGCCTCGCAAAGTCTCGTGCCATTCCGAGTCTGGCGGACGAAGTGGGCCAGCCCCACCCCCCAAGGCTATAGCCCACCCGTTTTTGTGGCCTTTTTCCGCTGGACGAACTTGGCGCCCCGGCCTTCGGGCTGGTATTGCTGGGCGCGGCTGTGCGGGCGGCCTATTTTTGGCACACAGAGGCGCCTCGCAAAGTCTCGCGCCATTCCGAGTCCGGCGGACGAAGTTGGCCAGCCCCACCCCCCAAGGCTATAGCCCACCCGTTTTTGTGGCCTTTTACCGCTGGATTTAACTTGGCGCCCGGACTTGGGCGGGTATTTTTGGGCGCGGCTGTGCCCCCACTGCCTATTTTTGGCACACGGAGGCGCTTCGCAATGTCTCGCGCCATTCCGATTCCGGCGGACGAAGTTGGCCAGCACGACCCCCCAAGGCTATAGCCCACCCGTTTTTGTGGCCTTTTACCGCTCGACGAACTTGGCGGCCCGGCCTTTGGGCAGGTATTTTTGGGCGCGGCTGTGTCCGCGGCCTATTTTTGGCACAAGGAGGCACCTCGCAAAGTCTCGCGCCATTCCGAGTCCGGCGGATGAAGTGGGCCAGCCCCACCCCACAAGGCTATAGCCCACCCGTTTTTGTGGCCTTTTTCCGCTGGACGAACTTGGTGCCCCGGCCTTCGGGCGGGTATTTTTGGGTGCCGCTGGGCCCCCGGCCTATTTTTGGCACACGGAGTCGCCTCGCAAAGTCTCGCGCCATTCCGAGTCTGGCGGACGAAGTGGGCCAGCCCCACCCCCCAAGGCTATAGCCCACCCGATTTAGTGGCCTTTTACCGCTGGACGAACTTGGCGGCCCGGCCTTCGGGCGGTTATTTTTGGGTACGGCTGTGCCCGCGGCCTATTTTTGGCACACGGAGGCGCCTCGCAAAGTCTCGCACGATTCCGAGTCCGGCGGACGAAGTTGGCCAGCCGCACCCCCCAAGGCTATAGCCCACCCGTTTTTGTGGCCTTTTTCCGCTGGACGAACTTGGCGTCCCGGCCTTCGGGCGGGTATTTTTGGGTGCCGCTGTGCCCGCGGCGTATTTTTGGCACATGGAGGCGCCTCGCAATGTCTCGCGCCATTCCGAGTCCGGCAGACGAAGTCGGCCAGCCCCACCCCCCAAGGCTATAGCCCACCCGTTTTTGTGGCCTTTTTCCGCTGGACAAACTTGGCGCCCTGGCCTTCGGGCGGGTTTTTTTGGGCGCGGCTGTGCCCGGGCCAATTTTTGGCACACGGAGGAACCTCGCAAATACTCGCGCCATTCCGAGTCCGGCGGACGAAGTGGGCCAGCCCACCCCCCAAGGCTATAGCCCACCCGTTTTTGTGGCCTTTTTCCGCTGGACGAACTTGGCGGCCCGGCCCTCGGGCGGATATTTTTGGGCGCGGCTGTGCCCGCGGCCTATTTTTGGCACATGGAGGTGCCACACAATGTCTCGCGCCATTCCGTGTCCGGCGGACGAAGTTGGCCAGCCTCACCCCCCAAGGCTATAGCCCACCCGTTTTTGTGGCCTTTTACCGCTGGACGAACTTGGCGCCCCGGAATTCGGGCTGGTATTGTTGGGCGCGGCTGTGCGCGCGGCCTATTTTTGGCACACGGAGGCGCCTCGCAAAGTCTCGCGCCATTCCGAGTCCGGCGGACGAAGTTGGCCAGCACCACCCCCCAAGGATATAGCCCACCCGTTTTTGTGGCCTTTTACCGCTGGACGAACTTGGCGCCCCGGCCTTCGGGCGGGTATTTTTGGGTGCCGCTCTGCCCACGGCCTATTTTTGGCACACGGAGGCGCGTCGCAAAGTCTCGCGCCATTCCGAGTCCGGCGGACGAAGTTGGCCAGCCCCACCCCCCAAGGCTATAGCCCACCCGTTTTTGTGGCCTTTTACCGCTGGACGAACTTGGCGCCCCGGCCTTCGGGGGTTATTTTTGGGTGCGGCTGTGCCCGCGGCCTATTTTTGGCACACGGAGGCGCGTCGCAAAGTCTCGCGCCATTCCGAGTCCGGCGGACGAAGTTGGCCAGCCCCACCCCCCAAGGCTATAGCCCACCCGTTTTTGTGGCCTTTTACCGCTGGACGAACTTGGCGCCCCGGACTTCGGGCGGGTATTTTTGGGCGCGGCTGTGCCCGCAGCCTATTTTTGGCACACGGAGGTGCCTCGCAATGTCTCGCGCCATTCCGAGTCCGGCGGACGAAGTTGGCCAGCCCCACCACCCAAGGCTATAGCCCACCCGTTTTTGTGGCCTTTTTCCGCTGGACGAACTTGGCGCCCCGGCCTTCGGGCTGGTATTGTTGGACGCGGCTGTGCGCGCGGCCTATTTTTGGCACACGGAGGCGCCTCGCAAAGTCTCGCGCCATTCCGAGTCCGGCGGACGAAGTTGGCCAGCACCACCCCCCAAGGCTATAGCCCACCCGTTTTTGTGGCCTTTTACCGATCGACGAACTTGGCGGCCTGGCCTTTGGGCAGGTATTTTTGGGCGCGGCTGTGTCCGCGGCCTATTTTTGGCACAAGGAGGCGCCTCGCAAAGTCTCGCGCCATTCCGAGTCCGGCGGATGAAGTGGGCCAGCCCACCCCCCAAGGCTATAGCCCACCCGTTTTTGTGGCCTTTTTCCGCTGGACGAACTTGGCGCCCCGGCCTTCGGGCGGGTATTTTTTGGTGCCGCTCTGCCCACGGCCTATTTTTGGCACACGGAGGCGCCTCGCAAAGTCTCGCGCCATTCCGAGTCTGGCGGAAGAAGTTGGCCAGCCCCACCCCCCAAGGCTATAGCCCACCCGATTTTGTGGCCTTTTACCGCTGGACGAACTTGGCGCCCCGGCCTTCGGGTGGTTATTTTTGGGTGCGGCTGTGCCCGCGACCTATTTTTGGCACACGGAGGCGCCTCGCAAAGTCTTGCGCCATTCCGAGTCCGGCGGACGAAGTTGGCCAGCCCCACCCCCCAAGGCTATAGCCCACCCGTTTTTGTGGCCTTTTTCCGCTGGACGAACTTGGCGCCCCGGCCTTCGGTCGGGTATTTTTGGGCGCGGCTGTGCCCGCGGCCTATTTTTGGCACATGGAGGTGCCACGCAAAGTCTCGCGCCATTCCGAGTCCGGCGGACGAAGTTGGCCAGCCCCACCCCCCAAGGCTATAGCCCACCCGATTTTGTGGCCTTTTACCGCTGGACGAACTTGGCGCCCCGGCCTTCGGGTGGTTATTTTTGGGTGCGGCTGTGCCACACCCTATTTTGGCACACGGAGGCGCCTCGCAAAGTCTTGCGTCATTCCGAGTCCGCGGACGGTTGGCCAGCCCCACCCCCCAAGGCTATAGCCCACCCGTTTTTGTGGCCTTTTTCCGCTGGACGAACTTGGCGTCCCGGCCTTCGGGCGGGTATTTTTGGGTGCCGCTGTGCCCGCGGCCTATTTTTGGCACACGGAAGCGGCTCACAAAGTCTCGCGCCATTCCGAGTCCGGCGGACGAAGTTGGCCAGCCCCACCCCCCAAGGCTATAGCCCACCCGTTTTTGTGGCCTTTTACCGCTGGACGAACTTGGCGTCCCGGCCTTCGGGCGGGTATTTTTGGGTGCCGCTGTGCCCGCGGCCTATTTTTGGCACACGGAAGCGGCTCACAAAGTCTCGCGCCATTCCGAGTCCTGCGGACGAAGTTGGCCAGCCCCACCCCCCAAGGCTATAGCCCACCCGTTTTGGTGGCCTTTTTCCGCTGGACGAACTTGGCGCCCCGGCCTTCGGGCGGGTATTTTTGGGTGCCGCTGTGCCCGCGGCCTATTTTTGGCACACGGAAGCGGCTCGCAAAGTCTCGCGCCATTCCGAGTCCGGCGGACGAAGTTGGCCAGCCCCACCCCCCAAGGCTATAGCCCACCCGTTTTTGTGGCCTTTTACCGCTGGACGAACTTGGCGCCCCGGCCTTCGGGGGTTATTTTTTGGTACGGCTGTGCCCGCGGCCTATTTTTGGCACACGGAGGCGCGTCGCAAAGTCTCGCGCCATTCCGAGTCCGGCGGACGAAGTTGGCCAGCCCCACCCCCCAAGGCTATAGCCCACCCGTTTTTGTGGCCTTTTTCCGCTGGACGAACTTGGCGTCCCGGCCTTCGGGCGGGTATTTTTGGGTGCCGCTGTGCCCGCGGCCTATTTTTGGCACACGGAAGCGGCTCGCAAAGTCTCGCGCCATTCCGAGTCCGGCGGACGAAGTTGGCCAGCCCCACCCCCCAAGGCTATAGCCCACCCGTTTTGGTGGCCTTTTTCCGCTGGACGAACTTGGCGCCCCGGCCTTAGGGCGGGTATTATTAGGTATGGCTGTGCCCACGGCCTATTTTTGGCACACGGAAGCGGATCGCAAAGTCTCGCGCCATTCCGAGTCCGGCGAACGAAGTTGCCCAGCCCCACCCCCCAAGGCTATAGCCCACCCGTTTTTGTGGCCTTTTTCCGATGGACGAACTTGGCGCCCCGGCCTTCGGTCGGGTATTTTTGGGCGCGGCTGTGCCCGCGGCCTATTTTTGGCACATGGAGGTGCCACGCAAAGTCTCGCGCCATTCCGAGTCCGGCGGACGAAGTTGGCCAGCCCCACCCCCCAAGGCTATAGCCCACCCGTTTTTGTGGCCTTTTACCGCTGGAGGAGCTTGGCGCCCCGGCCTTCGAGATGGTATTTTTGGGTGCGGCTGTGCCCGCGGCCTATTTTTGGCACACGGAGGCGCGTCACAAAGTCTCGCGCCATTCCGAGTCCGCGGACGATGTTGGCCAGCCCCACCCCCAAGGCTATAGCCCACCCGTTTTGTGGCCTTTTACCGCTGGACGAACTTGGCGCCCGGCCTTCGGGAGGTTATTTTTGGGTGCGGCTGTGCCCAAGGCCTATTTTTTGGCACACGGAGTCGCGTCACAAAGTCTCGCGCCATTCCGAGTCCGGCGGACGGTTTGGCCAGCCCCACCCCCAAGGCTATAGCCCACCCGTTTTTGTGGCCTTTTACCGCTGGACGAACTTGGCGCCCGGCCTTCGGGCGGGTATTTTTAGGCGCGGCTGTGCCCCGGCCTATTTTTGGCACACGGAGGAGCCTCGCAGTCTCGCGCCATTCCGAGTCCGGCGGACGAAGTCGGCCATCCCCACCCCCCAAGGCTATAGCCCACCCGGTTTTGTGGCCTTTTACCGCTGGACGAACTTGGCGCCCCGGCCTTCGGGCGGTTATTTTTGGGTGCGGCTGTGCCTGCGGCCTATTTTTGGCACACGGAGGCGCGTCGTAAAGTCTCGCGCCATTCCGAGTCCGGCGGACGAAGTTGACCAGCCCCACCCCCCAAGGCTATAGCCCACCCGATTTTGTGGCCTTTTACCGCTGGACGAACTTGGCGCCCCGGCCTTCGGGGGTTATTTTTGGGTGCGGCTGTGCCCGCGACCTATTTTTGGCACACGGAGGCGCCTCGCAAAGTCTTGCGTCATTCCGAGTCCGGCGGACGAAGTTGGCCAGCCCCACCCCCCAAGGCTATAGCCCACCCGTTTTTGTGGCCTTTTTCCGCTGGACGAACTTGGCGTCCCGGCCTTCGGGCGGGTATTTTTGGGTGCCGCTGTGCCCGCGGCCTATTTTTGGCACACGGACGCGGCTCTCAAAGTCTCGCGCCATTCCGAGTCCGGCGGACGAAGTTGGCCAGCCCCACCCCCCAAGGCTATAGCCCACCCGTTTTTGTGGCCTTTTACCGCTGGACGAACTTGGCGTCCCGGCCTTCGGGCGGGTATTTTTGGGAGCCGCTGTGCCCGCGGCCTATTTTTTTGGCACACGGAAGCGGCTCACAAAGTCTCGCGCCATTCCGAGTCCTGCGGACGAAGTTGGCCAGCCCCACCCCACAAGGCTATAGCCCACCCGTTTTTGTGGCCTTTTTCCGATGGACGAACTTGGCGCCCCGGCCTTCGGGCGGGTAGTTTTGGGTGCCGCTGTGCCCGCCTGGCCTATTTTTGGCACACGGAAGCGGCTCGCAAAGTCTCGCGCCATTCCGAGTCCGGCGGACGGTTGGCCTGCCCCACTCCCAAGGCTATAGCCCACCCGTTTTTGTGGCCTTTTACCGCTGGACGAACTTGGCGCCCCGGCCTTCGGGGGTTATTTTTTGGTACGGCAGTGCCCGCGGCCTATTTTTGGCCCCCCGAAGCGCGTCGCCAAGTCTCGCGCCATTCCGAGTCCGGCGGACGAAGTTGGCCAGCCCCACCCCCCAAGGCTATAGCCCACCCGTTTTTGTGGCCTTTTTCTGCTGGACGAACTTGGCGGCCCGGCCTTAGGGCGGGGCTTTTTGGGTGCCGCTGTGCCCGCGGCCTATTTTTGGCACACGGAAGCGGCTCGCAAAGTCTCGTGCCATTCCGAGTCCGGCGGACGAAGTTGGCCAGCCCCACCCCCCAAGGCTATAGCCCACCCGTTTTGGTGGCCTTTTTCCGCTGGACGAACTTGGCGCCCCGGCCTTAGGGCGGGTATTATTAGGTACGGGTGTGCCCACGGCCTATTTTTGGCACACGGAAGCGGCTCGCAAAGTCTCGCGCCATTCCGAGTCCGGCGAACGAAGTTGCCCAGCCCCACCCCCCAAGGCTATCGCCCACCCGTTTTTGTGGCCTTTTTCCGCTGGACGAACTTGGCGCCCCGGCCTTCGGTCGGGTATTTTTGGGCGCGGCTGTGCCCGCGGCCTATTTTTGGCACACGGAGGTGCCACGCAAAGTCTCGCGCCATTCCGAGTCCGGCGGACGAAGTTGGCCAGCCCCACCCCCCAAGGCTATAGCCCACCCGTTTTTGTGGCCTTTTACCGCTGGAGGAGCTTGGCGCCCCGGCCTTCGGGATGGTATTTTTGGGTGCGGCTGTGCCCGCGGCCTATTTTTGGCACACGGAGGCGCGTCGCAAAGTCTCGCGCCATTCCGAGTCCGGCGGACGATGTTGGCCAGCCCCACCCCCCAAGGCTATAGCCCACCCGTTTTTGTGGCCTTTTACCGCTGGACGAACTTGGCGCCCCGGCCTTCGGGAGGTTATTTTTGGGTGCGGCTGTGCCCGCGGCCTATTTTTGGCACACGGAGTCGCGTCACAAAGTCTCGCGCCATTCCGAGTCCGGCGGACGAAGTTGGCCAGCCCCACCCCCCAAGGCTATAGCCCACCCGTTTTTGTGGCCTTTTACCGCTGGACGAACTTGGCGCCCCGGCCTTCGGGCGGGTATTTTTGGGCGCGGCTGTGCCCCGGCCTATTTTTGGTACACGGAGGTGCCTCGCAAAGTCTCGCACCATTCCGAGTCCGGCGGACGAAGTTGGCCAGCCCCACCCCACAAGGCTATAGCCCACCCGTTTTTGTGGCCTTTTTCCGCTGGATGAACTTGGCGCCCGGCCTTCGGGCGGTTATTTTTGGTGCGGCTGTGCCTGCGGCCTATTTTTGGCACACGGAGGCGCGTCGCAAAGTCTCGCGCCATTCCGAGTCCGGGCGGACGGTTGACCAGCCCCACCCCCAAGGCTATAGCCCACCGTTTTGTGGCCTTTTGCCGCTGGACGAACTTGGCGCCCGGCCTTCGGGCGGTTATTTTTGGTGCGGCTCTGCCCGCGCCTTTTGGCACCCGGAGGCGCCTCGCAAACTCTCGCGCCTTTCCGAGTCCGGGGCGGACGGTGGGCCAGCCCCACCCCCGGGGCTATAGCCCACCCGTTTTGTGGCCTTTTTCCGCTGGACGAATTTGGCGCCCGGCCTTCGGGCAGGTATTTTTGGGCGCGGCTGTGCCCGTGGCCTATTTTTGGCACACGGAGGTGCCTCGCAAAGTCTCGCGCAATTCCGAGTCCGGCGGACGAAGTTGGCCAGCCCCACCCCCCAAGGCTATAGCCCACCCGTTTTTGTGGCCTTTTTCCGCTGGGCGAATTTGGCGCCCCGGCCTTCGGGCGGGTATTTTTGGGCGCGGCTGTGCCCGCGGCCTATTTTTTGCACACGGAGGTGCGTCGCAAAGTCTCGCGCCATTCCGAGTCCGGCGGACGAAGTTGGCCAGCCCCACCCCCCAAGGCTATAGCCCACCCGTTTTTGTGGCCTTTTTCCGCTGGACGAACTTGGCGCCCCGGCCTTCGGGCGGGTATTTTTGGGCGCCGCTGTGCCCGCGGCCTATTTTTGGCACACGGAGGCGCCTCACAATTTCTCGCACCATTCCGAGTCCGGCGGACGAAGTCGGCCAGCCCCACCCCCCAAGGCTATAGCCCACCCGTTTTTGTGGCCTTTTTCCGCTGGACGAACTTGGCGCCCCGGCCTTCGGGCTGGTATTTTTGGGCGCGGCTGTGCGCGCGGACTATTTTTGGCACACGGAGGCACCTCGCAAAGTCTCGCACCATTCCGAGTCCGGCGGACGAAGTTGGCCAGCACCACCCCCCAAGGATATAGCCCACCCGTTTTTGTGGCCTTTTACCGCTGGACGAACTTGGCGCCCCGGCCTTCGGGCGGGTATTTTTGGGCGCGGATGTGCCCGCGGCCTATTTTTGGCACACGGAGGTGCCTCGCAAAAAATCTTGCGCCATTCCGAGTCCGGCGGAGGAAGTTGGCCAGCCCCACCCCCCAAGGCTATAGCCCACCCGTTTTTGTGGCCTTTTTCCGCTGGACGAACTTGGCGCCCCGGCCTTCGGGCGGGTATTTTTGGGCGCCGCTGTGCCCGCGGCTTATTTTTGGCACACGGAGGCGCCTCGCAAAGTCTCGCGCCATTCCGAGTCCGGCGGACGAAGTTGCCCAGCCCCACCCCCCAAGGCAATAGCCCACCTGTTTTTGTGGCCATTTTCCGCTGGACGAACTTGGCGCCCCGGCCTTCGGGCGGGTATTTTTTGGCGCGGCTGTGCCCGCGCCCTATTTTTGGCACACGGAGGCGCCTCACAAAGTCTCGCGCCATTCCGAGTCCGGGGGACGAAGTTGGCCAGCCCTACCCCCCAAGGCTATAGACCACCCGTTTTTGTGGCCTTTTACCGCTGGACGAACTTGGCGCCCCGGCCTTCGGGCGGGTATTTTTGGGTGTGGCTGTGCCCGTGGCCTATTTTTGGCACACGGAGGCGCCTCGCAAAGTCTCGCGCCATTTCGAGTCCGGCGGACGAAGTGGGCCAGCCCCACCCCCCAAGGCTATAGCCCACCCGTTTTTGTAGCCTTTTTCCGTTGGACGAACTTGGCGCCCAGGCCTTCGGGTGGGTATTTTTGGGCGCGGCTGTACCCGGGTCCTATTTTTGGCACACGGAGGTGCCTCGCAAAGTCTCGCGCCATTCCGAGTCCGGCGGACGAAGTTGGCCAGCCCCACCCCCCAAGGCTGTAGCCCACTCGTTTTTGTGGCCTTTTACCACAGGACGAACTTGGCGCCCCGGCCGTCGGTCGGGTATTTTTGGCTGCGGCTGTGCCCGCGGCCTATTTTTGGCACACGGAGGCGCCTCGCAAAAAATCTCGCGCCATTCCGAGTCCGGCGGAGGAAGTTGGCCAGCGCCACCCCCCAAGGCTATAGCCCACCCGTTTTTGTGGCCTTTTTCCGCTGGACGAACTTGGCGCCCCGGCCTTCGGGCAGGTATTTTTGGGCGCCGCTGTGCCCGCGGCCTATTTTTGGCACACGGAGGCGCCTCGCAATGTCTCGCGCCATTCCGAGTCCGGCGGACGAAGTTGCCCAGCCCCACCCCCCAAGGCTATAGCCCACCTGTTTTTGTGGCCCTTTTCCGCTGGACAAACTTGGCGCCCCGGCCTTCGGGCGGGTATTTTTGGGCGCGGCTGTGCCCGCGCCCTATTTTTGGCACACGGAGGCGCCTCGCGAAGGCTCGCGCCATTCCGAGTCCGGCGGACGAAGTTGGCCAGCCCCACCCCGCAAGGCTATAGCCCACCCGTTTTTGTGGCCTTTTTCCGCAGGACCAGACTTGCGCCCGCCCTTGGCGGGTATTTTTTTAAGCGGCTGTGCCTGTGGGCCTATTTTTTGGCACACGGAGGCGCCTCGCAATTTCTCGCGCCATTCCGAGTCCGGCGGACGAAGTCGGCCAGCCCCACCACCCAAGGCTATAGCCCACCCGTTTTTGTGGCCTTTTTCCGCTGGACGAACTTGGCGCCCCGGCCTTCGGGCTGGTATTTTTGGGCGCGGCTGTGCGCGCGGACTATTTTTGGCACACGGAGGCACCTCGCAAAGTCTGGCGCCATTCCGAGTCCGGCGGACGAAGTTGGCCAGCACCACCCCCCAAGGCTATAGCCCACCCGTTTTTGTGGCCTTTTACCGCTGGACGAACTTGGCGCCCCGGCCTTCGGGTGGGTATTTTTGGGCGCGGCTGTACCCGGGGCCTATTTTTGGCACACGGAGGTGCCTCGCAAAGTCTCGCGCCATTCCGAGTCCGGCGGACGAAGTTGGCCCGCCCCACCCCCCAAGGCTGTAGCCCACTCGTTTTTGTGGCCTTTTACCGCTGGACGAACTTGGCGCCCCGGCCGTCGGTCGGGTATTTTTGGCCGCGGCTGTGCCCGCGGCCTATTTTTGGCACACGGAGGCGCCTCGCAAAGGCTCGCGCCATTCCGAGTCCGGCGGACGAAGTTGGCCAGCCCCACCCCCCAAGGCTATAGCCCACCCGTTTTTGTGGCCTTTTACCGCTGGACGAACTTGGCGCCCCAGCCTTTGGGCGGATATTTTTGGGCGCGGCTGTGCCCACGGCCTATTTTTGGCACACGGAGGTGCCTCGTAAAGTCTCGCGCCATTCCGAGTTCGGCGGACGAAGTTGGCCAGCCCCACCCCCCAAGGCTATAGCCCACCCGTTTTTGTGGCCTTTTTCCGCTAGACGAACATGGCGCCCCGGCCTTCGGGCGGGTATTTTTGGGCGCGGCTGTGGTCGCGGCCTATTTTTAGCACACGGAGGCACCTCGCAAAGTCTTGCGCCATTCCGAGTCCGGCGGACGAAGTTGGCCAGCCCCACCCCCCAAGGCTATAGCCCACCCGTTTTTGTGGCCTTTTTCCGCTGGACGAACTTGGCGCCCCGACCTTAGGGCGGGTATTTTTGGGCGCTGCTGTGCCCGCGGCCTATTTTTGGCACACGGAGGAGCCTCGCAAAGTCTCGCGCCATTCCGAGTCCGGCGGATGAAGATGCCCAGCCCCACCCCCCAAGGCTATAGCCCACCCGTTTTTGTGGCCTTTTTCGGCTGGACGAACTTGGCGCCCCGGCCTTCGGGCCGGTATTTTTGGGCGCGGCTGTGGCCGCTGCCAAATTTTTGGTACACGGAGGCGCCTCGCAAAGTCTCGCGCCATTCCGAGTCCGGCGGACGAAGTTGGCCAGCCCCACCCCCCAAGGCTATAGCCCACCCGTTTTTGTGGCCTTTTTCCGCTGGACGAACTTGGCGCCCCGGCCTTCGGGCGGGTATTTTTGGGCGCGGCTGTGCCCCGGCCTATTTTTGGCACACGGAGGACCCTCGTAAAGTCTCACGCCATTCCGAGTCCGGCGGACGAAGATGCCCAGCCCCACCCCCAAAGGCTATAGCCCACCCGTTTTTGTGGCCTTTTTCCGCTGGACGAACTTGGGACCCCGGCCTTCGGGCGGGTATTTTTGGGCGCGGCTGTGCCCGCGGACTATTTTTGGCACACAGAGGTGCCTCGCAAAGTCTCGCGCCATTCCGAGTCCGGCGGACGAAGTTGGCCAGCCCCACCCCCCAAGGCTATATCCCAACCGTTTTTGTGGCCTTTTTCCGCTGGACGAACTTGGCGCCCCGGCCTTCGGGCGGTTATTTTTGCGCGCGGCTGTGGTCGCGGCCTATTTTTGGCACACGGAGGCGCCTCACAAAGTCTCGCGCCATTCCGAGTGCGGCGGACGAAGTTGGCCAGCCCCACCCCCCAAGGCTATAGCCCACCCGTTTTTGTGGCCTTTTTCCGCTGGACGAACTTGGCGCCCCGACCTTCGGGAAGGTATTTTTGGGTGCGGCTGTGCCCGCGGCCTATTTTTGGCACACGGAGGCACCTCGCAAAGTCTCGCGCCATTCCGAGTCCGGCGGACGAAGTTGGCCAGCGCCACCCCCCAAGGCTATAGCCCACCCGTTTTTGTGGCCTTTTTCCGCTGGACGAACTTGGCGCCCCGGCCTACGGGCGGGTATTTTTGGAGGCGGCTGTGCCCGCGGCCTATTTTTGCCACACGGAGGAGCCACGCAAAGTCTCGCGCCATTCCGAGTCCGGCGGACAAAGTTGGCCAGCCCCACCCCCCAAGGCTATAGCCCACCCGTTTTTGTGGCCTTTTTCCGCTGGACGAACTTGGCGCCCCGGCCTTCGGGCGGCTATTTTTGGGCGCGGCTGTGCCCGCGGCCTATTTTTGCCACACGGACGCGCCTCGCAAAGTCTCGCGCCATTCCGAGTCCGGCGGACGAAGTTGGCCAGCCCCACCCCCCAAGGCTATAGCCCACCCGTTTTTGTGGCCTTTTTCCGCTGGACGAACTTGGCGCCCCGGCCTTCGGGCGGGTATTTTTGGACGCGGCTGTGCCCGCGGCCTATTTTTGGCACACGGAGGAGCCAAGCAAAGTCTCGCGCCATTCCGAGTTCGGCGGACGAAGTTGGCCAGCCCCACCCCCCAAGGCTATAGCCCACCCGTTTTTGTGGCCTTTTTCCGCTGGACGAACTTGGCGCCCCGGCCTTCGGGTGGGTATTTTTGGGCGCGGCTTTGTCCGCGGCCTATTTTTGGCACACGGAGGCGCCTCGCAAAGTCTCGAGCCATTCCGAGTCCGGCGGACGAAGTTGGCCAGCCCCAACCCCCAAGGCTATAGCCCACCCGTTTTTGTTGCCTTTTTCCGCTGGACGAACTTGGCGCCCCGGCCTTCGGGCGGGTATTATTGGGTGCGGCTATGCCCGTGACCTATTTTTGGCACACGGAGGCGCCTCGCAAAGTCTCGCGCCATTCCGAGTCCGGCGGACGAAGTGGGCCAGCCCCACCCCCCAAGGCTATAGCCCACCCGTTTTTGTGGCCTTTTTCAGCAGGACGAACATGGCGCCCGGCCTTCGGCGGGTATTTTTGGACGCGGCAGTGGCCATGCCTATTTTTGGCACACGGAGGTGCCTCACAAAGTCTCGCGCCATTCCGAGTCCGGCGGACGAAGTTGGCCAGCCCCACCCCCCAAGGCTATAGCCCACCCGTTTTTGTGGCCTTTTTCCGCTGGACGAACTTGGCGGCCCGACCTTCGGGAAGGTATTTTTGGGTGCGGCTGTGCCCGCGGCCTATTTTTGGCACACGGAGGCACCTCGCAAAGTCTCGCGCAATTCCGAGTCCGGCGGACGAAGTTGGCCAGCGCCACCCCCCAAGGCTATAGCCCACCCGTTTTTGTGGCCTTTTTCCGCTGGACGAACTTGGCGGCCCGACCTTCGGGAAGGTATTTTTGGGTGCGGCTGTGCCCGCGGCCTATTTTTGCCACACGGACGCGCGCCTCACAAAGTCTCGAGCCATTCCGAGTCCGGGCGGATTTGGTTGGCCAGCCCCACCCCCAAGGCTATGGCCCACCCGCTTTTGTGGCCATTTACCCTGGACGACTTTGCGCCCCCCTTCGGCGGGTATTTTGGGCGCGGCTGTACCCGCGGCCTATTTTTGGCACACGGACGCCCGTCGCTAAGTCTCGCGCCATTCCGAGTCCGGCGGACGAAGTTGGCCAGCCCCTCCACCCACGGCTATGGCCCACCCTTTTTTGTGGCCATTTACCCTGGATTTGTCTTGCGCCCCGCCCTTCGGGCGGGTATTTTTGGGCGCTGCTGTTCCCGCTGTCTATTTTTGGCACACTGAGTCAGGTCGCTAAGTCTCGCGCCATTCCGAGTCCGGCGGACGAAGTTGGCCAGCCCAACCCCAAAGCCTATAGCCCACCCGTTTTTGTGGCCTTTTTCCGCTGGACGAACTTGGCGCCCGGCCTTCGGCGGGTATTTTTGGGCGCGGCTGTCCCCGCCCTATTTTTGCCACACGGACGCCTCGCAAAGTCTCGCACCATTCCGAGTCCGGCGGACGAGTTGGCCAGCCCCACCCCTAAGGCTATAGCCCACCCGTTTTTGTGGCCTTTTTCCGCTGGACGAACATGGCGCCCGGCCTTCGGCGGGGTATTTTGGGCGCGGCTGTGCCCGCGGCCTATTTTTGGCGCACGGAGGCGCCTCGCAAAGTCTCGCGCCATTCCGAGTTCGGGCGGACGGTTGGCCAGCCCACCCCCAAAGCCTATAGCCCACCCGTTTTTGTGGCCTTTTTCCGCTGGACGAACTTGGCGCCCCGGCCTTCGGGTGGGTATTTTTGGGCGCGGCTGTGCCCGCGGCCTATTTTTGCCACACGGACGTGCCTCACAAAGTCTCGAGCCATTCCGAGTCCGGCGGACGAAGTTGGCCAGCCCCACCCCCCAAGGCTATGGCCCACCCGTTTTTGTGGCCAATTACCACAGGACGAACATGGCGCCCCCGCCATCCGGCGGGTATTTTTGGGCGCGGCTGTACCCGCGGCCTATTTTTGGCACACGGAGGCACCTCGCAAAGTCTCGAGCCATTCCGAGTCCGGCGGACGAAGTTGGCCAGCCCCACCCCCCAAGGCTATGGCCCACCCGTTTTTGTGGCCATTTACCCCTGGACGAACATGGCGCCCCGCCCTTCGGGCTGGTATTTTTGGGCGCGGCTGTACCCGCGGCCTATTTTTGGCACACGGAGGCACGTCGCTAAGTCTCGCGCCATTCCGAGTCCGGCGGACGAAGTTGGCCAGCCCCACCCCCCAAGGCTATGGCCCACCCGTTTTTGTGGCCATTTACCCCTGGACGAACTTGGCGCCCCGCCCTTCGGGCGGGTATTTTTGGGCGCGGCTGTACCCGCGGCCTATTTTTGGCACACGGAGGCACCTCGCTAAGTCTCGCGCCATTCCGAGTCCGGCGGACGAAGTTGGCCAGCCCAACCCCAAAGCCTATAGCCCACCCGTTTTTGTGGCCTTTTTCCGCTGGACGAACTTGGCGGCCCGACCTTCGGGAAGGTATTTTTGGGTGCGGCTGTGCCCGCGGCCTATTTTTGCCACACGGACGCGCCTCACAAAGTCTCGAGCCATTCCGAGTCCGGCGGACGAAGTTGGCCAGCCCCACCCCCCAAGGCTATGGCCCACCCGTTTTTGTGGCCATTTACCCCTGGACGAACTTGGCGCCCCGCCCTTCGGGCGGGTATTTTTGGGCGCGGCTGTACCCGCGGCCTATTTTTGGCACACGGAGGCACGTCGCTAAGTCTCGCGCCATTCCGAGTCCGGCGGACGAAGTTGGCCAGCCCCACCCCCCAAGGCTATGGCCCACCCGTTTTTGTGGCCATTTACCCTGGGATTTGTCTTGGCGCCCCGCCCTTCGGGCGGGTATTTTTGGGCGCGGCTGTACCCGCGGCCTATTTTTGGCACACGGAGGCACCTCGCTAAGTCTCGCGCCATTCCGAGTCCGGCGGACGAAGTTGGCCAGCCCAACCCCAAAGCCTATAGCCCACCCGTTTTTGTGGCCTTTTTCCGCTGGACGAACTTGGCGCCCCGGCCTTCGGGCGGGTATTTTTGGGCGCGGCTGTTCCCGCGGCCTATTTTTGCCACACGGACGCGCCTCGCAAAGTCTCGCACCATTCCGAGTCCGGCGGACGAAGTTGGCCAGCCCCACCCCCTAAGGCTATAGCCCACCCGTTTTTGTGGCCTTTTTCCGCTGGACGAACATGGCGCCCCGGCCTTCGGGCGGGTATTTTTGGGCGCGGCTGTGCCCGCGGCCTATTTTTGGCGCACGGAGGCGCCTCGCAAAGTCTCGCGCCATTCCGAGTTCGGCGGACGAAGTTGGCCAGCCCAACCCCAAAGCCTATAGCCCACCCGTTTTTGTGGCCTTTTTCCGCTGGACGAACTTGGCGCCCCGGCCTTCGGGTGGGTATTTTTGGGCGCGGCTGTGCCCGCGGCCTATTTTTGCCACACGGACGTGCCTCACAAAGTCTCGAGCCATTCCGAGTCCGGCGGACGAAGTTGGCCAGCCCCACCCCCCAAGGCTATGGCCCACCCGTTTTTGTGGCCATTTACCCCTGGACGAACATGGCGCCCCGCCCTTCGGGCGGGTATTTTTGGGCGCGGCTGTACCCGCGGCCTATTTTTGGCACACGGAGGCACCTCGCAAAGTCTCGCGCCATTCCGAGTCCGGCGGACGAAGTTGGCCAGCCCCACCCCCCAAGGCTATAGCCCACTCGTTTTTGTGGCCTTTTACCGCTGGACGAACTTGGCGCCCCGGCCTTCGGGGGGGGTATTTTTTGGGGCGGCTGTGCCCGCGGCCTATTTTTGGCACACGGAGGCGCCTCGCAAAGTCTCGCGCCATTCCGAGTCCGGCGGACGAAGTTGGCCAGCCCCACCCCCCAAGGCTATAGCCCACCCGTTTTTATGGCCTTTTACCGCTGGACGAACTTGGCGCCCCGGCCTTCGGGCGGGTATTTTTGGGCGCGGCTGTGTCCGCGGCCTATTTTTGGCACACGGAGGGGCCTCGCAAAGTCTCGCGCCATTCCGAGTCCGGCGGACGAAGTTGGCCAGCCCCACCCCCCAAGGCTATAGCCCACCCGTTTTTGTGGCCGTTTTCCGCTGGACGAACTTGGCGCCCCGGCCTTCAGGCGGGTATTTTTGGGCACGGCTGTGCCCGCGGCCTATTTTTGGCACACGGAGGCACCTCGCAAAGTCTCGCGCCATTCCGATTCCGGCGGACGGAGTTGGCCAGCCCCACCCCCCAAGGCTATAGCCCACCCGTTTTTGTGGCCTTTTTCCGCTGGACGAACTTGGCGCCCCGGCCTTCGGGTGGGTAATTTTGGGTGCGGCTGTGCCCGCGGCCTATTTTTGCCACACGGACGCGCCTCGCAAAGTCTCGCGCCATTCCGAGTCCGGCGGACGAAGTTGGCCAGCCCCACCCCCCAAGGCTATAGCCCACCCGTTTTTGTGGCCTTTTTCCGCTGGACGAACATGGCGCCCCGGCCTTTGGGCGGGTATTTTTGGACGCGGCTGTGCCCGCGGCCTATTTTTGGCGCACGGAGGCACCTCGCAAAGTCTCGCGCCATTCCGAGTTCGGCGGACGAAGTTGGCCAGCCCAACCCCAAAGCCTATAGCCCACCCGTTTTTGTGGCCTTTTTCCGCTGGACGAACTTGGCGCCCCGGCCTTCGGACGGGTATTTTTGGGCGCGGCTGTGCCCGCGGCCTATTTTTGGCACACGGAGGCGCCTCGCAAAGTCTCGCGCCATTCCGTGTCCGGCGGACGAAGTTGGCCAGCCCCACCCCCCAAGGCTATAGCCCACCCGTTTTTGTGCCTTTTTCCGCTGGACGAACTTGGCGCCCCGGCCTTCGGGCAGGTATTTTTGGGCGCGGCTGTGCCCGCGTCCTATTTTTGGCACCCGGAGGCACCTCGCAAAGTCTCGCGTCATTCCGAGTCCGGCGGACGAAGTGGGCCAGCCCCACCCCCCAAGGCTATAGCGCACCCGTTTTTGTGGCCTTTTTCCGCTGGTCGAACTTGGCGCACCGACCTTCGGGTGGGTATTTTTGGGCGCGGCTGTGTCCGTGGCCTATTTTTAGCACACGGAGGTGCCTCGCAAAGTCTTGCGCCATTCCGAGTCCGGCGGACGAAGTTGGCCAGCCCCACCCCCCAAGGCTATAGCCCACCCGTTTTTGTGGCCTTTTTCCGCTGGGCCGACCGCCCGGCCTTCGGGCGGGTATTTTTAGGCGCGGCTGTGGCCGCGGCCTATTTTTGGCACAGGGAGGCGCCTCGCAAAGTCTCGCGCCATTCCGAGTCCGGCGGACGAAGTGGGCCAGCCCCAACCCCCAAGGCTATAGCCCACCCGTTTTTGTGGCCTTTTTCCGCTGGACGAACTTGGGGCCCCGGCCATCGGGGGGGTATTTTCGGGCACGGATGTGTCCGCGGCCTATTTTGGGCTCACGGAGGCGCCTCGCAAAGTCTCGCGCTATTCCGAGTCCGGCGGACGAAGTTGGCCAGCCCCACCCCCCAAGGCTATAGCCCACCCGTTTTTGTGGCCTTTTTCCGCTGGACGAACTTGGCGCCCGGCCTTGGGCGGGTATTTTTGAGCGCGGCTGCGCCGCTGGCCTATTTTTGCACACGGAGGCGCCTCGCAAAGTCTCGCGCAATTCCGAGTCCGGCGGACGAAGTTGGCCAGCCCCACCCCACAAGGCTATAGCCCACCCGTTTTTGTTGCCTTTTTCCTCAGGACGAACTTGGCGCCCCGGCCTGTGGGCGGGTATTTTTGGGCGCGGCTGTGCCCGCGGCCTATTTTTGGCACACGGAGGGGCCTCGCAAAGTCTCGCGCCATTCCGAGTCCGGCGGACGAAGTGGGCCAGCCCCACCCCCCAAGGCTATAGGCCACCCGTTTTTGTGGCCTTTTTCCGCTGGACGAACTTGGCGCCCCGGCCTTCGGGCGGGTATTTTTGGGCGCGGATGTGCCCGCGGCCTATTTTGGGCACACGGACGCGCCTCACAAAGTCTCGAGCCATTCCGAGTCCGGCGGACGAAGTTGGCCAGCCCCACCCCCCAAGGCTATAGCCCACCCGTTTTTGTGGCCTTTTTCCGCTGGACGAACTTGGCGCCCCGGCCTTCGGGTGGGTAATTTTGGGCGCGGCTGTGCCCGCGGCCTATTTTTGCCACACGGACGAGCCTCGCAAAGTCTCGCGCCATTCCGAGTCCGGCGGACGAAGTTGGCCAGCCCCACCCCCCAAGGCTATAGGCCACCCGTTTTTGTGGCCTTTTTCCGCTGGACGAACTTGGCGCCCCGGCCTTCGGGCGGGTATTTTTGGGCGCGGATGTGTCCGCGGCCTATTTTGGGCACACGGAGGCGCCTCGCAAAGTCTCGCGCCATTCCGAGTCCGGCGGACGAAGTTGGGCAGCCACACACCCCAAGGCTATAGCCCACCCGTTTTTTTGGCGTTTTTACGCTCGGCGAAGTTGGCGCCCCGGCCTTCGGGCGGGTATTTTTGGACGCGGCTGTGCCCGCGGCCTATTTTTGGCACACGGAGGCGCCTCGCAAAGTCTCGCGCCATTCCGAGTCCGGCGGACAAAGTTGGCCAGCCCCACCCCCAAGGCTATAGCCCACCCGTTTTTGTGGCCTTTTACCGCTGGACGAACTTGGCGCCCGGCCTTCAGGTGGGTATTTTGGGCGCGGCTGTACCCCAACCTATTTTGGCACACGGAGGTGCCTCGCAAAGTCTCGCGCCATTCCGAGTCCGGCGGATGAAGTTGGCCAGCCCCACCCCCCAAGGCTATCGCCCACCCGTTTTTGTGGCCTTTTTCCGCGGGGCGAACTTGGCGCCCCGGCCTTCGGGCGGGTATTTTTGGGCGCGACTGTGCCCGCGGCCTATTTTTGGCACACGGAGGCACCTCGCAAAGTCTCGCGGCATTCTGAGTCCGGCGGACGAAGTGGGCCAGCCCCAACCCCAAAGCCTATAGCCCACCCGTTTTTGTGGCCTTTTTCCGCTGGACGAACTTGGCGCCCCGGCCTTCGGACGGGTATTTTTGGGCGCGGCTGTGCCCGCGGCCTATTTTTGGCACACGGAGGCGCCTCGCAATGTCTCGCGCCATTCCGTGTCCGGCGGACGAAGTTGGCCAGCCCCACCCCCCAAGGCTATAGCCCACCCGTTTTTGTGCCTTTTTCCGCTGGACGAACTTGGCGCCCCGGCCTTCGGGCAGGTATTTTTAGGCGCGGCTGTGCCCGCGTCCTATTTTTGGCACCCGGAGGCACCTCGCAAAGTCTCGCGCCATTCCGAGTCCGGCGGACGAAGTGGGCCAGCCCCACCCCCCAAGGCTATAGCCCACCCGTTTTTGTGGCCTTTTTCCGCTGGTCGAACTTGGCGCACCGACCTTCGGGTGGGTATTTTTGGGCGCGGCTGTGTCCGTGGCCTATTTTTAGCACACGGAGGCGCCTCGCAAAGTCTTGCGCCATTCCGAGTCCGGCGGACGAAGTTGGCCAGCCCCACCCCCCAAGGCTATAGCCCACCCGTTTTTGTGGCCTTTTTCCGCTGGACGAATTTGGCGCCCCGGCCTTCGGGCGGGTATTTTTAGGCGCGGCTGTGGCCGCGGCCTATTTTTGGCACAGGGAGGCGCCTCGCAAAGTCTCGCGCCATTCCGAGTCCGGCGGACGAAGTGGGCCAGCCCCAACCTCCAAGGCTATAGCCCACCCGTTTTTGTGGCCTTTTTCCGCTGGACGAACTTGGCGCCCCGGCCATCGGGGGGGTATTTTCGGGCACGGATGTGTCCGCGGCCTATTTTGGGCACACGGAGGCGCCTCGCAAAGTCTCGCGCTATTCCGAGTCCGGCGGACGAAGTTGGCCAGCCCCACCCCCCAAGGCTATAGCCCACCCGTTTTTGTGGCCTTTTTCCGCTGGACGAACTTGGCGCCCCGGCCTTCGGGCGGGGATTTTGGGCGCGGCTGTGCCCCCGCCCCATTCTTGCCACCCGGAGGGGCCTCACAAAGTCTCGCGCCATTCCGAGTCCGGCGGACGAAGTTGGCCAGCCCCACCCCCCAAGGCTATAGCCCACCCGTTTTTGTGGCCTTTTTCCGCTGGACGAACTTCGCGCCCCGGCCTTCGGGCGGGCATTTTTGGGCGCGGATGTGTCCGCGGCCTATTTTGGGCACACGGAGGCGCCTCGCAAAGTCTCGCGCCATTCCGAGTCCGGCGGACGAAGTTGGCCAGCCCCACCCCCCAAGGCTATAGCCCACCCGTTTTTGTGGCCTTTTTCCGCTGGACGAACTTGGCGCCCCGGCCTTCGGGCGGGTATTTTCGGGCGCGGCTGTGCCCGCGGCCTATTTTTGGCACACGGAGGCGCCTCGCAAAGTCTCGCGCCATTCCGAGTCCGGCGGACAAAGTTGGCCAGCCCCACCCCCCAAGGCTATAGCCCACCCGTTTTTGTGGCCTTTTTCCGCTGGACGAACTTGGCGCCCCGGCCTTCGGGTGGGTATTTTTGGGCGCGGCTGTACCCGCGGCCTATTTTTGGCACACGGAGGTGCCTCGCAAAGTCTCGCGCCATTCCGAGTCCGGCGGATGAAGTTGGCCAGCCCCACCCCCCAAGGCTATCGCCCACCCGTTTTTGTGGCCTTTTTCCGCTGGACGAACTTGGCGCCCCGGCCTTCGGGCGGGTATTTTTGGGCGCGACTGTGCCCGTGGCCTATTTTTGGCACACGGAGGCACCTCGCAAAGTCTCGCGGCATTCTGAGTCCGGCGGACGAAGTGGGCCAGCCCCACCCCCCAAGGCTATAGCCCACCCGTTTTTGTGGCCTTTTTCCGCTGGACGAACTTGTCGCCCCGGCCTTCGGTCGGGTATTTTTGGGCGCGGCTGTGCCCGCGGCCTATTTTTAGCACACGGAGGCGCCTCGCAAAGTCGTGCCCCATTCCGAGTCCGGCGGGAGTTGGCCAGCCCCACCCCCCAAGGCTATAGCCCCCCCGGTTTTGTGGCATTTTTCCGCTGGACGAACTTGGCGCCCCGGCCTATTTTTAGCACACGGAGGCGCCTCGCAAAGTCTTACGCCATTCCGAGTCCGGCGGACGAAGTTGGCCAGCCCCACCCCCCAAGGCTATAGCCCACCCATTTTTGTGGCCTTTTTCCGCTGGACGAACATGGCGCCCCGGCCTTCGGGTGGGTATTTTTGGGCGCGGCTGTGCCCGTGGCCTATTTTTGGCACACGGAGGCGCCTCGCAAAGTCTCGCGCCATTCCGAGTCCGGCGAACGAAGTTGGCCAGCCCCACCCCCCAAGGCTATAGCCCACCCGTTTTTCTGGCCTTTTTCCGCTGGACGAACTTGGCGCCCCGGCCTTCGGGCGGGTATTTTTGGGCGCGGCTGTGTCCGCGGCCTATTTTTGGTACACGGAGGCACCTCGCAAAGTCTCGCGGCATTCTGAGTCCGGCGGACGAAGTGGGCCAGCCCCACCCCCCAAGGCTATAAGCCACCCGTTTTTGTGGCCTTTTTCCGCTGGACGAACTTGTCGCCCCGGCCTTCGGTCGGGTATTTTTGGGTGCGGCTGTGCCCGCGGCCTATTTTTAGCACACGGAGGTGCCTCGCAAAGTCTTGCGCCATTCCGAGTCCGGCGGACGAAGTTGGCCAGCCCCACCCCCCAAGGCTATAGCCCACCCGTTTTTGTGGCCTTTTTCCGCTGGACGAACTAGGCGCCCCGGCCTATTTTTAGCACACGGAGGTGCCTCGCAAAGTCTTATGCCATTCCAAGTCCGGCGGACGAAGTTGCCCAGCCCCACCCCCCAAGGCTATAGCCCACCCGTTTTTGTGGCGTTTTTCCGCTGGACGAACTTGGCGCCCCGGCCTTCGGGTGGGTATTTTTGGGCGCGGCTGTGCCCGCGGCCTATTTTCGGCACACGGAGGCGCCTCGCAAAGTCTCGCGCCATTCCAAGTCCGGCGGACGAAGTTGGCCAGCCCCACCCCCCAAGGCTATAGCCCACCCGTTTTTGTGGCCTTTTTCCGCTGGACGAACTTGGCGCCCCGGCCTTCGGGTGGGTATTTTTGGGCACGGCTGTGCCCGCGGCCTATTTTTGGCACACAGAGGCGCCTCGCAAAGTCTCGCTCCATTCCGAGTCCGGCGAACGAAGTTGGCAAGCCCCACCCCCCAAGGCTATAGCCCACCCGTGTTTGTGGCCTTTTTCCGCTGGACGAACAAGGCGCCCCGGCCTTCGGGCGGGTATTTTTAGGCGCGGCTGACCCCGCGGCCTATTTTCGGTACACGGAGGTGCCTCGCAAAGTCTCGCGCCATTCCGAGTCCGGCGGACGAAGTTGGCCAGCCCCATCCCCCAAGGCTATAGCCCACCTGTTTTCGTGGCCTTTTTCCGCTGGACGAACTTGGCGCCCCGGCCTTCGGGTGTGTATTTTTGGGTGCGGCTGTACCCGCGGCCTATTTTTGGTACACGGAGGCGCCGAGAAAAGTCTTGCGCCATTCCGAATCCGGCGGACGAAGTTGGCCAGCCCCACCCCCCAAGGCTATAGCCCACCCGTTTTTGTGGCCTTTTTCCGCTGGACGAACTTGGCGCCCCGGTGTTCGGGTGGGTATTTTTGGGCGCGGCTTTGCCCGCGACCTATTTTTGGCACACAGAGGCGCCTCGCAAAGTCTCGCTCCATTCCGAGTCCGGCGAACGAAGTTGGCAAGCCCCACCCCCCAAGGCTATAGCCCACCCGTTTTTGTGGCCTTTTTCCGCTGGACGAACTTGGCGCCCCGGCCTTCGGGCGGGTATTTTTGGGCGCGGCTGAGCCCGCGGCCTATTTTCGGCACACGGAGGTGCCTCGCAAAGTCTCACGCCATTCCGAGTCCGGCGGACGAAGTTGGCCAGCCCCATCCCCCAAGGCTATAGCCCACCTGTTTTTGTGGCCTTTTTCCGGTGGACGAACTTGGCGCCCCGGCCTTCGGGTGGGTATTTTTGGGCGCGGCTGTGCCCGCGACCTATTTTTGGCACACAGAGGCGCCTCGCAAAGTCTCGCTCCATTCCGAGTCCGGCGGACGAAGTGGGCCAGCCCCACCCCCCAAGGCTATAGGCCACCCGTTTTTGTGGCCTTTTTCCGCTGGACGAACTTGGCGCCCCGGCCATCGGGCGGGTATTTTTGGGCGCGGATGTGCCCGCGGCCTATTTTGGGCACACGGAGGCGCCTCACAAAGTCTCGCGCCATTCCGAGTCCGGCGGACGAAGTTGGCCAGCCCCACCCCCCAAGGCTATAGCCCACCCGTTTTTGTGGCCTTTTTCCGCTGGACGAACTTGGCGCCCCGACCTTCGGGCGGGTATTTTTGGGCGCGGCTGTGCCCGTGGCCTATTTTTGGCACACGGAGGCGCCTCGCAAAGTCTCGCCCCATTCCGCGTCCGGCGGACAAAGTTGGCCAGCCCCACCCCCCAAGGCTATAGCCCACCCGTTTTTGTAGCCTTTTTCCGCTGGACGAACTTGGCGCCCCAGCCTTCGGGCGGGTATTTTTGGGCGCGGCTGTGCCCGCGGACTATTTTTGGCACACGGAGGTGCCTCACAAAGTCTCGCGCAATTCCGAGTCCGGCGGACGAAGTTGGCCAGCCCCACCCCCCAAGGCTATTGCCCACCCGTTTTTGTGGCCTTTTTCCGCTGGACGAACTTGGCGCCCCGGCCTTCGGGCTGGTATTTTTGGGCGTGGCTATGCCAGCGGCCTATTTTTGGCACACGGAGGCGCCTCGCAAAGTCTCGTACCATTCCGAGTCCGGCGGACGAAGTTGGCCAGCCCAACCCCCCAAGGCTATAGCCCACCCGTTTTTGTGGATTTTTTCCGCTGGACGAACTTGGCGCCCCGACCTTCGGGCAGGTACTTTTGGGCGTGGCTGTGCCCGCGGCCTATTTTTGGCACCCGGAGGCGCCTCGCAAAGTCTCGCGCCATTCGGAGTCCGGCGGACGAAGTTGGCCAGCCCCACCCCCCAAGGCTATAGCCCACCCGTTTTTGTGGCCTTTTTCCGCTGGTCGAACTTGGCGCCCCGGCCTTTGGGTGGGTATTTTTGGGCGCGGCTGTACCAGTGGCCTATTTTTGGCACACGGAGGCGCCTCGCAAAGTCTTGCACCATTCCGAGTCCGGCGGACGAAGTTGGCCAGCCCCATCCCCCAAGGCTATAGCCCACCCGTTTTTGTGGCCTTTTTCCGCTGGACGAACTTGGCGCCCCGGCCTATTTTTAGCACACGGAGGCGCCTCGCAAAGTCTTACGCCATTCCGAGTCCGGCGGACGAAGTTGGCCAGCCCCACCCCCCAAGGCTATAGCCCACCCGTTTTTGTAGCCTTTTTCCGCTGGACGAACTTGGCGCCCCAGCCTTCGGGCGGGTATTTTTGGGCGCGGCTGTGCCCGCGGACTATTTTTGGCACACGGAGGTGCCTCACAAAGTCTCGCGCAATTCCGAGTCCGGCGGACGAAGTTGGCCAGCCCCACCCCCCAAGGCTATAGCCCACCCGTTTTTGTGGCCTTTTTCCGCTGGACGAACTTGGCGCCCCGGCCTTCGGGCTGGTATTTTTGGGCGTGGCTATGCCAGCGGCCTATTTTTGGCACACGGAGGCGCCTCGCAAAGTCTCGTACCATTCCGAGTCCGGCGGACGAAGTTGGCCAGCCCCACCCCCCAAGGCTATAGCCCACCCGTTTTTGTGGATTTTTTCCGCTGGACGAACTTGGCGCCCCGACCTTCGGGCAGGTACTTTTGGGCGCGGCTGTGCCCGCGGCCTATTTTTGGCA
Organism: Citrus cavaleriei; assembly: GCA_030448935.1. Taxonomy (NCBI): domain Eukaryota; kingdom Viridiplantae; phylum Streptophyta; class Magnoliopsida; order Sapindales; family Rutaceae; genus Citrus; species Citrus cavaleriei. Next base: position 53,122 of record JAUJEM010000260.1, on the reverse strand, counting down.
CCCGGAGGCGCCTCGCAAAGTCTCGCGCCATTCGGAGTCCGGCGGACGAAGTTGGCCAGCCCCACCCCCCAAGGCTATAGCCCACCCGTTTTTGTGGTCTTTTTCCGCTGGTCGAACTTGGCGCCCCGGCCTTTGGGTGGGTATTTTTGGGCGCGGCTGTACCAGTGGCCTATTTTTGGCACACGGAGGTGCCTCGCAAAGTCTCGCGCCATTCCGAGTCCGGCGGACGAAGTTGGCCAGCCCCATCCTCCAAGGCTATAGCCCACCCGTTTTTGTGGCCTTTTTCCGCTGGACGAACTTGGCGCCCCGGCCTTCGGGTGGGTATTTTTGGGCGCGGCTGTACCCGCGGCCTATTTTTGGCACACGGAGGTGCCTCGCAAAGTCTCGCGCCATTCCGAGTCCGGCGGATGAAGTTGGCCAGCCCCACCCCCCAAGGCTATCGCCCACCCGTTTTTGTGGCCTTTTTCCGCTGGACGAACTTGGCGCCCCGGCCTTCGGGCGGGTATTTTTGGGCGCGGCTGTACCCGCGGCCTATTTTTGGCACACGGAGGTGCCTCGCAAAGTCTCGCGGCATTCTGAGTCCGGCGGACGAAGTGGGCCAGCCCCACCCCCCAAGGCTATAGCCCACCCGTTTTTGTGGCCTTTTTCCGCTGGACGAACTTGTCGCCCCGGCCTTCGGTCGGGTATTTTTGGGCGCGGCTGTGCCCGCGGCCTATTTTTAGCACACGGAGGCGCCTCGCAAAGTCTTGCGCCATTCCGAGTCCGGCGGACGAAGTTGGCCAGCCCCACCACCCAAGGCTATAGCCCACCCGTTTTTGTGGCCTTTTTCCGCTGGACGAACTTGGCGCCCCGGCCTATTTTTAGCACACGGAGGTGCCTCACAAAGTCTTACGCCATTCCGAGTCCGGCGGACGAAGTTGGCCAGCCCCACCCCCCAAGGCTATAGCCCACCCGTTTTTGTGGCCTTTTTCCGCTGGACGAACATGGCGCCCCGGCCTTCGGGTGGGTATTTTTGGGCGCGGCTGTGCCCGCGGCCTATTTTTGCCACACGGAGGCGCCTCGCAAAGTCTCGCGCCATTCCGAGTCCGGCGGACGAAGTGGGCCAGCCCCACCCCCCAAGGCTATAGCCCACCCGTTTTTGTGGCCTTTTTCCGCTGGACGAACTTGGCGCCCCGGCCTTCGGGTGGGTATTTTTGGGCGCGGCTGTACCCGCGGCCTATTTTTGGCACACGGAGGTGCCTCGCAAAGTCTCGCGCCATTCCGAGTCCGGCGGATGAAGTTGGCCAGCCCCACCCCCCAAGGCTATCGCCCACCCGTTTTTGTGGCCTTTTTCCGCTGGACGAACTTGGCGCCCTGGCCTTCGGGCGGGTATTTTTGGGCGCGGCTGTGCCCGCGGCCTATTTTTGGCACACGGAGGCACCTCGCAAAGCCTCGCGGCATTCTGAGTCCGGCGGACGAAGTGGGCCAGCCCCACCCCCCAAGGCTATAGGCCACCCGTTTTTGTGGCCTTTTTCCGCTGGACGAACTTGTCGCCCCGGCCTTCGGTCGGGTATTTTTGGGCGCGGCTGTGCCCGCGGCCTATTTTTAGCACACGGAGGCGCCTCGCAAAGTCTTGCGCCATTCCGAGTCCGGCGGACGAAGCTGGCCAGCCCCACCCCCCAAGGCTATAGCCCACCCGTTTTTGTGGCCTTTTTCCGCTGGACGAACTTGGCGCCCCGGCCTATTTTTAGCACACGGAGGCGCCTCGCAAAGTCTTACGCCATTCCGAGTCCGGCGGACGAAGTTGGCCAGCCCCACCCCCCAAGGCTATAGCCCACCCATTTTTGTGGCCTTTTTCCGCTGGACGAACATGGCGCCCCGGCCTTCGGGTGGGTATTTTTGGGCGCGGCTGTGCCCGCGGCCTATTTTTGGCACACGGAGGCGCCTCGCAAAGTCTCGCGCCATTCCGAGTCCGGCGAACGAAGTTGGCCAGCCCCACCCCCCAAGGCTATAGCCCACCCGTTTTTCTGGCCTTTTTCCGCTGGACGAACTTGGCGCCCCGGCCTTCGGGCGGGTATTTTTGGGCGCGGCTGTGTCCGCGGCCTATTTTTGGTACACGGAGGCACCTCGCAAAGTCTCGCGGCATTCTGAGTCTGGCGGACGAAGTGGGCCAGCCCCACCCCCCAAGGCTATAAGCCACCCGTTTTTGTGGGCTTTTTCCGCTGGACGAACTTGTCGCCCCGGCCTTCAGTCGGGTATTTTTGGGCGCGGCTGTGCCCGCGGCCTATTTTTAGCACACGGAGGCGCCTCGCAAAGTCTTGCGCCATTCCGAGTCCGGCGGACGAAGTTGGCCAGCCCCACCCCCCAAGGCTATAGCCCACCCGTTTTTGTGGCCTTTTTCCGCTGGACGAACATGGCGCCCCGGCCTTCGGGTGGGTATTTTTGGGCGCGGCTGTGCCCCCGGCCTATTTTTGGCACACGGAGGCGCCTCGCAAAGTCTCGCGCCATTCCGAGTCCGGCGAACGAAGTTGGCCAGCCCCACCCCCCAAGGCTATAGCCCACCCGTTTTTCTGGCCTTTTTCCGCTGGACGAACTTGGCGCCCCGGCCTTCGGGCGGGTATTTTTGGGCGCGGCTGTGTCCGTGGCCTATTTTTGGTACACGGAGGCACCTCGCAAAGTCTCGCGGCATTCTGAGTCCGGCGGACGAAGTGGGCCAGCCCCACCCCCCAAGGCTATAAGCCACCCGTTTTTGTGGCCTTTTTCCGCTGGACGAACTTGTCGCCCCGGCCTTCGGTCGGGTATTTTTGGGTGCGGCTGTGCCCGCGGCCTATTTTTAGCACACGGAGGCGCCTCGCAAAGTCTTGCGCCATTCCGAGTCCGGCGGACGAAGTTGGCCAGCCCCACCCCCCAAGGCTATAGCCCACCCGTTTTTGTGGCCTTTTTCCGCTGGACGAACTTGGCGCCCCGGCCTATTTTTAGCACACGGAGGTGCCTCGCAAAGTCTTACGCCATTCCAAGTCCGGTGGACGAAGTTGCCCAGCCCCACCCCCCAAGGCTATAGCCCACCCGTTTTTGTGGCCTTTTTCCGCTGGACGAACTTGGCGCCCCGGCCTTCGGGTGGGTATTTTTGGGCGCGGCTGTGCCTGCGGCCTATTTTTGGCACACGGAGGCGCCTCGCAAAGTCTCGCGCCATTCCGAGTCCGGCGGACGAAGTTGGCCAGCCCCACCCCCCAAGGCTATAGCCCACCCGTTTTTGTGGCCTTTTTCCGCTGGACGAACTTGGCGCCCCGGCCTTCGGGTGGGTATTTTTGGGCTCGGCTGTGCCCGCGGCCTATTTTTGGCACACAGAGGCGCCTCGCAAAGTCTCGCTCCATTCCGAGTCCGGCGAACGAAGTTGGCAAGCCCCACCCCCCAAGGCTATAGCCCACCCGTGTTTGTGGCCTTTTTCCGCTGGACGAACTTGGCGCCCCGGCCTTCGGTCGGGTATTTTTGGGCGCGGCTGACCCCGCGGCCTATTTTCGGCACACGGAGGTGCCTCGCAAAGTCTCGCGCCATTCCGAGTCCGGCGGACGAAGTTGGCCAGCCCCATCCCCCAAGGCTATAGCCCACCTGTTTTCGTGGCCTTTTTCCGCTGGACGAACTTGGCGCCCCGGCCTTCGGGTGTGTATTTTTGGGTGCGGCTGTACCCGCGGCCTATTTTTGGCACACGGAGGCACCTCGCAAAGTCTCGCGGCATTCTGAGTCCGGCGGACGAAGTGGGCCAGCCCCACCCCCCAAGGCTATAAGCCACCCGTTTTTGTGGCCTTTTTCCGCTGGACGAACTTGTCGCCCCGGCCTTCGGTCGGGTATTTTTGGGTGCGGCTGTGCCCGCGGCCTATTTTTAGCACACGGAGGCGCCTCGCAAAGTCTTGCGCCATTCCGAGTCCGGCGGACGAAGTTGGCCAGCCCCACCCCCCAAGGCTATAGCCCACCCGTTTTTGTGGCCTTTTTCCGCTGGACGAACTTGGCGCCCCGGCCTATTTTTAGCACACGGAGGTGCCTCGCAATGTCTTACGCCATTCCGAGTCCGGCGGACGAAGTTGGCCAGCCCCACCCCCCAAGGCTATAGCCCACCCGTTTTTGTGGCCTTTTTCCGCTGGACGAACTTGGCGCCCCGGCCTTCGGGTGGGTATTTTTGGGCGCGGCTGTGCCTGCGGCCTATTTTTGGCACACGGAGGCGCCTCGCAAAGTCTCGCGCCATTCCGAGTCCGGCGGACGAAGTTGGCCAGCCCCACCCCCCAAGGCTATAGCCCACCCGTTTTTGTGGCCTTTTTCCGCTGGACGAACTTGGCGCCCCGGCCTTCGGGTGGGTATTTTTGGGCTCGGCTGTGCCCGCGGCCTATTTTTGGCACACAGAGGCGCCTCGCAAAGTCTCGCTCCATTCCGAGTCCGGCGAACGAAGTTGGCAAGCCCCACCCCCCAAGGCTATAGCCCACCCGTGTTTGTGGCCTTTTTCCGCTGGACGAACTTGGCGCCCCGGCCTTCGGGCGGGTATTTTTGGGCGCGGCTGACCCCGCGGCCTATTTTCGGCACACGGAGGTGCCTCGCAAAGTCTCGCGCCATTCCGAGTCCGGCGGACGAAGTTGGCCAGCCCCATCCCCCAAGGCTATAGCCCACCTGTTTTCGTGGCCTTTTTCCGCTGGACGAACTTGGCGCCCCGGCCTTCGGGTGGGTATTTTTGGGCGCGGCTGTGCCCGCGACCTATTTTTGGCACACAGAGGCGCCTCGCAAAGTCTCGCTCCATTCCGAGTCCGGCGAACGAAGTTGGCAAGCCCCACCCCCCAAGGCTATAGCCCACCCGTTTTTGTGGGCTTTTTCCGCTGGACGAACTTGGCGCCACGGCCTTCGGGCGGGTATTTTTAGGCGCGGCTGAGCCCGCGGCCTATTTTCGGCACACGGAGGTGCCTCGCAAAGTCTCGCGCCATTCCGAGTCCGGCGGACGAAGTTGGCCAGCCCCATCCCCCAAGGCTATAGCCCACCTGTTTTTGTGGCCTTTTTCCGGTGGACGAACTTGGCGCCCCGGCCTTCGGGTGGGTATTTTTGGGTGCGGCTGTACACGCGGCCTATTTTTGGCACACGGAGGCGCCTCGCAAAGTCTCGCGCCATTCCGAATCCGGCGGACGAAGTTGGCCAGCCCCACCCCCCAAGGCTATAGCCCACCCGTTTTTGTGGCCTTTTTCCGCTGGACGAACTAGGCGCCCCGGCCTATATTTAGCACACGGAGGCGCCTCGCAAAGTCTTACGCCATTCCGAGTCCGGCGGACGAAGTTGGCCAGCCCCACCCCGCAAGGCTATAGCCCACCCGTTTTTGTGGCCTTTTTCCGCAGGACGAACTTGGCGCCCCGGCCTTCGGGTGGGTATTTTTGGGTACGGCTGTGCCCGCAGACTATTTTTGGCACACGGAGGCGCCTCGCAAAGTCTCGCGCCATTCCGAGTCCGGCGGACGAAGTTGGCCAGCCCCACCCCCCAAGGCTATAGCCCACCCGTTTTTGTGGCCTTTTTCCGCTGGACGAACATGTCGCCCGGCCTTCGGGTGGGTATTTTTTTAGCGCGGCTGTACCACGCCCCGGCCTATTTTTGGCACACGGAGGCGCCTCGCAAAGTCTCGCGCCATTCCGAGTCCGGGCGGACCAGTTGGCCAGCCCCACCCCCCAAGGCTATAGCCCACCCGTTTTTGTGGCCTTTTTCCGCTGGACGAACTTGGCGCCCCGGCCTTCGGGCGGGTATTTTTGGGCGCGGCTGTACCCACGGCCTATTTTTGGCACACGGAGGCGCCTCGCAAAGTCTCGCGCCATTCCGAATCCGGCGGACGAAGTTGGCCAGCCCCACCCCCCAAGGCTATAGCCCACCCGTTTTTGTGGCCTTTTTCCGCTGGACGAACTTGGCGCCCCGGCCTATTTTTAGCACACGGAGGCGCCTCGTAAAGTCTTACGCCATTCCGAGTCCGGCGGACAAAGTTGGCCAGCCCCACCCCCCAAGGCTATAGCCCACCCGTTTTTGTGGCCTTTTTCCGCAGGACGAACTTGGCGCCCCGGCCTTCGGGCGGGTATTTTTGGGCGCGGCTGTGCCTGCAGCCTATTTTTGGCACATGGAGGTGCCTTGCAAAGTCTCGCGCCATTCCGAGTCCGGCGGACGAAGTGGGCCAGCCCCACCCCCCAAGGCTATAGCCCACCCGTTTTTGTGGCCTTTTTCCGCTGGAAGAACTTGGCGCCCCGGCATTCGGGTGGGAATTTTTGGGCGCGGCTGTGCCCGCGGCCTATTTTTGGCACACGGAGGTGCCTCGCAAAGTCTCGTGCCATTCCGAGTGCGGCGGACGATGTTGACCAGCCCAATCCCCCAAGGCTATAGCCCACCTGTTTTTGTGGCCTTTTTCCGCTGGACGAACTTGGCGCCCCGGCCTTCGGGCGGGTATTTTTGGGCGCGGCTGTGCCCGCGGCCTATTTTTGGCACACGGAGGCACCTCGCAAATTCTCGCGCCATTCCGAGTCCGGCGGACGAAGTTGGCCAGCCCCACCCCCCAATGTTATAGCCCACCCGTTTTTGTGGCCTTTTTCCGCTGGACGAACTTGGCGCCCCGGCCTATTTTTAGCACACGGAGGCGCCTCGCAAACTCTTACGCCATTCCGAGTCCGGCGGACGAAGTTGGCCAGCCCCACCCCCCAAGGCTATAGCCCACCCGTTTTTGTGGCCTTTTTCCGCAGGACGAACTTGGCGCCCCGGCCTTCGGGCGGGTATTTTTGGGCGCGGCTGTGCCTGCGGCCTATTTTTGGCACATGGAGGTGCCTCGCAAAGTCTCGCGCTATTCCGAGTCCGGCGGACGAAGTGGGCCAGCCCCACCCCCCAAGGCTATAGCCCACCCGTTTTTGTGGCCTTTTTCCGCTGGAAGAACTTGGCGCCCCGGCATTCGGGTGGGAATTTTTGGGCGCGGCTGTGCCCGCGGCCTATTTTTGGCACACGGAGGTGCCTCGCAAAGTCTCGTGCCATTCCGAGTGCGGCGGACGAAGTTGGCCAGCCCCACCCCCCAAGGCTATAGCCCACCCGTTTTTGTGGCCTTTTTCCGCTGGACGAACTTGGCGCCCCGGCCTTCGGGCGGGTATTTTGGGACGCGGCTGTGCACGTGGCCTATTTTTGCCACACGGAAGCGCCTCGCAAAGTCTCGCGCCATTCCGAGGCCGGCGGACGAAGTTGGCAAGTCCCACCCCCCAAGGCTATAGCCCACCCGTTTTTGTGGCCTTTTTCCGCTGGACGAACATGGCGCCCCGGCCATCGGGCGGGTATTTTTGGGCGCGGCTGTGGCCGCGGCCTATTTTTGGCACACGGAGGAGCCTCGCAAAGTCTCGTGCCATTCCGAGTCCGGCGGACGAAGTTGGCCAGCCCCACCCCCCAAGGCTATAGCCCACCCGTTTTTGTGGCCTTTTTCCGCTGGACGAACTTGGCGCCCCGGCCTTCGAGCGGGTATTTTTGGGCGCGGCTGTGCCCCGGCCTATTTTTGGGCGCTGCTGTGCCCGCGGCCTATTTTTGGCACACGGAGGAGCCTCGCAAAGTCTCGTGCCATTCCGAGTCCGGCGGACGAAGATGCCCAGCCCCACCCCCCAAGGCTATAGCCCACCCGTTTTTGTGGCCTTTTTCTGCTGGACGAACTTGGCGCCCCGGCCTTCGGGCGGGTATTTTTGGGCGCGGCTGTGGCCGCTGCCAAATTTTTGGTACACGGAGGCGCCTCGCAAAGTCTCGCACCATTCCGAGTCCGGCGGACGAAGTTGGCCAGCCCCACCCCCCAAGGCTATAGCCCACCTGTTTTTGTGGCCTTTTTCCGCTGGACGAACTTGGCGCCCCGGCCTTCGAGCGGGTATTTTTGGGCGCGGCTGTGCCCCGGCCTATTTTTGGCACACGGAGGAGCCTCGCAAAGTCTCACGCCATTCCGAGTCCGGCGGACGAAGATGCCCAGCCCCACCCCCAAAGGCTATAGCCCACCCGTTTTTGTGGCCTTTTTCCGCTGGACGAACTTGGCACCCCGGCCTTCGGGCGGGTATTTTTGGGCGCGGCTGTGCCCGCGGACTATTTTTGGCACACGGAGGTGCCTCGCAAAGTCTCGCGCCATTCCGAGTCCGGCGGACGAAGTTGGCCAGCCCCACCCCCCAAGGCTATATCCCAACCGTTTTTGTGGCCTTTTTCCGCTGGACGAACTTGGCGCCCCGGCCTTCGGGTGGTTATTTTTGCGCGCGGCTGTGGTCGCGGCCTATTTTTGGCACACGGAGGCGCCTAGCAAAGTCTCGCGCCATTCCGAGTGTGGCGGACGAAGTTGGCCAGCCCCACCCCCCAAGGCTATAGCCCACCCGTTTTTGTGGCCTTTTTCCGCTGGACGAACTTGGCGCCCCGGCCTTCGGGCGGGTATTTTTGGGCGCGGCTGTGCCTGCGGCCTATTTTTGGCACATGGAGGTGCCTCGCAAAGTCTCGCTCCATTCCGAGTCCGCGGACGGTGGGCCAGCCCCACCCCCCAAGGCTATAGCCCACCCGTTTTTTTGGCCATTTTCCGCAAGAAGAACTTGGCGCCCCGGCCGTCGGGCGGGAATTTTTGGGCGTAGCTGTGCCCGCGGCCTATTTTTGGCACACGTAGGTGCCTCGCAAAGTCTCGCGCCATTCCGAGTCCGGGGACGAAGTTGACCAGCCCCATCCCCAAGGCTATAGCCCACCTGTTTTTGTGGCCATTTTCCGCTGGACGAACTTAGCGCGCCGGCCTTCGGGGGGGTATTTTTGGGCGCGGCTGTGACCTACGCCTATTTTTGGCACACGGAGGCGCCTCGCAAAGTCTCGAGCCATTCCGAGTCCGGCGGACGAAGTTGGCCAGCCCCACCCCCCAAGGCTATAGCCCACCCGTTTATGTGGCCTTTTTCCGCTGGACGAACTTGGCGCCCCGGCCTTCGGGTGGGTATTTTTGGGCGCGGCTGTACCCGCGGCCTATTTTTGGCACACGGAGGTGCCTCGCAAAGTCTCGCGCCATTCCGAGTCCGGCGGATGAAGTTGGCCAGCCCCACCCCCCAAGGCTATCGCCCACCCGTTTTTGTGGCCTTTTTCCGCTGGACGAACTTGGCGCCCCGGCCTTCGGGCGGGTATTTTTGGGCGCGGCTGTGGCCACTGCCAAATTTTTGGTACACGGAGGCGCCTCGCAAAGTCTCGCGCCATTCCGAGTCCGGCGGACGAAGTTGGCCAGCCCCACCCCCCAAGGCTATAGCCCACCCGTTTTTGTGGCCTTTTTCCGCTGGACGAACTTGGCGCCCCGGCCTTCGGGCGGGTATTTTTGGGCGCGGCTGTGCCCCGGCCTATTTTTGGCACACGGAGGAGCCTCGCAAAGTCTCACGCCATTCCGAGTCCGGCGGACGAAGATGCCCAGCCCCACCCCCAAAGGCTATAGCCCACCCGTTTTTGTGGCCTTTTTCCGCTGAACGAACTTGGCACCCCGGCCTTCGGGCGGGTATTTTTGGGCGCGGCTGTGCCCGCGGACTATTTTTGGCACACGGAGGTGCCTCGCAAAGTCTCGCGCCATTCCGAGTCCGGCGGACGAAGTTGGCCAGCCCCACCCCCCAAGGCTATATCCCAACCGTTTTTGTGGCCTTTTTCCGCTGGACGAACTTGGCGCCCCAGCCTTCGGGCGGTTATTTTTGCGCGCGGCTGTGGTCGCGGCCTATTTTTGGCACACGGAGGCGTCTCGCAAAGTCTCGTGCCATTCCGAGTCCGGCGGACGAAGATGCCCAGCCCCACCCCCCAAGGCTATAGCCCACCCGTTTTTGTGGCCTTTTTCCGCTGGACGAACTTGGCGCCCCGGCCTTCGGGCGGGTATTTTTGGGCGCGGCTGTGTCCGCTGCCAAATTTTTGGTACACGGAGGCGCCTCGCAAAGTCTCGCGCCATTCCGAGTCCGGCGGACGAAGTTGGCCAGCCCCACCCCCCAAGGCTATAGCCCACCCGGTTTTGTGGCCTTTTTCCGCTGGACGAACTTGGCGCCCCGGCCTTCGGGTGGGTATTTTTGGGCGCGGCTGTACCCGCGGCCTATTTTTGGCACACGGAGGTGCCTCGCAAAGTCTCGCGCCATTCCGAGTCCGGCGGATGAAGTTGGCCAGCCCCACCCCCCAAGGCTATCGCCCACCCGTTTTTGTGGCCTTTTTCCGCTGGACGAACTTGGCGCCCCGGCCTTCGGGCGGGTATTTTTGGGTGCTGCTGTGCCCGCGGCCTATTTTTGGCACACGGAGGAGCCTCGCAAAGTCTCGTGCCATTCCGAGTCCGGCGGACGAAGATGCCCAGCCCCACCCCCCAAGGCTATAGCCCACCCGTTTTTGTGGCCTTTTTCCGCTGGACGAACTTGGCGCCCCGGCCTTCGGGCGGGTATTTTTGGGCGCGGCTGTGGCCGCTGCCAAATTTTTGGCACACGGAGGCGCCTCGCAAAGTCTCGCGCCATTCCGAGTCCGGCGGACGAAGTTGGCCAGCCCCACCCCCCAAGGCTATAGCCCACCCGTTTTTGTGGCCTTTTTCCGCTAGACGAACTTGGCGCCCCGGCCTTCGGGCGGGTATTTTTGGGCGCGGCTGTGCCCCGGCCTATTTTTGGCACACGGAGGAGCCTCGCAAAGTCTCACGCCATTCCGAGTCCGGCGGACGAAGATGCCCAGCCCCACCCCCAAAGGCTATAGCCCACCCGTTTTTGTGGCCTTTTTCCGCTGGACGAACTTGGCACCCCGGCCTTCGGGCGGGTATTTTTGGGCGCGGCTGTGCCCGCGGACTATTTTTGGCACACGGAGGTGCCTCGCAAAGTCTCGCGCCATTCCGAGTCCGGCGGACGAAGTTGGCCAGCCCCACCCCCCAAGGCTATATCCCAACCGTTTTTGTGGCCTTTTTCCGCTGGACGAACTTGGCGCCCCAGCCTTCGGGCGGTTATTTTTGCGCGCGGCTGTGGTCGCGGCCTATTTTTGGCACACGGAGGCGTCTCGCAAAGTCTCGTGCCATTCCGAGTCCGGCGGACGAAGATGCCCAGCCCCACCCCCCAAGGCTATAGCCCACCCGTTTTTGTGGCCTTTTTCCGCTGGACGAACTTGGCGCCCCGGCCTTCGGGCGGGTATTTTTGGGCGCGGCTGTGTCCGCTACCAAATTTTTGGTACACGGAGGCGCCTCGCAAAGTCTCGCGCCATTCCGAGTCCAGCGGACGAAGTTGGCCAGCCCCACCCCCCAAGGCTATAGCCCACCCGTTTTTGTGGCCTTTTTCCGCTGGACGAACTTGGCGCCCCGGCCTTCGGGCGGGTATTTTTGGGCGCGGCTGTGCCCCGGCCTATTTTTGGCACACGGAGGAGCCTCGTAAAGTCTCACGCCATTCCGAGTCCGGCGGACGAAGATGCCCAGCCCCACCCCCAAAGGCTATAGCCCACCCGTTTTTGTGGCCTTTTTCCGCTGGACGAACTTGGCGCCCCGGCCTTCGGGCGGTTATTTTTGCGTGCGGCTGTGGTCGCGGCCTATTTTTGGCACACGGAGGCGCCTCGCAAAGTCTCGCGCCATTCCGAGTGCGGCGGACGAAGTTGGCCAGCCCCACCCCCCAAGGCTATAGCCCACCCGTTTTTGTGGCCTTTTTCCGCTGGACGAACTTGGCGCCCCGGCCTTCGGGCAGGTATTTTTGGGCGCGGCTGTGCCCGCAGCCTATTTTTGGCACACGGAGGAGCCACGCAAAGTCTCGCGCCATTCCGAGTCCGGCGGACGAAGATGCCCAGCCCCACCCCCCAAGGCTATAGCCCACCCGTTTTTGTGGCTTTTTCCGCTGGACGAACGTGGGGGCCCGGCCGTAGGGGGGGGAATTTTGGGCGCGGCTGTGGCCGCTGCCAAGTTTTTGGTACACGGAGGCGCCTCGCAAAGTCTCACGCCATTCCGAGTCCGGCGGACGAAGTTGGCCAGCCCCACCCCCCAAGGCTATAGCCCACCCGTTTTTGTGGCCTTTTACCGCTGGACGAACTTGGCGCCCCGGCCTTCGGGCGGGTATTTTTGGACGCGGCTGTGCCCGCGGCCTATTTTTGCCACACTGAGGCGCCTCGCAAAGTCTCGCGCCATTCCGAGTCCGGCGGACGAAGATGCCCAGCCCCACCCCCAAAGGCTATAGCCCACCCGTTTTTGTGGCCTTTTTCCGCTGGACGAACTTGGCACCCCGGCCTTCGGGCGGGTATTTTTGGGCGCGGCTGTGCCCGCGGACTATTTTTGGCACACGGAGGTGCCTCGCAAAGTCTCGCGCCATTCCGAGTCCGCGGACGGTTGGCCAGCCCCACCCCCAAGGCTATATCCCAACCGTTTTTGTGGCCTTTTTCCGCTGGACGAACTTGGCGCCCTGGCCTTCGGGCGGTTATTTTTGTGCGCGGCTGTGGTCGCGGCCTATTTTTGGCACACGGAGGCGCCTCGCAAAGTCTCGCGCCATTCCGAGTGCGGCGGACGAAGTTGGCCAGCCCCACCCCCCAAGGCTATAGCCCACCCGTTTTTGTGGCCTTTTTCCGCTGGACGAACTTGGCGCCCGGCCTTCGGGTGGGTATATATGGCAGAGACTGTGCCCGGTGCCTATTTTTTGCACACGGAGGAGCCACGAAAAGTCTCGCGCCCATTCCGAACCGGCGGACGAAGATGCCCAGCCCCACCCCCTTATATAGCCCACCCGCTTTTGTGGCCTTTTTCCGCTGGACGAACTTGGCGCCCGTCCTTCAGGCGGGTATTTTTGCGCGGCTGTGCTCATGACTATTTTTGGCACACGGAGGAGCCACGCAAAGTCTCGCGCCATTCCGAGTCCGGCGGACGAAGATGCCCAGCCCCACCCCCCAAGGCTATAGCCCCCCCGGTTTTTTGGCCTTTTTCCGCTGGACGAACTTGGCGCCCGGCCTTCGGCGGGTATTTTGGGCGCGACTGTGCCCGCAGCCTATTTTTGGCACACGGAGGAGCCACGCAAAGTCTCAAGGCCATACCGATTCCGGCGGACGAAGATGCCCAGACCCACCCCAAGGCTATAGCCCACCCGTTTTTGTGGCCTTTTTCCGCTGGACGAACTTGGCGCCCCGTCCTTCAGGCGGGTATTTTTGGGCGCGGCTGTGCCCGCGGACTATTTTTGGCACACGGAGGAGCCACGCAAAGTCTCGCGCCATTCCGAGTCCGGCGGACGAAGATGCCCAGCCCCACCCCCCAAGGCTATAGCCCACCCGTTTTTGTGGCCTTTTTCCGCTGGACGAACTTGGCGCCCCGGCCTTCGGGCGGGTATTTTTAAGCGCGGCTGTGCCCGCGGCCTATTTTTGGCACACGGAGGAGCCACGTAAAGTCTCGCGCCATTCCGAGTCCGGCGGACGAAGATGCCCAGCCCCACCCCCCCAGGCTATAGCCCACCCGATTTTGTGGCCTTTTTCCGTTGGACGAACTTGGCGGCCCGGCCTTCGGCGGGTATTTTTGGGCGCAGCTGTGGCCGCTGCCAAATTTTTGGCACACGGAGGCGCCTCGCAAAGTCTCGCGCTATTCCGAGTCCGGCGGACGAAGTTGGCCAGCCCCACCCCCCAAGGCTATAGCCCACCCGTTTTTGTAGCCTTTTTCCGCTGGACGAACTTGGCGCCCCGGCCTTCGGGCGGGTATTTTTGGGCGCGGCTGTGCCCGCTGCCAAATTTTTGGCACACAGAGGCACCTCGCAAAGTCTCGCGCCATTCCGAGTCCGGCGGACGAAGTTGGCCAGCCCCACCCCCCAAGGCTATAGCCCACCCGTTTTTGTGGCCTTTTTCCGTTGGACGAACTTGGCGCCCCGGCCTTCGGGCGGGTATTTTTGGGCGCGGCTTTGTCCGCGGCCTATTTTTGGCACACGGAGGCGCCTCGCAAAGTCTCGCGCCATTCCGAGCCCGGCGGACGAAGATGCCCAGCCCCAACCCCCAAGGCTATAGCCCACCCGTTTTTGTGGCCTTTTTCCGCTGGACGAACGTGGCGCCCCGGCCTTCGGGCGGGTATTTTTGGGCGCGGCTGTGGCCGCTGCCAAATTTTTGGTACACGGATGCACCTCGCAAAGTCTCGCGCCATTCCGAGTCCGGCGGACGAAGTTGGCCAGCCCCACCCCCCAAGGCTATAGCCCACCCGTTTTTGTGGCCTTTTTCCGCTGGACGAACTTGGCGCCCCGGCCTTCGGGCGGGTATTTTTGGACGCGGTTGTGCCCGCGGCCTATTTTTGCCACACGGAGGCGCCTCGCAAAGTCTCGCGCCATTCCGAGTCCGGCGGACGAAGATGCCCAGCCCCACCCCCAAAGGCTATAGCCCACCCGTTTTTGTGGCCTTTTTCCGCTGGACGAACTTGGCACCCCGGCCTTCGGGCGGGTATTTTTGGGCGCGGCTGTGCCCGCGGACTATTTTTGGCACACGGAGGTGCCTCGCAAAGTCTCGCGCCATTCCGAGTCCGGCGGACGAAGTTGGCCAGCCCCACCCCCCAAGGCTATATCCCAACCGTTTTTGTGGCATTTTTCCGCTGGACGAACTTGGCGCCCCAGCCTTCGGGCGGTTATTTTTGCGCGCGGCTGTGGTCGCGGCCTATTTTTGGCACACGGAGGCGCCTCGCAAAGTCTCGCGCCATTCCGAGTGCGGCGGACGAAGTTGGCCAGCCCCACCCCCCAAGGCTATAGCCTACCCGTTTTTGTGGCCTTTTTCCGCTGGACGAACTTGGCGCCCCGGCCTTCGGGCGGGTATTTTTGGGCGCGGCTGTGCCCGCAGCCTATTTTTGGCACACGGAGGAGCCACGCAAAGTCTCGCGCCATTCCGAGTCCGGCGGACGAAGATGCCCAGCCCCACCCCCCAAGGCTATAGCCCACCCGTTTTTGTGGCCTTTTTCCGCTGGACGAACTTGGCGCCCCGGCCTTCGGGCGGGTATTTTTGGGCGCGGCTGTGCCCGCGGACTATTTTTAGCATACGGAGGAGCCACGCAAAGTCTCGCGCCATTCCGAGTCCAGCGGACGAAGATGCCCAGCCCCACCCCCCAAGGCTATAGCCCACCCGTTTTTGTGGCCTTTTTCCGCTGGACGAACTTGGCGCCCCGGCCTTCGGGCGGGTATTTTTAAGCGCGGCTGTGCCCGCGGCCTATTTTTGGCACACGGAGGAGCCACGCAAAGTCTCACGCCATTCCGAGTCCGGCGGACGAAGATGCCCAGCCCCACCCCCCAAGGCTATAGCCCACCCGTTTTTGTGGCCTTTTTCCGCTGGACGAACTTGGCGCCCCGGCCTTCGGGCGGGTATTTTTGGGCGCGGCTGTGCCCGCGTCCAAATTTTTGGCACACAGAGGCGCCTCGCAAAGTCTCGCGCCTTTCCGAGTCCGGCGGACGAAGTTGGCCAGCCCCACCCCCCAAGGCTATAGCCCACCCGTTTTTGTGGCCTTTTTCCGCTGGACGAACTTGGCGCCCCGGCCTTCGGGCGGGTATTTTTGGGCGCGGCTTTGTCCGCGGCCTATTTTTGGCACACGGAGGCGCCTCGCAAAGTCTCGAGCCATTCCGAGTCCGGCGGACGAAGTTGGCCAGCCCCACCCCCCAAGGCTATAGCCCACCCGTTTTTGTGGCCTTTTTCCGCTGGACGAACTTGGCGCCCCGGCCTTCGGGTGGGTATTTTTCGGCGCAGCTGTGCCCGCGGCCTATTTTTGGCACACGGAGGCGCCTCGCAAAGTCTCGCGCCATTCCGAGTGCGGCGGACGAAGTTGGCCAGCCCCACCCCCCAAGGCTATAGCCCACCCGTTTTTGTGGCCTTTTTCCGCTGGACGAACTTGGCGCCCCGGCCTTCGGGCGGGTATTTTTGGGCGCGGCTGTGCCCGCAGCCTATTTTTGGCACACGGAGGAGCCACGCAAAGTCTCGCGCCATTCCGAGTCCGGCGGACGAAGATGCCCAGCCCCACCCCCCAAGGCTATAGCCCACCCGTTTTTGTGGCCTTTTTCCGCTGGACGAACTTGGCGCCCCGGCCTTCGGGCGGGTATTTTTGGGCGCGGCTGTGCCCGCGGACTATTTTTGGCACACGGAGGAGCCACGCAAAGTCTCGCGCCATTCCGAGTCCAGCGGACGAAGATGCCCAGCCCCACCCCCCAAGGCTATAGCCCACCCGTTTTTGTGGCCTTTTTCCGCTGGACGAACTTGGCGCCCCGGCCTTCGGGCGGGTATTTTTGGGCGCGGCTGTGGCCGCTGCCAAATTTTTGGCACACGGAGGCGCCTCGCAAAGTCTCGCGCCATTCCGAGTCCGGCGGACGAAGTTGGCCAGCCCCAACCCCCAAGGCTATAGCCCACCCGTTTTTGTGGCCTTTTTCCGCTGGACGAACATGGCGCCCCGGCCTTCGGGCGGGTATTTTTAAGCGCGGCTGTGCCCGCGGCCTATTTTTGGCACACGGAGGAGCCACGCAAAGTCTCACGCCATTCCGAGTCCGGCGGACGAAGATGCCCAGCCCCACCCCCCAAGGCTATAGCCCACCCGTTTTTGTTGCCTTTTTCCGCTGGACGAACTTGGCGCCCCGGCCTTCGGGCGGGTATTTTTGGGCGCGGCTGTGCCCGCTGCCAAATTTTTGGCACACAGAGGCGCCTCGCAAAGTCTCGCGCCATTCCGAGTCCGGCGGACGAAGTTGGCCAGCCCCACCCCCCAAGGCTATAGCCCACCCGTTTTTGTGGGCTTTTTCCGCTGGACGAACTTGGCGCCCCGGCCTTCGGGCGGGTATTTTTGGGCGCGGCTTTGTCCGCGGCCTATTTTTGGCACACGGAGGCGCCTCGCAAAGTCTCGAGCCATTCCGAGTCCGGCGGACGAAGTTGGCCAGCCCCAACCCCCAAGGCTATAGCCCACCCGTTTTTGTTGCCTTTTTCCGCTGGACGAACTTGGCGCCCCGGCCTTCGGGTGGGTATTTTTCGGCGCAGCTGTGCCCGCGGCCTATTTTTGGCACACGGAGGCGTCTCGCAACCTCTCGCGCAATTCCGAGTCCGGCGGACGAAGTTGGCCAGCCCCACCCCCCAAGGCTATAGCCCACCCGTTTTTGTGGCCTTTTTCCGCTGGACGAACATGACGCCCCGGCCTTCGGGTGGATATTTTTGGGCGCGGCTGTGCCCGCGGCCTATTTTTGGCACACGGAGGAGCCTCGCAAAGTCTCGCACCATTCCGAGTCCGGCGGACGAAGTTGGCCGGCCCCACCCCCCAAGGCTGTAGCCCACTCGTTTTTGTGGCCTTTTACCACTGGACAAACTTGGCGCCCCGGCCGTCGGTCGGGTATTTTTGGCCGCGGCTGTGCCCGCGGCCTATTTTTGGCACACGTAGGCGCCTCGTAAAGTCTCGCGCCATTCCGAGTCCGGCGGACGAAGTTGGCCAGCCCCACCCCCCAAGGCTATAGCCCACCCGTTTTTGTGGCCTTTTTCCACTGGACGAACTTGGCGGCCCGGCCTTCGGGTGGGTATTTTTGGGCGCGGCTGTGCCCGCGGCCTATTTTTGGCACACGGAGGAGCCTCGCAAAGTCTCGCACCATTCCGAGTCCGGCGGACGAAGTTGGCCAGCCCCACCCCCCAAGGCTGTAGCCCACTCGTTTTTGTGGCCTTTTACCACTGGACGAACTTGGCGCCCCGGCCGTCGGTCGGGTATTTTTGGCCGCGGCTGTGCCCGCGGCCTATTTTTGGCACACGGAGGCGCCTCGAAAAGGCTCGCGCCATTCCGAGTCCGGCGGACGAAGTTGGCCAACCCCACCCCCCAAGGCTATAGCCCACCCGTTTTTGTGGCCTTTTACCGCTGGACGAACTTGGCGCCCCAGCCTTTGGGCGGGTATTTTTGGGCGCGGCTGTGCCCACGGCCTATTTTTGGCACACGGGGGCGCCTCGTAAAGTCTCGCGCCATTCTGAGTCCGGCGGACGAAGTTGGCCAGCCCCACCCCCCAAGGCTATACCCCACCCGTTTTTGTGGCCTTTTTCCGCTGGACGAACTTGGGGCCCCGGCCTTCGGGCGGGTATTATTGGGTGCGGCTGTGCCCGTGGCCTATTTTTGGCACACGGAGGCGCCGCGCAAAGTCTCGCGCCATTCCGAGTCCGGCGGACGAAGTGGGCCAGCCCCACCCCTAAAGGCTATAGCCCACCCGTTTTTGTGGCCTTTTACCGCCGGACGAACTTGGCGCCCCGGCCTTCGGGCGGGTATTTTTGGGCGCGGCTGTCCCCGCGGCCTATTTTTGGCACACGGAGGTGCCTCACAAAGTCTCACACCATTCCGAGTCCGGCGGACGAAGTTGGCCAGCCCCACCCCCCAAGGCTATAGCCCACCCGTTTTTGTGGCCTTTTTCCGCTGGACGAACTTGGCGCCCCGGCCTTCGGGCGGGTATTTTTGGGCGCGGCTGTGCCCGCGGCCTATTTTTGGCGCACGGAGGCGCCTCGCAAAGTCTCGCGCCATTCCGAGTCCGGCGGACGAAGTTGGCCAGCCCAACCCCAAAGCCTATAGCCCACCCGTTTTTGTGGCCTTTTTCCGCTGGACGAACTTGGCGCCCCGGCCTTCGGGTGGGTATTTTTGGGCGCGGCTGTGCCCGCGGCCTATTTTTGCCACACGGACGCGCCTCACAAAGTCTCGAGCCATTCCGAGTCCGGCGGACGAAGTTGGCCAGCCCCACCCCCCAAGGCTATAGCCCACCCGTTTTTGTGGCCTTTTTCCGCTGGACGAACGTGGCGCCCCGGCCTTCGGGCGGGTATTTTTGGGCGCGGCTGTGCCCGCGGCCTATTTTTGCCACACGGACCCGCCTCGCAATGTCTCGCGCCATTCTGAGTCCGGCGGACGAAGTTGGCCAGCCCCACCCCCCAAGGCTATAGCCCACCCGTTTTTGTGGCCTTTTTCCGCTGGACGAACATGACGCCCCGGCCTTCGGGCGGGTATTTTTGGGCGCGGCTGTGCCCGCGGCCTATTTTTGGCGCACGGAGGTGCCTCGCAAAGTCTCGCGCCATTCCGAGTTCGGCGGACGAAGTTGGCCAGCCCAACCCCAAAGCCTATAGCCCACCCGTTTTTGTGGCATTTTACCGCTGGACGAACTTGGTGCCCCGGCCTTCGGGCGGGTATTTTTGGGCGCGGCTGTGCCCGCGGCCTATTTTTGCCACACGGACGCGCCTCGCAAAGTCTCGCGCCATTCCTAGTCCGGCGGACGAAGTTGGCCAGCCCCACCCCCCAAGGCTATAGCCCACCCGTTTTTGTGGCCTTTTACCCCTGCACGAACTTGGCGCTCCGCCCTTCGGGCGGGTATATTTGGGCGCGGCTGTACCCGCGGCCTATTTGTGGCACACGGAGGCGCCTCGCAATGTCTCGCGCCATTCCGAGTCTGGCGGACGAAGTTGGCCAGCCCCACCCCCAAAGGCTATAGCCCACCCGTTTTGTGGCCGTTTTACGCTGGACGAACTTGGCGCCCCGGCCTTCAGGCGGGTATTTTTGGGCACGGTTGTGCCCGCGGCCTATTTTTGGCACACGGAGGTGCCTCGCAAAGTCTCGCGCCATTCCGAGTCCGGCGGACGAAGTTGGCCAGCCCCACCCCCAAAGGCTATAGCCCACCCGTTTTTGTGGCCTTTTTCCGCTGGACGAACTTGGCGCCCCGGCCTTCGGGCTGGTATTTTTGGGCGCGGCTGTGCCCGCGGCCTATTTTTGGCACACGGAGGCGCCTCGTAAGTCTCGCGCCATTTCGAGTCCGGCGGACGAAGTTGGCCAGCCCCACCCCCCAAGGCTATAGCCCACCCGTTTTTGTGGCCTTTTTCCGCCGGACGAACTTGGCGCCCTGGCCTTCGGGCGGGTAGTTTTGGGCGCGGCTGTGCCCATGACCTATTTTTTTGCCACGGACGCGCCTCGCAAAGTCTCGCGCCATTCCGAGTCCGGCGGACGAAGTTGGCCAGCCCCACCCCCAAGGCTATAGCCCACCCGTTTTGTGGCCTTTTTCCGCTGGACGAACATGGCGCCCGGCCTTCGGGCGGGTATTTTTAAGCGCGGCTGTGCTCGCGGCCTATTTTTGCCACACACGGACGCGCCTCAAAGTCTCGCGCCATTCCGAGTCCGGCGGACGAAGTTGGCCAGCCCCACCCCCAAGGCTATAGCCCACCCGTTTTGTGGCCTTTTTCCGCTGGACGAACATGGCGCCCGGCCTTCGGGCGGGTATTTTTGGCGCGGCTGTGCCCGCGGCCTATTTTTGGCGCACGGAGGCGCCTCGCAAAGTCTCGCGCCATTCCGAGTTCGGCGGGACGGTTGGCCAGCCCAACCCCAAAGCCTATAGCCCACCCGTTTTGTGGCCTTTTTCCGCTGGACGAACTTGGCGCCCGGCCTTCGGGTGGGTATTTTTGGGCGCGGCTGTGCCCGCGGCCTATTTTTGCCACACGGACGCGCCTCACAAAGTCTCGAGCCATTCCGAGTCCGGCGGACGAAGTTGGCCAGCCCCACCCCCCAAGGCTATAGCCCACCCGTTTTTGTGGCCATTTACCCCTGGACGAACTTGGCGCCCCGCCCTTCGGGCGGGTATTTTTGGGCGCGGCTGTACCCGCGGCCTATTTTTGGCACACGGAGGCGCCTCGCAATGTCTCGCGCCATTACGAGTCCGGCGGACGAAGTTGGCCAGCCCCACCCCCCAAGGCTATAGCCCACCCGTTTTTGTGGCCGTTTTCCGCTGGACGAACTTGGCGCCCCGGCCTTCAGGCGGGTATTTTTGGGCACGGTTGTGCCCGCGGCCTATTTTTGGCACACGGAGGTGCCTCGCAAAGTCTCGCGCCATTCCGATTCCGGCGGACGAAGTTGGCCAGCCCCACCCCCCAAGGCTATAGCCCACCCGTTTTTGTGGCCTTTTTCCGCTAGACGAACTTGGCGCCCCGGCCTTCGGGCTGGTATTTTTGGGCGCGGCTGTGCCCGCGGCCTATTTTTGCCACACGGACGCGCCTCGCAAAGTCTCGCGCCATTCCGAGTCCGGCGGACGAAGTTGGCCAGCCCCACCCCCCAAGGCTATAGCCCACCCGTTTTTGTGGCCTTTTACCGCTGGACGAACTTGGCGCCCCGGCCTTCGGGCGGGTATTTTTGGGCGCGGCTGTGCCCGCGGCCTATTTTTGCCACACGGACGCGCCTCGCAAAGTCTCGCGCCATTCCGAGTCCGGCGGACGAAGTTGGCCAGCCCCACCCCCCAAGGCTATAGCCCACCCGTTTTTGTGGCCTTTTTCCGCTGGACGAACATGGCGCCCCGGCCTTCGGGCGGGTATTTTTGGGCGCGGCTGTGCCCGCGGCCTATTTTTGGCACACGGAGGCGCCTCGCAAAGTCTCGCGCCATTCCGAGTCCGGCGGACGAAGTTGGCCAGCCCAACCCCAAAGCCTATAGCCCACCCGTTTTTGTGGCCTTTTTCCGCTGGACGAACTTGGCGCCCCGGCCTTCGGGTGGGTATTTTTGGGCGCGGCTGTGCCCGCGGCCTATTTTTGCCACACGGACGCGCCTCACAAAGTCTCGAGCCATTCCGAGTCCGGCGGACGAAGTTGGCCAGCCCCACTCCCCAAGGCTATAGCCCACCCGTTTTTGTGGCCATTTACCCCTGGACGAACTTGGCGCCCCGCCCTTCGGGCGGGTATTTTTGGGCGCGGCTGTACCCGCGGCCTATTTTTGGCACACGGAGGCGCCTCGCAATGTCTCGCGCCATTACGAGTCCGGCGGACGAAGTTGGCCAGCCCCACCCCCCAAGGCTATAGCCCACCCGTTTTTGTGGCCGTTTTCCGCTGGACGAACTTGGCGCCCCGGCCTTCAGGCGGGTATTTTTGGGCACGGTTGTGCCCGCGGCCTATTTTTGGCACACGGAGGTGCCTCGCAAAGTCTCGCGCCATTCCGATTCCGGCGGACGAAGTTGGCCAGCCCCACCCCCCAAGGCTATAGCCCACCCGTTTTTGTGGCCTTTTTCCGCTAGACGAACTTGGCGCCCCGGCCTTCGGGCTGGTATTTTTGGGCGCGGCTGTGCCCGCGGCCTATTTTTGCCACACGGACGCGCCTCGCAAAGTCTCGCGCCATTCCGAGTCCGGCGGACGAAGTTGGCCAGCCCCACCCCCCAAGGCTATAGCCCACCCGTTTTTGTGGCCTTTTTCCGCTGGACGAACTTGGCGCCCAGGCCTTCGGGCGGGTATTTTTGGGCGCGGCTGTGCCCCCAACTTATTTTTGGCACACGGAGGCGCCTCGCAAAGTCTCGCGCCATTCCGAGTCCGCGGGACGGTGGCCAGCCCCACCCCCAAGGCTATAGCCCACCCGTTTTGTGGCCTTTTTCCGCTGGACGAACATGGCGCCCGGCCTTGGGGCGGGTATTTTGGGCGCGGCTGTGCCCGCGGCCTATTTTTGCGGACGGAGGCGCCCCGCAAACTCACGCGCCATTCCGAGTTCGGCGGCCGAACTTGGCCAGCCCAACCCCAAAACCTATATCCCACCCGTTTTTTTGGGCTTTTTCCGCTGGGCGAACTTGGCGCCCGGCCTTCGGGTGGGTATTTTTGGGCGCGGCTGTGCCCAAGCGCCTATTTTTGCCACACGGACGCGCCTCCTCACACAGTCTCGAGCCATTCCGAGTCCGGCGGACGAAGTTGGCCAGCCCCACCCCCCAAGGCTATGGCCCACCCGTTTTTGTGGCCATTTACCCCTGGACGAACTTGGCGCCCCACCCTTCGGGCGGGTATTTTTGGGCGCGGCTGTACCCGCGGCCTATTTTTGGCACACGGAGGCGCCTCGCAAAGTCTCGCGCCATTCCGAGTCCGGCGGACGAACTTGGCCAGCCCCACCCCCCAAGGCTATAGCCCACTCGTTTTTGTGGCCTTTTACCGCTGGACGAACTTGGCGCCCCGGCCTTCGGGGGGGTATTTTTCGGCGCGGCTGTGCCCGCGGCCTATTTTTGGCACACGGAGGTGCCTCGCAAAGTCTCGCGCCATTCCGAGTCCGGCGGACGAAGTGGGCCAGCCCCACCCCCCAAGGCTATAGCCCACCCGTTTTTATGGCCTTTTACCGCTGGACGAACTTGGCGCCCCGGCCTTCGGGCGGGTATTTTTGGGCGCGGCTGTGTCCGCGGCATATTTTTGCCACACGGAGGGGCCTCGCAAAGTCTCGCGCCATTCCGAGTCCGGCGGACGAAGTTGGCCAGCCCCACCCCCCAAGGCTATAGCCCACCCGTTTTTGTGGCCGTTTTCCGCTGGACGAACTTGGCGCCCCGGCCTTCAGGCGGGTATTTTTGGGCACGGCTGTGCCCGCGGCCTATTTTTGGTACACGGAGGCGCCTCGCAAAGTCTCGGGCCATTCCGATTCCGGCGGACGAAGTTGGCCAGCCCCACCCCCCAAGGCTATAGCCCACCCGTTTTTGTGGCCTTTTTCCGCTGGACGAACTTGGCGCCCCGGCCTTCGGGCGGGTATTTTTGGGCGCGACTGTGCCCGCGGCCTATTTTTGCCACACGGACGCGCCTCGCAAAGTCTCGCGCCATTCTGAGTCCGGCGGATGAAGTTGGCCAGCCCCACCCCCCAAGGCTATAGCCCACCCGTTTTTGTGGCCTTTTTCCGCTGGACGAACATGGCGCCCTGGCCTTCGGGCGGGTATTTTTGGGCGCGGCTGTGCCCGCGGCCTATTTTTGGCGCACGGAGGCGCCTCGCAAAGTCTCGCGCCATTCCGAGTTCGGCGGACGAAGTTGGCCAGCCCAACCCCAAAGCCTATAGCCCACCCGTTTTTGTGGCCTTTTTCCGCTGGACGAACTTGGCGCCCCGGCCTTCGGGTGGGTATTTTTGGGCACGGCTGTGCCCGCGGCCTATTTTTGCCACACGGACGCGCCTCACAAAGTCTCGAGCCATTCCGAGTCCGGCGGACGAAGTTGGCCAGCCCCACCCCCCAAGGCTATAGCCCACCCGTTTTTGTGGCCATTTACCCCTGGACGAAGTTGGCGCCCCGCCCTTTGGGCGGGTATTTTTGGGTGCGGCTGTACCCGCGGCCTATTTTTGGCACACGGAGGCGCCTCGCAAAGTCTCGCGCCATTCCGAGTCCGGCGGACGAAGTTGGCCAGCCCCACGCCCCAAGGCTATAGCCCACCCGTTTTTGTGGCCGTTTTCCGCTGGACGAACCTGGCGCCCCGGCCTTCAGGCGGGTATTTTTGGGCACGGCTGTGCCCGCGGCCTATTTTTGGCACACGAAGGTGCCTCGCAAAGTCTCGCGCCATTCCGATTCCGGCGGACGAAGTTGGCCAGCCCCACCCCCCAAGGCTATAGCCCACCCGTTTTTGTGGCCTTTTTCCGCTGGACGAACTTGGCGCCCCGGCCTTCGTGTGGGTATTTTTGGGCGCGGCTGTGCCCGCGGCCTATTTTTGCCACACGGACGCGCCCCGCAAAGTCTCGTGCCATTCCGAGTCCGGCGGACGAAGTTGGTCAGCCCCACCCCCCAAGGCTATAGCCCACCCGTTTTTGTAGCCTTTTTCCGCTGGACGAACATGGCGCCCCGGCCTTTGGGCGGGTATTTTTGGGCGTGGCTGTGCCCGCGGCCTATTTTTGGCGCACGGAGGCACCTCGCAAAGTCTCGTGCCATTCCGTGTCCGGCGGACGAAGTTGGCCAGCCCCACCCCCCAAGGCTATAGCCCACCCGTTTTTGTGCCTTTTTCCGCTGGACGAACTTGGCGCCCCGGCCTTCGGGCGGGTATTTTTGGGCGCGGCTGTGCCCGCGGCCTATTTTTGGTACACGGAGGCCCCTCGCAAAGTCTCGCGCCATTCCGAGTCCGGCGGACGAAGTTGGCCAGCCCCACCCCCCAAGGCTATAGCCCACCCGTTTTTGTGCCCTTTTTCCGCTGGACGAACTTGGCACCCCGACATTCGGGCAGGTATTTTTGGGCGCGGCTGTGCCCGCATTCTATTTTTGGCACCCGGAGGCACCTCGCAAAGTCTCGCGCCATTCCGAGTCCGGCGGACGAAGTGGGCCAGCCCCACCCCCCAAGGCTATAGCCCACCCGTTTTTGTGGCCTTTTTCCGCTGGTCGAACTTGGCGCACCGGCCTTCGGGTGGGTATTTTTGGGCGCGGCTGTGTCCGCGGCCTATTTTTAGCACACGGAGGCGCCTCGCAAAGTCTTGCGCCATTCCGAGTCCGGCGGACGAAGTTGGCCAGCCCCACCCCCCAAGGCTATAGCCCACCCGTTTTTGTGGCCTTTTTCCGCTGGACGAATTTGGCGCCCCGGCCTTCGGGCGGGTATTTTTAGTCGCGGCTGTGGCCGCGGCCTATTTTTGGCACAGGGAGGCGCCTCGCAAAGTCTCGCGCCATTCCGAGTCCGGCGGACGAAGTGGGCCAGCCCCAACCCCCAAGGCTATAGCCCACCCGTTTTTGTGGCCTTTTTCCGCTGGACGAACTTGGCGCCCCGGCCTTCGGGCGGGTATTTTCGGGCACGGATGTGCCCGCGGCCTATTTTGGGCACACGGAGGCGCCTCGCAAAGTCTCGCGCCATTCCGAGTCCGTCGGATGTAGTTGGCCAGCCCCTCACACCAAGGCTATTGCCCACGCGTTTTTGTGGCCTTTTTCCGCTGGGCGAACTTGGCGCCCGGCCTTCGGGCGGGTATTTTTGCGCGCGGCTGTGCCATGACCTATTTTTGGCACACGGAGGCGCCTCGCAAAGTCTCGCGCAATTCCGAGTCCGGGCGGACGGTTGGCCAGCCCCACCCCCAAGGCTATAGCCCACCCCGTTTTGTGGCCTTTTTCGCTGGACGAACTTGGCGCCCCGGCCTTCGGGCGGGTATTTTTGGGCGCGGCTGTGCCCGCGGCCTATTTTTGGCACACGGAGGGGCCTTGCAAAGTCTCGCGCCATTCCGAGTCCGGCGGACGAAGTGGGCCAGCCCCACCCCCCAAGGCAAAAGGCCACACGTTTATGTGGCCTTTTTCCGCTGGACGAACTTGGCGCCCCGGCCTTCGGGCGGGTGTTTTTGGGCGCGGATGTGCCCGCGGCCTATTTTGGGCACACGGAGGCGCCTCGCAAAGTCTCGCGCCATTCCGAGTCCGGCGGACGAAGTTGGACAGCCCCACCCCCCAAGGCTATAGCCCACCCGTTTTTGTGGCCTTTTTCCGCTGGACGAGCTTGGCGCCCCGGCCTTCGGGCGGGTATTTTTGGGCGCGGCTGTGCCCGTGGCCTATTTTTGGCACACGGAAGTGCCTCGCAAAGTCTCGCGCCATTCCGAGTCCGGGGGACAAAGTTGGCCAGCCCCACCCCCCAAGGCTATAGCCCACCCGTTTTTGTAGCCTTTTTCCGCTGGACGAACTTGGCGCCCCAGCCTTCGGGCGGGTATTTTTTGGCGCGGCTGTGTCCGCGGACTATTTTTGGCACACGGAGGTGCCTCACAAAGTCTCGCGCCATTCCGAGTCCGGCGGACGAAGTTGGCCAGCCCCACCCGCCAAGGCTATAGCCCACCCGTTTTTGTGGCCTTTTTCCGCTGGACGAACTTGGCGCCCCGGCCTTCGGGCGGGTATTTTTGGGCGCGGATGTGCCCGCGGCCTATTTTGGGCACACGGAGGCGCCTCGCAAAGTCTCGCGCCATTCCGAGTCCGGCGGACGAAGTTGGCCAGCCCCACCCCCCAAGGCTATAGCCCACCCGTTTTTGTGGCCTTTTTCCGCTGGACGAACTTGGCGCCCCGGCCTTCGGGCGGGTATTTTTGGGCGCGGCTGTAGCCACGGCCTATTTTTGGCACACGGAGTGGCCTCGCAAAGTCTCGCGACATTCCGAGTCCGGCGGACGAAGTGGGCCAGCCCCACCCCCCAAGGCTATAGGCCACCCGTTTTTGTGGCCTTTTTCCGCTGGACGAACTTGGCGTCCCCGGCCAGCGGGCGGGGCTGTTTGGGCGCGGAGGGGCCGCGGGCGAGTTTTGGGCACACGGAGGCGCCTCCCAAAGTCTCGCGCCATTCCGAGTCCGGCGGACGAAGTTGGCCAGCCCCACCCCCCAAGGCTATAGCCCACCAGTTTTTGCGGCCTCTTTCCGCTGGACGAACTTGGTGCCCCGGCCTATTTTTAGCACACGGAGGTGCCTCGCAAAGTCTTACGCCATTCCAAGTCCGGAGCACGAAGTTGCCAAGCCCCACCCCCAAGGCTATAGCCCACCGTTTTTTGTGGCC
Organism: Citrus cavaleriei; assembly: GCA_030448935.1. NCBI lineage: Eukaryota > Viridiplantae > Streptophyta > Magnoliopsida > Sapindales > Rutaceae > Citrus > Citrus cavaleriei. The sequence goes on along the minus strand of JAUJEM010000260.1, from coordinate 26,016 downwards.
TTTTCCGCAGGACGAACTTGGCGCCCGGCCTTGGGTGGGTATTTTTGGGCGCGGCTGTGCCCGCGGCTATTTTTGGCACACGGAGGCGCCTCGCAAAGTCTCGCGCCATTCCGAGTCCGGCGGGACGAGTTGGCCAGCCCACCCCCAAGGCTATAGCCCACCCGTTTTTGTGGCCTTTTTCCGCTGGACGAACTTGGCGCCCCGGCCTTCGGGTGGGTATTTTTGGGCACGGCTGTGCCCGCGGCCTATTTTTGGCACACGGAGGCGTCTCGCAAAGTCTCGCTCCATTCCGAGTCCGGCGAACGAAGTTGGCAAGCCCCACCCCCCAAGGCTATAGCCCACCCGTTTTTGTGGCCTTTTTCCGCTGGACGAACTTGGCGCCCCGGCCTTCGGGTGGGTATTTTTGGGTACGGCTGTACCCGCGGCCTATTTTTGGCACACGGAGGCGCCTCGTAAAGTCTCGCGCCATTCCGAATCCGGCGGACGAAGTTGGCCAGCCCCACCCCCCAAGGCTATAGCCCACCCGTTTTTGTGGCCTTTTTCCTCTGGACGAACTTGGCGCCCCGGCCTATTTTTAGCACACGGAGGCGCCTCGCAAAGTCTTACGCCATTCCGAGTCCGGCGGACGAAGTTGGCCAGCCCCACCCCCCAAGGCTATAGCCCACCCGTTTTTGGGGCCTTTTTCCGCAGGACGAACTTGGCGCCCCGGCCTTCGGGCAGGTATTTTTGGGCGCGGCTGTGCCTGCAGCCTATTTTTGGCACATGGAGGTGCCTTGCAAAGTCTCGAGCCATTCCGAGTCCGGCGGACGAAGTTGGCCAGCCCCACCCCCCAAGGCTATAGGCCACCAGTTTTTGTGGCCTTTTTCCGCTGGACGAACTTGGCGCCCCGGCCTTCGGGCGGGTATTTTTGGGCGCGGATGTGCCCGCGGCCTATTTTGGGCACACGGAGGCGCCTCGCAAAGTCTCGCGCCATTCCGAGTCCGGCGGACGAAGTTGGCCAGCCCCACCCCCCAAGGCTATAGCCCACCCGTTTTTGTGGCCTTTTTCCGCTGGACGAACTTGGTGCCCCGGCCTATTTTTAGCACACGGAGGTGCCTCGCAAAGTCTTACGCCATTCCAAGTCCGGCGGACGAAGTTGCCCAGCCCCACCCCCCAAGGCTATAGCCCACCCGTTTTTGTGGCCTTTTTCCGCTGGACGAACTTGGCGCCCCGGCCTTCGGGTGGGTATTTTTGGGCGCGGCTGTGCCCGCGGCCTATTTTTGGCACACGGAGGCGCCTCGCAAAGTCTCGCGCCATTCCGAGTCCGGCGGACGAAGTTGGCCAGCCCCACCCCCAAGGCTATAGCCCACCCGTTTTTGTGGCCTTTTTCCGCTGGACGAACTTGGCGCCCCGGCCTTCGGGTGGGTATTTTTGGGCACGGCTGTGCCCGCGGCCTATTTTTGGCACACAGAGGCGCCTCGCAAAGTCTCGCTCCATTCCGAGTCCGGCGAACGAAGTTGGCAAGCCCCACCCCCCAAGGCTATAGCCCACCCGTTTTTGTGGCCTTTTTCCGCTGGACGAACTTGGCGCCCCGGCCTTCGGGTGGGTATTTTTGGGTGGGCTGTGTCCGCGGCCTATTTTTGGCACACGGAGGCGCCTCGCAAAGTCTCGCGCCATTCCGAGTCCGGCGGACGGTTGGCCAGCCCCACCCCCAAGGCTATAGCCCACCCGTTTTGTGGCCTTTTTCCGCTGGACGAACTTGGCGCCCGGCCTATTTTTAGCACACTGTGAGGCGCCTCGCAAAGTCTTACGCCATTCCGAGTCCGGGCGGACGAAGTTGGCCAGCCCCACCCCCAAGGCTATAGCCCACCCGTTTTTGTGGCCTTTTTCCGCTGGACGAACTTGGCGCCCGGCCTTGGGTGGGTATTTTTGGGCGCGGCTGTGCCCTTTGCCTATTTTGGCACACGGCGGCGCCTCGCAAAGTCTCGCGCCATTCCGAGTCCGGCGGACGAAGTGGGCCAGCCCCACCCCCCAAGGCTATATCCCCACCCGTTTTTGTGGCCTTTTTCCGCTGGAAGAACTTGGCGCCCCGGCCTTCGGGTGGGAATTTTTGGGCGCGGCTGTTCCCGCGGCCTATTTTTGGCACACGGAGGTACCTCGCAAAGTCTCGTGCCATTCCGAGTCCGGCGGACGATGTTGACCAGCCCCATCCCCCAAGGCTATAGCCCACCTGTTTTTGTGGCCTTTTTCCGCTGGACGAACTTGGCGCCCCGGCCTTCGGGTGCGTATTTTTGGGCGCGGCTGTACCCGCGGCCTATTTTTGGCACACGGAGGCGCCTCGCAAAGTCTCGAGCCATTCCGAGTCCGGCGGACGAAGTTGGCCAGCCCCACCCCCCAAGGCTATAGCCCACCCGTTTTTGTGGCCTTTTTCCGCTGGACGAACTTGGCGCCCCGGCCTTCGGCGATTATTTTTGGGCGCGGCTGTGCCCGCGGCCTATTTTTGGCACACGGAGGCGCCTCGCAAAGTCTCGCGCCATTCCGAGTCCGGCGGACGAAGTTGGCCAGCCCCACCCCCCCAGGCTATAGCCCCCCCGGTTTTGGGGGCTTTTTCCGCGGGACGAACGTGGCGCCCCGGCCGTCGGGCGGGTATTTTTTGGCGCGGCTGTGCCCGCGGCCTATTTTTTTCCACACGGAGGTGCCTCCCAAAGTCTCGCGCCATTCCGAGTCCGGCGGACGAGTTGGCCAGCCCCACCCCCAAGGCTATAGCCCACCCGTTTTTGTGGCCTTTTCCGCTGGACGAACTTGGCGCCCGGCCTTCGGGGATATTTCTGGGCGCGGCTGTGCCCGCGGCCTTTTTTTGGCACACGGAGGAGCCATGCAATGTCTCGCGCCATTCCGAGTCCGGCGGACGAAGTTGGCCAGCCCCACCCCCCAAGGCTATAGCCCACCCGTTTTTGTGGCCTTTTTCCGCTGGACGAACTTGGCGCCCCGGCCTTCGGGCGAGTATTTTTGGGCTCGGCTGTGCCCGCGACCTATTTTTGGTACACGGAGCCGCCTCGGAAAGTCTGGCGCCATTTCGAGTCCTGCGGATGAAGTTGGCCAGCCCCATCCCCCAAGGCTATAGCCCACCCGTTTTTGTGGCCTTTTTCCGCTGGACGAACTTGGCGCCCCGGCCTTCAGGCGGGTATTTTTGGGCGCGGCTTTGCCGCGGCCTATTTTTGTCACACGGAGGCGCCTCGCAAAGTGTCACGCCATTTCGACTCCGGCGGACGAAGTTTGCCAGCCCCACCCCCCAAGGCTATAGCCCACCCGTTTTTGTGGCCTTTTTCCGCTGGACGAACTTGGCGCCCCGGCCTTCGGGCGAGTATTTTTGGGCGCGGCTGTGCCCGCGGCCTATTTTTGGCACACGGAGGAGCCTCGCAAAGTCTCGCGCCAATTCGAGTGTGGCGGACGAAGTTGGCCAGCCCCACCCCCCAAGGCTATAGCCCACCTGTTTTTGTGGACTTTTTGCGCTGGACGAACTTGGCGCCCCGGCCTTCGGGCGGGTATTTTTGGGCGAGGCTGTGCCCGCGGCCTATTTTTGGCACACGGAGGCGCCTCCCAAAGTCTCGCGCCATTCCGAGTCCGGCGGACGAAGTTGGCCAGCCCCACCCCCCAGGGCTATAGCCCACCCGTTTTTGTGGCTTTTTTCCGCTGGACGAAATTGGCGCCCCGGCCTTCGGGGCGGTATTTCTGGGCGCGGCTGTGCCCGCGGCCTATTTTTGGCACACGGAGGCGCCTCGCAAAGTCTCGCGCCATTCCGACTCGGCGGACCAGTTGGCCAGCCCCACCCCCCAGTGCTATAGCCCACCCGTTGTTGTGGCCTTTTTCCGCTGGAAGTACTTGGCGCCCCTGCCTTCGGGGGGGTATTTTTGGGTGCGGCTGTGCCCGCGGCCTATTTTTGGCACACGGAGGCGCCTCGCAAAGTGTCGCGCCATTCCGACTCCGGCGGACGAAGTTGGCCAGCCCCACCCCCCAATGGGATATCCCCACCGGTTTTGTGGCCTTTTTCCGCTGGACGAACTTGGCGCCCCGGCCTTCGGGCGAGTATTTTTGGGCGCGGCTGTGTCCGCGGCCTATTTTTGGCACACGGAGGAGCCTCGCAAAGTCTCGCGCCATTCCGAGTCCGGCGGACGAAGTGGGCCAGCCCCACCCCCCAAGGCTATATCCCCACCCGTTTTTGTGGCCTTTTTCCGCTGGACGAAATTGGCGCCCCGGCCTTCGGGGCGGTATTTCTGGGCGCGGCTGTGCCCGCGGCCTATTTTTGGCACACGGAGGCGCCTCGCAAAGTCTCGCGCCATTCCGACTCCGGCGGACGAAGTTGGCCAGCCCCACCCCCAAGGCTATAGCCCACCCGTTTTTGTGGCCTTTTTGCGCTGGACGAACTTGGCGCCCCGGCCTTCGGGCGGGTATTTTTGGGCGAGGCTGTGGCCGCGGCCTATTTTTGGCACACGGAGGCGCCTCCCAAAGTCTCGCGCCATTCCGAGTCCGGCGGACCAGTTGGCCAGCCCCACCCCCAAGGCTATAGCCCACCCGTTTTTGTGGCTTTTTCCGCTGGGCCAGAACTTGGCGCCCGGCCTTCGGGCGGTATTTTTTAGGCGCGGCTGTGCCACGCCCTATTTTTGGCACACGGAGGCGCCTCGCAAAGTCTCGCGCCATTCCGACTCCGGCGGACGGTTGGCCAGCCCCACCCCCAAGGCTATAGCCCACACGTTTTGTGGCCTTTTCCGCTGGAAGAACTTGGCGCCCCAGCCTTCGGGCGGGTATTTTTGGGTGCGGCTGTGCCCGCAGCCTATTTTTGGCACACGGAGGCGCCTCGCAAAGTCTCGCGCCATTACGAGTCCGGCGGACGAAGTTGGCCAGCCCCACCCCCAAGGCATATACCCCACCCGGTTTGTGGGCCTTTTTCCGCTGGATGAACTTGGCGCCCCGGCCTTCGGGGGGGTATTTCTCGGCGCGGCTGTGCCCGCGGCCTATTTTTGGCACACGGAGGAGCCTCGCAAAGTCTCGCGCCAATTCGAGTGTGGCGGACGAAGTTGGCCAGCCCCACCCCCCAAGGCTATAGCCCACCCGTTTTTGTGGCCTTTTTGCGCTGGACGAACTTGGCGCCCCGGCCTTCGGGCGGGTATTTTTGGGCGAGGCTGTGCCCGCGGCCTATTTTTGGCACACGGAGGCGCCTCCCAAAGTCTCGCGCCATTCCGAGTCCGGCGGACGAAGTTGGCCAGCCCCACCCCCCAGGGCTATAGCCCACCCGTTTTTGTGGCCTTTTTCCGCTGGACGAACTTGGCGCCCCGGCCTTCGGGGGGGTATTTCTGGGCGCGGCTGTGCCATGTCTATTTTTGGCACACGGAGGCTCCTCGCAAAGTCTCGCGCCATTCCGACTCCGGCGGACCAGTTGGCCAGCCCCACCCCCAAGGCTATAGCCCACCCGTTTTTGTGGCCTTTTACCGCTGGACGAACTGGGCCCACCGGCGTTGGGGCTCGAATTTTTGGTATAGGCTTTGCCCGCGGGCGAGTGTTGGCAAACGGAGGCGCCTCGCAAAGTCTCGCGCCATTCCGAGTCCGGCGGACGAGTTGGCCAGCCCCACCCCCAGGCTATAGCCCACCCGTTTTGTGGCCTTTTTCCGCTGGGCCGAACTTGGCGCCCGGCCTTCAGGCGGGTATTTTTGGCGCGGCTGTGCCGCGGCCTGGCCCCAGCACACGGAGGCGCCTCGCAAAATCTCGCGCCATTCCGACTCCGGCGGACAGAGTTGGCCAGCCCCACCCCCAAGGCTATAGGCCACCCGTTTTGTGGCCTTTTTCCGCTGGACGAACTTGGCGCCCGGCCTTCGGGCGGGTATTTTTAGGCGCGGCTGTGCCCGCGGCCTATTTTGGCACACAGGGGCCTCTCGCAAAACTCTCGCGCCATTCCGAGTCCGGCGGACGAGTTGGCCAGCCCCACCCCCAAGGCTATAGCCCACGTTTTTGTGGCCTTTTTCCGCTGGTTGAACTTGGCGCCCGGCCTTCGGGCGGGTATTTTTGGGCGCGGCTGTGACCGCGGCCTATTTTGGCACACGGAGCGCCTCGCAAAGTCTCGCGCCATTCCGAGTCCGGCGGACGATGTTGGCCAGCCCCACCCCCAAGGCTATAGGCCACCCGTTTTTGTGGCCTTTTTCCGCTGGACGAACTTGGCGCCCGGCCTTGGGCGGGTATTTTTGGGCGCGGCTGTGCCCGCGGCCTGGCCTATTTTTGGCACACGGAGGCGCCTCGCAAAACTCTCGCGCAATTCCGAGTCCGGCGGACGGAGTTGGCCAGCCCCACCCCCCAAGGCTCTAGCCCACCGATTTTGTGGCCTGTTTGCGCTGGTTGAACTGGGCGGCCCGGCCGGCGGGGGTGTATTTTTGGGCGCGGCTGTGCCCGCGGCCTATTTTTGGCACACGGAGGTGCCTCGCAACGTCTCGCGCCATTCCGAGTCCGGCGGACGATTTGGCCAGCCCCACCCCCCAAGGCTATAGCCCACCCGTTTTTGTGGCCTTTTTCCGCTTGACGAACTTGGTGCCCCGGCCGTCAGGCGGAATTTCTGGGCGCCGCTGTGTCCGCTGCCTATTTTTGGCAAACGTAGGTGCCTCGCAAAGTCTCGCGCCATTTCGAGTCCGGCGGACGAAGTTGGCCAGCCGCACCCCCCAAGGCTATAGCCCACCCGTTTTTGTGGCCTTTTTCCGCTGGACCGAACTTGGCGCCCGGCCTTCGGGGCGGGTATTTTTGGCGAGGCTGTGCCCGCGGCCTATTTTTTGGCACACGGAGGCGCCTCCCAAAGTCTCGCGCCATTCCGAGTCCGGCGGACGAGTTGGCCAGCCCCACCCCCAAGGCTATAGCCCACCCGTTTTGTGGCCTTTTTCGCTGGGCGAACTTGGCGCCCGGCCTTCGGGGGTATTATTTTAGGCGCGGCTGTGCCCCAGCGACCTATTTTTTGGCACACGGAGGCGCCTCGCAAAATCTCGCGCAATTCCGAGTCCGCGGACAGAGTTGGCCAACCCCACCCACAAGGCTATAGCCCACCCGTTTTGTGGTCTTTTCCGCTGGACGAACTTGGCGCCCGGCCTTCGGGCGGGGGTTTTGAGGCGCGGCTGTGCCCGCGGCCTATTTTGGCACACGGAGGTGCCTCGCAAAGTCTCGCGCCATTCCGAGTCCGGCGGACGAGTTGGCCAGCCCCACCCCCAAGGCTATAGCCCACCCGTTTTTGTGGCCTTTTTCCGCTGGGCCAACTTGGCGCCCGGCCTTCGGGCGGTTATTATCGGGCGCGGCTGTGCCCGCGGACTTTTTTTGTCACACGGAGGCGCCTCGTAAAGTCTCTCGCAATTCCGAGTCTGGCGGACGACGTTGGCCAGCCCCACCCCCCAAGGCTATAGCCCACCCGTTTTTGTGGCCTTTTTCCGCTAGACGAACTTGGCGCCCCGGCCTTCGGGTGGGTATTTTTGGGCGCGGCTGTGCCCGCGGCCTATTTTTTGCACACGGAGGCACCTCGCAAAGTCTCACGCCATTCCGAGTCCGGCGGACGAAGTGGGCCAGCCCCACGCCCCAAGGCTATAGCCCACCCGTTTTTGTGCCCTTTTTCCGCTGGACGAACTTGGCGCCCCGGCCTTCGGGCGGGTATTTTTGGGCGCGGCTGTGCCCGCGGCCTATTTTTGGCACACGGAGGCGCCTCGCAAAGTCTCTCGCAATTCCGAGTCTGGCGGACGACGTTGGCCAGCCCCACCCCCCAAGGCTATAGCCCACCCGTTTTTGTGGCCTTTTTCCGCTGGATGAACTTGGCGCCCCGGCCTTCGGGGGGGTATTTCTGGACGCGGCTGTGCCCGCGGCCTATTTTTGGCACACGGAGGAGCCTCGCAAAGTCTCGCGCCAATTCGAGTGTGGCGGACGAAGTTGGCCAGCCCCACCCCCCAAGGCTATAGCCCACCCGTTTTTGTGGCCTTTTTGCGCTGGACGAACTTGGCGCCCCGGCCTTCGGGCGGGTATTTTTGGATGCGCCTGTGCCCGCGGCCTATTTTTGTCACACGGCGATGCCTCGCAAAGCCTCGCGCCATTCCGAGTCCGGCGGACGAAATTGGCCAGCCCCACCCCCCAAGGCTATAGCCCACCCGTTTTTGTGGCCTTTTTCCGCTGGACGAACTTGGCGCCCCGACTTTGGGTGGTTATTTTTGGACGCGGCTGTCCCCGCGGCCTATTTTTGGCACATGGAGGCTCCTCGCAAAGTCTCGCGCCATTCCGAGTCCGGCGGACGAAGTTGGCCAGCCCCACCCCCCAAGGCTATAGCTCACCCGTTTTTGTGGCCTTTTTCCGCTGGACGAACTTGGCGCCCCGGCCTTCGGGCGGGTATTTTTGGGCGCGGCTGTGGCCGTGGCCTATTTTTGGCACACGGAGGCCCCTCACAAAGTCTCGCGTCATTCCGAGTCCGGCGGACGAAGTTGGGCAGCCCCACCCCCCAAGGCTATAGCCCACCCGTTTTTGTGGCCTTTTTCCGCTGGACGAACTTGGCTCCCCAGCCTTTCGGCGGGTATTTTTGGGCGCGGCTCTGGCCGCGGCCTATTTTTGGCACATGGAGGCGCCTCGCAAAGTCTCGCGCCATTCCGACTCCGGCGGACGAAGTTGGCCAGCCCCACCCCCCAAGGCTATAGCCCACCCGGTTTTGTGGCCGGTTTCCACTGGGCGAACATGGCGCCCCGGCCGTGGGGCGGGTAGGTTTGGGCGCGGCGGTGGCCGCGGCCTATTTTTGGCACACGGAGGCCCCTCGCAAAGTCTCGCGCCATTCCGAGTCCGGCGGACGAAGTTGGCCAGCCCCACCCCCCAAGGCTTTAGCCCACCCGTTTTTGTGGCCTTTTTCCGCTGGACGAACTTGGCGCCCCGGCCTTTGGGCGGGTATTTTTGGGCGCGGCTCTGCCCGCGGCCTATTTTTGGCACTTGGAGGTGCCTCGCAAAGTCTCGCGCCATTCCGAGTCCGGCGGACGAAGTTGGCTAGCCCCACCCCCCAAGGCTACAGCCCACCCGTTTTTGTGGCCTTTTTCCGCTGGACGAACTTGGCGCCCCGGCCTTTGGGCGGGTATTTTTGGGCGAGGCTCTGCCCGCGGCCTATTTTTGGCACACGGCGGCACCTCGCAAAGTCTCGCGCCATTCCGAGTCCGGCGGACGAAGTTGGCCAGCTACACCCCCCAAGGCTATAGCCTACCCATTTTTGTGCCCTTTTTCCGCTGGACGAACTTGGCGCCCCGGCCTTCGGGCGGGTATTTTTGAGCGCGGCTGTGCCCGCGGCCTATTTTTGGCACACGGAGGAGTCTTGCAAAGTCTCGCGCCATTCCAAGTCCGGCGGACGAAGTTGGCCAGCCCCACCCCCCAAGGACATAGCCCACCCGTTTTTGTGGCCTTTTTCCGTTGGACGAACTTGGCGCCCCGGCCTTCGGGCGGGTATTTTTGGGTGCGGCTGTGCCCGCGGCCTATTTTTGGCTCACGGAGGCGCCTCGTAATGTCTCGCGCCATTCCGAGTCCGGCGGACGAAGTTGGCCAGCCCCACCCCCCAAGGCTATAGCCCACCCGTTTTTGTGGCCTTTTTCCGCTGGACGAACTTGGCACCCCGGCCTTTGGGCGGGTATTTTTGGGCGCGGCTCTGCCCGCGGCCTATTTTTGGCACATGGAGGCGCCTCGCAAAGTCTCGCGCCATTCCGAGTCCGGCGGACGAAGTTGGCCAGCCCCACCCCCCAAGGAGCCCACCCGTTTTTGTGGCCTTTTTCCGCTGGATGAACTTGGCGCCCCGGCCTTCGGGCGGGTATTTTTGGGTGCGGCTGTGCCCGCGGCCTATTTTTGGCACACGGAGTCGCCTCGCAAAGTCTCGCGCCAATTCGAGTCCGGCGGACGAAGTTGGCCAGCTACACCCCCCAAGGCTATAGCCTACCCGTTTTTGTGCCCTTTTTCCGCTGGACGAACTTGGCGCCCCGGCCTTCGGGCGGGTATTTTTGAGCGCGGCTGTGCCCGCGGCCTATTTTTGGCACACGGAGGAGTCTTGCAAAGTCTCGCGCCATTCCAAGTCCGGCGGACGAAGTTGGCCAGCCCCACCCCCCAAGGACATAGCCCACCCGTTTTTGTGGCCTTTTTCCGTTGGACGAACTTGGCGCCCCGGCCTTCGGGTGGGTATTTTTGGGTACGGCTGTGTCCGCGGCCTATTTTTGGCTCACGGAGGCGCCTCGTAAAGTCTCGCGCCATTCCGAGTCCGGCGGACGAAGTTGGCCAGCCCCACCCCCCAAGGCTATAGCCCACCCGTTTTTGTGGCCTTTTTCCGCTGGACGAACTTGGCACCCCGGCCTTTGGGCGGGTATTTTTGGGCGCGGCTCTGCCCGCGGCCTATTTTTGGCACATGGAGGCGCCTCGCAAAGTCTCGCGCCATTCCGAGTCCGGCGGACGAAGTTGGCTAGCCCCACCCCCCAAGGCTACAGCCCACCCGTTTTTGTGGCCTTTTTCCGCTGGACGAACTTGGCGCCCCGGCCTTTGGGCGGGTATTTTTGGGCGAGGCTCTGCCCGCGGCCTATTTTTGGCACACGGCGGCACCTCGCAAAGTCTCGCGCCATTCCGAGTCCGGCGGACGAAGTTGGCCAGCTACACCCCCCAAGGCTACAGCCTACCCGTTTTTGTGCCCTTTTTCCGCTGGACGAACTTGGCGCCCCGGCCTTCGGGCGGGTATTTTTGAGCGCGGCTGTGCCCGCGGCCTATTTTTGGCACACGGAGGAGTCTTGCAAAGTCTCGCGCCATTCCAAGTCCGGCGGACGAAGTTGGCCAGCCCCACCCCCCAAGGACATAGCCCACCCGTTTTTGTGGCCTTTTTCCGTTGGACGAACTTGGCGCCCCGGCCTTCGGGCGGGTATTTTTAGGTACGGCTGTGTCCGCGGCCTATTTTTGGCTCACGGAGGCGCCTCGTAATGTCTCGCGCCATTCCGAGTCCGGGGGACGAAGTTGGCCGGCCCCACCCCCCAAGGCTATAGCCCACCCGTTTTTGTGCCCTTTTTCCGCTGGACGAACTTGGCGCCCCGGCCTTCGGGCGGGTATTTTTGGCCGCGGCTGTGGCCGCGGCCTATTTTTGGCACACGGAGGCCCCTCGCAAAGTCTCGCGCCATTCCGAGTCCGGCGGACGAAGTTGGCCAGCCCCACCCCCCAAGGCTTTAGCCCACCCGTTTTGTGGCCTTTTCCGCTGGACGAACTTGGCGCCCGGCCTTTGGGGCGGGTATTTTTTTGGCGCGGCTCTGTCCACGGCCTATTTTTGGCACATGGAGGCGCCTCGCAAAGTCTCGAGCCATTCCGAGTCCGGAGGACGAGTTGGCTAGCCCCACCCCCAAGGCTACAGCCCACCCGTTTTGTGGCCTTTTTCCGCTGGACGAACTTGGCGCCCGGCCTTTGGGCGGGTATTTTGGGCGAGGCTCTGCCCGCGGCCTCTTTTTGGCACACGGCGGCACCTCGCAAAGTCTCGCGCCATTCCGAGTCCGGGCGGACGAGTTGGCCAGCCCCACCCCCAAGGCTATAGCCACCCGTTTTTGTGCCCTTTTTCCGCTGGGCAGACTTGGCGCCCGGCCTTGGGCGGGTATTTTTGAGCGCGGCTGTGCCCGCGGCCTATTTTTTGGCACGGAGGCGCCTCGCAAAGTCTCGCGCCATTCCGAGTCCAGCGGACGAAGTTGGCCAGCCCCACCCCCCAAGGCTATAGCCCACCCGTTTTTGTGGCCTTTTTCCGCTGGACGAACTTGGCGCCCCGGTCATCGGGCGGGTATTTTTGGCCGGGCTGTGCCCGCGGCCTATTTTTGGCAAACGGAGGCGCCTCGCAAAGTCTCGCGCCATTCCGAGTCCGGCGGACGAAGTTGGCCTGCCCCACCCCCCAAGGCTATAGCCCACCCGTTTTTGTGGCCTTTTTCCGCTGGACGAACTTGGCGCCCCGGCCTTCGATAGGGAATTTTTGGGAAGGCTGTGCCCGCGGCCTATTTTTGGCACACGGAGGAGTCTTGCAAAGTCTCGCGCCATTCCAAGTCCGGCGGACGAAGTTGGCCAGCCCCACCCCCCAAGGACATAGCCCACCCGTTTTTGTGGCCTTTTTCCGTTGGACGAACTTGGCGCCCCGGCCTTCGGGCGGGTATTTTTGGGCACGGCTGTGACCGCGGCCTATTTTTGGCACACGGAGGCACCTCGCAAAGTCTCACGCAATTCCGAGTCCGGCGGACGAAGTCGGCCAGCCCCACCCCCCAAGGCTATAGTCCACCAGTTTTCGTGGCCTTTTTCCGCTGGACGAACTTGACGCCCCGTCCTTCGGGCGGGTATTTTTGGGCGCGGCTGTGCCCGCCGCCTATTTTTGGCACACGGAGACGCCTAGCAAAGTCTCGCTCCATTCCGAGTCCGGCGGACGAAGTTAGCCAGCCCCACCCCCCAAGGCTATAGCCCACCCGTTTGTGTGGCCTTTTTCCGCTGGACGAACTTGGCGCCCCGGCCTTCGGGCGGGTATTTTTGGGCGCGGCTGTGACTGCGGCCTATTTTTGGCACACGGAGGCGCATCGCAAAGTCTCGCGCCATTCCGAGTCCGGCGGACGAAGTTGTCCAGCCCCACCCCCCAAGGCTATAGCCCACCCGTTTTTGTGGCCTTTTTCCGCTGGACGAACTTGGCGCCCCGGCCTTCGGGCGTGTATTTATGGGCGCGGCTGTGCCCGCGGCCTATTTTTGGCACACGGAGGTGCCTCGCAAAGTCTCGCGCGATTCCGACTCCGGCGGACGAAGTTGGCCAGCCCCATCCCCCAAGGCTATAGCCCACCCGTTTTTGTGGCCTTTTTCCGCTGGACGAACTTGGCGCCTCGGCCTTCGGGCGTGTATTTATGGGCGCGGCTGTGCCCGCGGCCTATTTTGGCACACGGAGGCGCCTCGCAAAGTCTCGCGCCATTCCGAGTCCAGCGGACGAAGTTGGCCAGCCCCACCCCCCAAGGCTATAGCCCACCCGTTTTTGTGGCCTTTTTCCGCTGGACGAACTTGGCGCCCCGGTCATCGGGCGGGTATTTTTGGCCGGGCTGTGCCCGCGGCCTATTTTTGGCAAACGGAGGCGCCTCGCAAAGTCTCGCGCCATTCCGAGTCCGGCGGACGAAGTTGGCCTGCCCCACCCCCCAAGGCTATATGCCACCCGTTTTTGTGGCCTTTTTCCGCTGGACGAACTTGGCGCCCCGGCCTTCGATCGGGTATTTTTGGGATGGCTGTGCCCGCGGCCTATTTTTGGCACACGGAGGCGTCTCGCAAAGTCTCGCGCCATTCCGAGTCTGGCGGACGAAGTTGGCCAGCCCCACCCCCCAAGGCTATAGCCCACCCGTTTTTGTGGCCTTTTTCCGCTGGACGAACCTGGCGCCCCGGCCTTCGATCGGGTATTTTTGGGAGCGGCTTTGCCCGCGGCCTATTTTTGGCACATGGAGGTGCCTCGCAAAGTCTCGCGCCATTCCGAGTCCGGCGGACGAAGTTGGCCAGCCCCACCCCCCAAGGCTATAGCCCACCCGTTTTTGTAGCCTTTTTCCGCTGGACGAACTTGGCGCCCCGGCCTTCGGGCGGGTATTTTTGGGCACGGCTGTGCCCGCGGCCTATTTTTGGCACACGGAGGTGCCTCGCAAAGACTCGCGCCATGCCAAGTCCGGCGGACGAAGTTGGCCAGCCCCACCCCCCAAGGCTATAGTCCACCCGTTTTTGTGGCCTTTTTCCGCTGGACGAACTTGGCGCCCCGGCCTTCGGGTGGGTACTTTTGGGCGCGCCTGTGCCCGCGGCCTATTTTTGGCACACGGAGGTACCTCGCAAAGTCTCGCGCCATTCTGAGTCCGGCGGACGAAGTTGGCCAGCCCCACCCCCCAAAGCTATATCCCACCCGTTTTTGTGGCCTTTTTCCCCTGGACGAACTTGGCGCCCCGGCCTTCGGGCGGGTATTTTTGGGCGCGGCTGTGCCCGCGGCCTATTTTTGGCACACGGAGGCGCCTCGCAAAGTCTCGCGCCATTCCGAGTCCGGCGGACGAAGTTGGCCAGCCCCACCCCCCAAGGCTATATCCCACCCGTTTTTGTGCCAATTTCCGCTGGACGAACTTGGCGCCCCGGCCTTCGGGCGGTTATTTTTGGACGCGGCTGTGACCGCGGCCTATTTTTGGCACACGGAGGCCCCTCGCAAAGTCTCGCGCCATTCCGAGTCCGGCGGACGAGTTGTCCAGCCCCACCCCCAAGGCTATAGCCCACCCGTTTTGTGGCCTTTTCCGCTGGACGAACTTGGCGCCCGGCCTTTGGGCGGGTATTTTTGGGCGCGGCTGTGCCCAAGGGCCTATTTTGGCACACGGAGGTGCCTCGCAAAGTCTCGCGCCATTCCGACTCCGGCGGACGAGTTGGCCAGCCCCACCCCCCAAGGCTATAGCCCACCCCGATATGTGGCCATTTGACGATGGAAGAACTGTGGCGCACGGCCTTCGGGGGGGTATTTTTGGGCGCGGCTGTGCCCGCGGCCTATTTTTGGCACACGGAGGCTCCTCACAAAGTCTCGCACCATTCCGAGTTTGGCGGACGAAGTTGGCCAGCCCCACCCCCCAAGGCTATAGCCCACCCGTTTTTGTGGCCTTTTTCCGCTGGACGAACTTGGCGCCCCGGCCTTCGGGCGGGTATTTTTGGGCGCGGCTGTGCCCGCGGCCTATTTTTGGCACACGTAGGGGCCTCGCAAAGTCTCGCGCCATTCCGAGTCCGGCGGACGAAGTTGGCCTGCCCCACCCCCCAAGGCTATAGCCCACCTGTTTTTGTGGCCTTTTTCCGCTGGACGAACTTGGCGCCCCGGCCTTCGGGCGGGTAATTTTGGGCGTGGCTGTGCCCGCGGCCTATTTTTGGCAAACGGAGGCGCCTCGCAAAGTCTCGCGCCATTCCGAGTCCGGCGGACGAAGTTGGCCAGCCCCACCCCCCAAGGCTATAGCCCACACGTTTTTGTGGCCTTTTTCCGCTGGACAAACTTGGCGCAAGGGCCTTCGGGCAGGTATTTTTGGGCGCGGCTGTGGCCGCGGCCTATTTTTGGCACACGGAGGCGCCTCGTAAAGTCTTGTACCATTCCGAGTCCGGCGGACGAAGTTGGCCAGCCCCACCCCCCAAGGCTATAGCCCACCCGTTTTTGTGGCCTTTTTCCGCTGGACGAACTTGGCGCCCCGGCCTTCGGGTGGTTATTTTTGGGCGCGGCTGTGTGCATGGTCTATTTTTGGCACACAGAGGTGCCTCGCAATGTCTCGCGCCATTCCGAGTCCGGCGGACGAAGTTGGCCAGCCCCACCCCCCAAGGCTATAGCCCACCCGTTTTTGTGGCCTTTTTCCGCTGGACGAACTTGGCGCCCCGGCCATCGGGGGGGTATTTTTGGGCGCGGCTGTGCCCGCGGCCTATTTTTGGCACACGGAGGCGCCTCGCAATGTCTTGCGCCATTCCGAGTCCGGCGGACGAAGTTGGCCAGCCCCACCCCCCAAGGCTATAGCCCACCCGTTTTTGTGGCCTTTTTCCACTGGACGAACTTGGCGCCCCGGCCATCGGGCGGGTATTTTTGGCGCGGCTGTGCCCGCGGCCTATTTTTGGCACACGGAGGCGCCTCGCAAAGTCTCGCGCCATTCCGAGTCCGGCGGACGAAGTTGGCCAGCCCCACCCCCCAAGGCTATAGCCCACACGTTTTTGTGGCCTTTTTCCGCTGGACAAACTTGGCGCAACGGCCTTCGGGCGGGTATTTTTGGGCGCGGCTGTGGCCGCGGCCTATTTTTGGCACACGGAGGCGCCTCGTAAAGTCTTGTACCATTCCGAGTCCGGCGGACGAAGTTGGCCAGCCCCACCCCCCAAGGCTATAGCCCACCCGTTTTTGTGGCCTTTTTCCGCTGGACGAACTTGGCGCCCCGGCCTTCGGGTGGTTATTTTTGGGCGCGGCTGTGTGCATGGTCTATTTTTGGCACACAGAGGTGCCTCGCAATGTCTCGCGCCATTCCGAGTCCGGCGGACGAAGTTGGCCAGCCCCACCCCCCAAGGCTATAGCCCACCCGTTTTTGTGGCCTTTTTCCGATGGACGAACTTGGCGCCCCGGCCTTCGGGGGGGTATTTTTGGGCGCGGCTGTGCCCGCGGCCTATTTTTGGCACACGGAGGCGCCTCGCAATGTCTTGCGCCATTCCGAGTCCGGCGGACGAAGTTGGCCAGCCCCACCCCCCAAGGCTATAGCCCACCCGTTTTTGTGGCCTTTTTCCACTGGACGAACTTGGCGCCCCGGCCATCGGGCGGGTATTTTTGGCGCGGCTGTGCCCGCGGCCTATTTTTGGCAAACGGAGGCGCCTCGCAAAGTCTCGCGCCATTCCGAGTCCGGCGGACGAAGTTGGCCTGCCCCACCCCCCAAGGCTATATGCCACCCGTTTTTGTGGCCTTTTTCCGCTGGACGAACTTGGCGCCCCGGCCTTCGATCGGGTATTTTTGGGATGGCTGTGCCCGCGGCCTATTTTTGGCACACGGAGGCGTCTCGCAAAGTCTCGCGCCATTCCGAGTCTGGCGGACGAAGTTGGCCAGCCCCACCCCCCAAGGCTATAGCCCACCCGTTTTTGTGGCCTTTTTCCGCTGGACGAACCTGGCGCCCCGGCCTTCGATCGGGTATTTTTGGGAGCGGCTTTGCCCGCGGCCTATTTTTGGCACACGGAGGTGCCTCGCAAAGTCTCGTTCCATTCCGAGTCCGGCGGACGAAGTTGGCCAGCCCCACCCCCCAAGGCTATAGCCCACCCGTTTTTGTGGCCTTTTTCCGCTGGACGAACTTGGCGCCCCGGCCTTTGGGCGGGTATTTTTGGGCGCGGCTGTGCCCGCAGCCTATTTTTTGCACACGGAGGCGCCTCGCAAAGTCTCGCCCCATTCCGAGTCCGGCGGACGAAGTTCGCCAGCCCCACCCCCCAAGGCTATAGCCCACCCGTTTTTGTGGCCTTTTTCCGCAGGACGAACTTGGCGCTCCAGCTTTCGGGCGGGTATTTTTGGGCGTGGCTGTGCCCGTGGCCTATTTTTAGCACACGGATGCGCCTCGCAAAGTCGCGCCCCATTCCGAGTCCGGCGGAAGAAGTTGGCCAGTCCCACCCCCCAAGGCTATAGCCCACCCGTTTTTGTGGCCTTTTTCCGCTGGACGAGCTTGGCGCCCCGGCCTTCGGGCGGGTATTTTTGGGCGCGGCTGTGCCCGGGGCCTATTGTTGGCACACGGAGGCGCCTCGCAAAGTCTCGCGCCATTCCGAGTTCGGCGGACGAAGTTGGCCAGCCCCACCCCCCAAGGCTATAGCCCACCCATTTTTGTGGCCTTTTTACGCTGGACGAACTTGGCGCCCCGGCCTTCGGGCGGGTATTTCTGGGCGCGGCTGTGCCCGCGGCCTAGTTTTGGCACACGGAGGCTCCTCGGAATGTCTCGCACCATTCCGAGTCCGGCGGACGAAGTTGGCCAGCCCCACCCCCCAAGGCTATAGCCCACCCATTTTTGTGGCCTTTTTCCGCTGGATGAACTTGGCGCCCCGGCCTTTGGGCGGGTATTTTTGGGCGCGGCTGTGCCCGCAGCCTATTTTTGGCACACGGAGGCGCCTCGCAAAGTCTCGCGCCATTCCGAGTCCGGCGGACGAAGTTGGCCAGCCCCACCCCCTAATGCTAAAGCCCACCCGTTTTTGTGGACTTTTTCCGCAGGACGAACGTGGCGCCCCGGTCTTCGGGCGGGTATTTTTGGACGCGGCTGTGCCCATGGCCTATTTTTGGAACACGGAGGCTCCTCGGAATGTCTCGCACCATTCCGAGTCCGGCGGACGGAGTTGGCCAGCCCCACCCCCCAAGGCTATAGCCCACCCATTTTTGTGGCCTTTTTCCGCTGGATGAACTTGGCGCCCCGGCCTTCGGGAGGGTAATTTTGGGCGCGGCTGTGCCCGCGGCCTATTTTTGGGACACGGAGGTGCCTCGCAAAGTCTCGCACCATTCCGAGTCCGGCGGACGAAGTTGGCCAGCCCCACCCCCCAAGGCTATAGCCCACCCGTTTTTGTGGCCTTTTTCCGCTGGACGAACGTGGCGCCCCGGTCTTCGGGCGGGTATTTTTGGACGCGGCTGTGCCCATGGCCTATTTTTGGCACACGGAGGCTCCTCGGAATGTCTCGCACCATTCCGAGTCCGGCGGACGAAGTTGGCCAGCCCCACCCCCCAAGGCTATAGCCCACCCGTTTTTGTGGCCTTTTTCCGCTGGACGAACTTGGCGCCCGGCCTTCGGGGTATTTTGGGCGCGGCTGTGCCGCGGCCTATTTTTGGCACACGGAGGCGCCTCGCAATGTCTTGCGCCAGTCCGAGTCCGGCGGACGAGGGCCATTTGGCCAGCCCCACCCCCAAGGCTATAGCCCACCCGTTTTTGTGGCCTTTTTCCACTGGACGAACTTGGCGCCCCGGCCATTGGGCGGGTATTTTTGGCGCGGCTGTGCCCGCGGCCTATTTTTGGCACACGGAGGCGCCTCGCAAAGTCTCGCGCCATTCCGAGTCCGGCGGACGAAGTTGGCCAGCCCCACCCCCCAAGGCTATAGCCCACCCGTTTTTGTGGCCTTTTTCCGCTGGACAAACTTGGCGCCCCGGCCTTCGGGCGGGTATTTTTGGGCGCGGCTGTGGCCGCGGCCTATTTTTGGCACACGGAGGCGCCTCGCAAAGTCTCGCGCCATTCCGAGCCCGGCGGACGAAGTTGGCCAGCCCCACCCCCCAATGCTAAAGCCCACCCGTTTTTGTGGACTTTTTACGCTGGACGAACGTGGCGCCCCGGTCTTCGGGCGGGTATTTTTTGGACGCGGCTGTGTCCATGGCCTATTTTTGGCACACGGAGGCTCCTCGGAATGTCTCGCACCATTCCGAGTCCGGCGGACGAAGTTGGCCAGCCCCACCCCCCAAGGCTATAGCCCACCCATTTTTGTGGCCTTTTTCCGCTGGATGAACTTGGCGCCCCAGCCTTCGGGAGGGTAATTTTGGGCGCGGCTGTGCCCGCGGCCTATTTTTGCCACACGGTGGTGCCTCGCAAAGTCTCGCGCCATTCCGAGTCCGGCGGACGAAGTTGGCCAGTCCCACCCCCCAAGGCTATAGCCCACCCGTTTTTGTGCCCTTTTTCCACTGGACGAACTTGGCGCCCCGGCCTTTGGGCGGGTATTTTTGGGCGCGGCTGTGCCCGCAGCCTATTTTTGGCACACGGAGGCGCCTCGCAAAGTCTCGCGCCATTCCGAGTCCGGCGGACGAAGTTCGCCAGCCCCACCCCCCAAGGCTATAGCCCACCCGTTTTTGTGGCCTTTTTCCGCAGGACGAACTTGGCGCCCCGGCTTTCGGGCGGGTATTTTTGGGCGCGGCTGTGCCCGTGGCCTATTTTTAGCACACGGAGGCGCCTCGCAAAGTCGCGCACCATTCCGAGTCCGGCGGAAGAAGTTGGTCAGTCCCACCCCCCAAGGCTATAGCCCACCCGTTTTTGTGGCCTTTTTACGCTGGACGAACTTGGCGCCCCGGCCTTCGGGCGGGTATTTTTGGGCGCGGCTGTGCCCGCGGGCTATTTTTGGCAGACGGAGACGCCTCGCAAAGTCTCGCGCCATTCCGAGTCCGGCGGACGAAGTTGGCCAGCCCCACCCCCCAAGGCTATAGCCCACCCGTTTTTGTGGCCTTTTTCCGCTGGACGAACTTGGCGCCCCGGCCTTTGGGCGGGTATTTTTGGGCGCGGCTGTGCCCGCAGCCTATTTTTTGCACACGGAGGCGCCTCGCAAAGTCTCGCGCCATTCCGAGTCCGGCGGACGAAGTTCGCCAGCCCCACCCCCCAAGGCTATAGCCCACCCGTTTTTGTGGCCTTTTTCCGCAGGACGAACTTGTTGCCCCGGCTTTCGGGCGGGTATTTTTGGGCGTGGCTGTGCCCGTGGCCTATTTTTAGCTCACGGAGGCGCCTCGCAAAGTCTCGCGCCATTCCGAGTTCGGCGGACGAAGTTGGCCAGCCCCACCCCCCAAGGCTATAGCCCACCCATTTTTGTGGCCTTTTTACGCTGGACGAACTTGGCGCCCCGGCCTTCGGGCGGGTATTTTTGGGCGCGGCTGTGCCCGCTGACCTATTTTTGGCACACGGAGGCGCCTCGCAAAGTCTCGCGCCATTCCGAGTCCGGCGGACGAGTTGGCCAGCCCCACCCCCCAGGCTATAGCCCACCCGTTTTTGTGGCCTTTTCCGCTGGGCGAACTTGGCGCCCAGGCCTTCGGGCGGGGTATTTTTGTGGGCGCGGCTGTGCCCGCGGGCTATTTTTGCAGACGGAGACGCCTCGCAAAGTCTCGCGCCATTCCGAGTCCGGCGGACCCAGTTGGCCAGTCCCACCCCCAAGGCTATAGCCCACCCGTTTTTGTGGCCTTTTTCCGCTGGACGAACTTGGCGCCCGGCCTTTGGGCGGGTATTTTTGACGCGGCTGTGCCCATTGCCTATTTTTTTTTTTGCGGAGGCGCCTCGCAAAGTCTCGCGCCATTCCGAGTCCGGCGGACGAAGTTCGCCAGCCCCACCCCCCAAGGCTATAGCCCACCCGTTTTTGTGGCCTTTTTCCGCAGGACGAACTTGTTGCCCCGGATTTCGGGCGGATATTTTTGGGCGTGGCTGTGCCCGTGGCCTATTTTTAGCACACGGAGGCGCCTCGCAAAGTCTCGCGCCATTCCGAGTTTGGCGGACGAAGTTGGCCAGCCCCACCCCCCAAGGCTATAGCCCACCCATTTTTGTGGCCTTTTTACGCTGGACGAACTTGGCGCCCCGGCCTTCGGGCGGGTATTTTTGGGCGCGGCTGTGCCCGCGGCCTATTTTTGGCACACGGAGGCGCCTCGCAAAGTCTCGCGCCACTCCGAGTCCGGCGGACGAAGTTGGCCAGCCCCACCCCCAAGGCTATAGCCCGCCCGTTTTGTGGCCTTTTTCCGCTGGACCGAACTTGGCGCCCGGCCTTCGGGCGGGTATTTTTGGGCGCGGCTGTGCCCACGGCCTATTTTTTTGCACACGGAGGCGCCTCGCAAAGTCTCGCACCATTCCGAGTCCCGGCGGACGAAGTTGGCCAGCCCCACCCCAAGGCTATAGCCCACCCGTTTTGTGGCCTTTTTCCGCTGGAAGAACGTGGCGCCCGGTCTTGGGCGGGTATTTTTGGACGCGGCTGTGCCCATGGCCTATTTTTGGCACACGGAGGCTCCTCGGAATGTCTCGCACCATTCCGAGTCCGGCGGATGAAGTTGGCCAGCCCCACCCCCCAAGGCTATAGCCCACCCATTTTTGTGGCCTTTTTCCGCTGGATGAACTTGGCGCCCCGGCCTTCGGGTGGGTAATTTTGGGCGCGGCTGTGCCCGCGGCCTATTTTTACCACACGGAGGAGCCTCGCAAAGTCTCGCGCCATTCCGAGTCCGGCGGACGAAGTTGGCCAGCCCGACCCCCCAAGGCTATAGCCCACCCGTTTTTGTGGCCTTTTTCCGCTGGACGAACTTGGCACCCCGGCCTTCGGGCGGGTATTTTTGGGCGCGGCTGTGCCCGCGGCCTATTTTTGTCACACGGAGGCGCCTCGCAAAGTCGCGCACCATTCCGAGTCCGGCGGACGAAGTTGGCCAGTCCCACCCCCCAAGGCTATAGCCCACCCGTTTTTGTGGCCTTTTTCCGCAGGACGAACTTGTTGCCCCGGCTTTCGGGCGGGTATTTTTGGGTGCGGCTGTGCCCGCGGCCTATTTTTGGCACACGGAGGCGCCTCGCAAAGTCTCGCGCCATACCGAGTCCGGCGGACGAAGTTCGCCAGCCCCACCCCCCAAGGCTATAGCCCACCCGTTTTTGTGGCCTTTTTCCGCTGGACGAACTTGGCGCCCCGGCCTTCGGGGGGGGAATTTTTGGGCGCGGCTGTGCCCGCGGGCTATTTTTGGCAGACGGAGTCGCCTCGCAAAGTCTCGCGCCATTCCGAGTCCGGCGGACGAAGTTGGCCAGTCCCACCCCCCAAGGCTATAGCCCACCCGTTTTTGTGGCCTTTTTCCGCTGGACGAACTTGGCGCCCCGGCCTTCGGGTGGGTAATTTTGGGCGCGGCTGTGCCCGCGGCCTATTTTTACCTAACGGAGGAGCCTCGCAAAGTCTCGCGCCATTCCGAGTCCGGCGGACGAAGTTGGCCAGCCCGACCCCCCAAGGCTATAGCCCACCCGTTTTTGTGGCCTTTTTACGCTGGACGAACTTGGCGCCCCGGCCTTCGGGCGGGTATTTTTGGGCGGGGCTGTGCCCACGGCCTATTTTTGGCACACGGAGGCGCCTCGCAAAGTCTCGCGCCACTCCGAGTCCGGCGGACGAAGTTGGCCAGCCCCACCCCCCAAGGCTATAGCCCACCCGTTTTTGTGGCCTTTTTCCGCTGGACGAACTTGGCGCCCCGGCTTTCGGGCGGGTATTTTTGGGTGCGGCTGTACCCGCGGCCTATTTTTGGCACACGGAGGCGCCTCGCAAAGTCTCGTACCATTCCGAGTCCGGCGGACGACGTTGGCCAGCGCGACCCCCAAGGCTATAGCCCACCCGTTTTGTGGCCTTTTTACGCTGGACGAACTTGGCCCGGCCTTCGGGCGGGTATTTTTAGGCGGGCTGTGCCCACGGCCTATTTTTGGCACACGGAGGCGCCTCGCACAGTCTCGCCCCACTCGGAGTCCGGCGGTCGCAGTGCGCCAGCCCCACCCCCCAAGGCTATAGCACACCCGTTTTTGTGGCCTTTTTCCGCTGGATGAACTTGGCACCCCGGCCTTCGGGCGGGTATTTGTTTTTGTGGCCTTTTTCTGCTGGACGAACTTGGCGCCCCGGCCTTCGGGCGGGTATTTTTGGCCGCGGCTGTGCCCGCGGCCTATTTTTTGCACACGGAGGGGCCTCGCAAATTCTCGCGCCACTCCGAGTCCGGCGGACGAAGTTGGCCAGCCCCACCCCCAGGGCTATAGCCCACCGTTTTGTGGCCTTTTTCCGCTGGACGAACTTGGCGCCCGACCTTCGGGCGGGTATTTTTAGGCGTGGCTGTGCCAAGGCCTATTTTTGGCACACGGAGGTGCCTCGAAAGTCTCGCGCCATTCCGAGTCCGGCGGACGGTTGGCTGTGCCCCACCCCCAAGGCTATAGCCCACCCGTTTTTGTGGCCTTTTTCCGCTGGACGAACTTGGCGCGCCGGCGTTCGGCGGGTATTTTGGCGTGGCTGTGCCAGCGGCCTTTTTGGCACACACGGAGCTGCCTCGCAAAGTCTCGCGCCATTCCGAGTCCGGGCGGACGAAGTTGGCCAGCCCCACCCCAAGGCTATAGCCCACCCGTTTTTGTGGCCTTTTTCCGCTGGGCAGAACTTGGCGCCCCTGCCTTCGGGCGGGTATTTTTTTAGCGCGGCTGTGTCCGCGACCTCCATTTTTGCACACGGAGGTGCCTCGCAGTCTCGCACCATTCCGAGTCCGGCCGGACGGGTTGGCCAGCCCCACCCCCCAAGGCTATAGCCCGCCTGTTTTCGGCCTTTTCCGCTGGGACGAACTAGCGCGCCCGACCTTTCTAAGCGGGTATTTTTGGCGCGGCTGTGCCCTTTGACCTGTGTTGGCACACGGAGGTGCCTCGCAAAGTCTCGCACCATTCCGAGTTCGGCGGACGAAGTTGGCCAGCCCCACCCCCCAAGGCTATAGCCCACCCATTTTTGTGGCGTTTTTACGCTGGACGAACTTGGCGCGCCGGCCTTCGGGCGGGTATTTTTGGGCGGGGCTGTGCCCGCGGCCTATTTTTGGCACACGGAGGTGCCTCGCAAAGTCTCGCGCCATTCCGAGTCCGGGCGGACTTGGGGATTGGCCAGCCCCACCCCACAAGGCTATAGCCCACCCGTTTTTGTGGCCTTTTTCCGCTGGACGAACTTGGCGCCCCGGCCTTCGGGCGGGTATTTTTGGGCGCGGCTGTGGCCGTGGCCTATTTTTGGCACACGGAGGCGCCTCGCAAAGTCTCGCGCTATTCCGAGTTCGGCGGACGAAGTTGGCCAGCCCCACCCCCCAAGGCTATAACCCACCCGTTTTTGTGGCCTGTTTACGCTGGACGAACTTGACGCACCGGCCTTCGGGCGGGTATTTTTGGGCGCGGCTGTACCCGCGGCCTATTTTTGGCACACGGAGGTGCCTCGCAAAGTCTCGCGCCACTCCGAGTCCGGCGGACGGGCGGGCCAGCCCCACCCCCAAGGCTATAGCCCACCGTTTTTGTGGCCTTTTCCGCTGGACGACTTGGAGCCCGGCCTTCGGGTATTTTTGGGGGCGCTGTACCCGCCCTATTTTTGGCACACGGAGGCGCCTCGCAAAGTCTCGTTCCATTCCGGAAGTCCGGCGGACGAAGTTGGCCAGCCCCACCTCCCCAAGGCTATAGCCCACCCGTTTTGTGGCCTTTTTCCGCTGGACGAACTTGGCGCCGACCTCGGGCGGGTATTTTGGTGCGGCTGTGCCGCATATTTTAGCACAAGGGGCCTCGAGGGTCTCGCGCCATTCCGAGTCCGCGGACGGACTGGCCTCCTATCCGCTGGGACGACTTGGCGCCCGGCCTTCGGGCGGGTATTTTTGGCCCGGCTGTACCATGCCCTATTTTTGCACACGGAGGCGCCTCGCAAAGTCTCGCACCATTCCGAGTCCGGCGGACAGTTGGCCAGCCCCACCCCCAAGGCTATAGCCCACCCGTTTTTGTGGCCTTTTTCCGCTGGACGACCTTGGCGCCCGGCCTTCGGGCGGGTATTTTTGGGCGCGGCTGTGCCCAAGGGCTATTTTTGGCAGACGGAGACGCCTCGCAAAGTCTCGCGCCATTCCGAATCCGGCGGACGGTTGGCCAGCCCCACCCCCAAGGCTATAGCCCACCTGTTTTTGTGGCCTTTTTCAGCTGGACGAACTTGGTGCCCGGCCTTCGGGGCGGTATTTTGCGCAGCAGCTGTGCCCGCGCCTATTTTTGGCACACGGAGGCGCCTCGCAAAGTCTCGCGCCATTCCGAGTCCGGGCGGTCGAGTTGGCCAGCCCCACCCCTCAAGGCTATAGCCCACCCGTTTTTGTGGCCTTTTTCCGCTGGACGAACTTGCGCCCGGCCTTCGGGCGGGTATTTTTGCGCGGCTGTACCTTCGGCTATTTTTGGTCACGGCGCCTCCACAAAGTCTCGCGCCATTCCGAGTCCGGTGGACAGAAGTTGGCCAGCCCACCCCAGGCTGTAGCCCACACGTTTTGTGGCCTTTTTCCGTTGGGACGAACTTGCGCCCGGCCATTTGGCGGGTATTTTTGGGCGCGGCTGTGCCCTCGGCCTATTTTTGGCACACGGAGGCGCCTCGCAAAGTCTCGCGCCATTCCGAGTCTGGCGGACGAAGTTTGCCAGCCCCACCCCCCAAGGCTATAGCCCACTTGTTTTTGTGGCCTTTTTCCGCTGGACGAACTTGGCACCCCGGCTTTCGGGCGGGTATTTTTGGGCACGGCTATGCCCGTGGCCTATTTTTGGCACACAGAGGCGCCTTGCAAAGTCTCGCGCCATTCCGAGTCCGGCGGACGAAGTTGGCTAGCCCCACCCCCTCAAGCGTTTTAGCCCACTGCTTTTCGCTGGACGACTTGGCGCCCGGGCAAGGGATTTTTAAGGCTGCTGGCTGTGCCCGCTGCCAATTTTTGCACACGGAGGGGCCTCGTAAAGTCGCGCGCACCATTCCGAGTCCGGGCGGAAGAAGTTGGCCAGTCCCACCCCCAAGCTTATAAGCCCACCCCGTTTTTGTGGCCTTTTTCCGCTGGACGAGCTTGGCGCCTGCTCAAGGGTATTTTGGGCGCGCTGTGCGGGGCCTGTGTTGGCACACGGGGCGCCTCGCAGTCTCGCCCATTCGGAGTTCGAGGCGGACGGGTTGGCCAGCCCCACCCCAGGCTGTAAGCCCACCCATTTTTGTGGCCTTTTTCGCTGGACGAGGACTTGGCGCCTGGCCTCTTGGGGTATTTTTGGGCAGGGCTGTGCCGCG
>JAUJEM010000026.1:0-85090 GCA_030448935.1 Citrus cavaleriei | reverse complement strand
AGCCTGGGGGTGGGCTGGCCAACCTCGTCCGCCGGACTCGGAATGGCGTGAGACTTGCGAGGGGCCTCCGTGGCTGCCAAAAATAGGTCAAAGGGCACACCCGCGCCCAAAAATAACCCCCCCGAAGGCCGGGGCGCCATGTCGGTCCACGGGAAAATGCCCCAAAAACCGGGTGGGATATAGCCTGGGGGGTGGGGCTGGCCAACTTCGTCCGCCGGACTCGGAATGGCTCGAGACTTTGTGAGGGGCCTCCGTGTGCCAAAATAGGTCATGGCACAGCCGCGCCCCAAAATAACCGCACGAAGGTCACGCGCAAGTTCATCCAGCGGAAAAGGCCACAAAAACGGGTGGGCTATAGCCTTGGGGTGGGGCTGGCCAACTTCGTCCGCCGGACCTCGGAATGGCGCGAGACTTTGCGAGCGGCCCCGTGTGCCAAAAAATAGGCCGCGGGCACAGCCGCGCCCAAAATAACCGCCCGAAGGCAGGGGCGCCAAGTCTGGCCCCAGCGGAAAAAGGCCACAAAAACGGGTGGGCTATAGCCTTGGGGGTGGGGCTGGCCAACTTCTGTCCGCCGGACTCGAATGGCGCGAGACTGTGCGAGCGGCCTCCGTGGTGCCAAAAATAGGCCGGGCAGAGCCGCACCAAAAATAACCGCCCAAGGCCGGGCGCCAAGTCTGTCCAGCGGAAAAAGGCCACAAAAACGGGTGGGCTATAGCCTTGGGGGTGGGGCAGCCAACTTCGTCCGCCGGACTCGGAATGGCGCGAGACTTTTGCGAGCGGCCTCCGTGTGCAAAATAGGCAGCGGGCACAGCCGCGCTGAAAATAACCGCCCAAGGCCGGGGCGCCAAGTCTCGTCCAGCGGAAAAAGGCCACAAAAACGGGTGGGCTATAGCTTGGGGGTGGGGCTGGCCAACTTCGTCCGCTCGGACTCGAATGGCGCGAGACTTTGCGAGCGGCCTCCGTGTGCTGGTAAAATAGACCGCGGGCAGAGCCGCGCCTGGGCCGCAACCGCCCGAAGGCCGGGCGCCAAGTTCGCCCAGCGGAAAAAGGCCACAAAACGGGTGGGCTATAGCCTTGGGGGTGGGGCTGGCCAACTTCGTCCGCCCGGACTCGGAATGGCGCGAGACTTTGCGAGCGGCCTCTGTGTGCTGGGGAATAGGCCGCGGGCAGAGCCGCGCCCAAAAATAACCGCCCGAAGGCCGGGGCGCCAAGTTCGTCCAGCGGAAAAAGGCCACAAAAACGGGTGGGCTATAGCCTTGGGGGGTGGGGCTGGCCAACTTCGTCCGCCGGACGCGGAATGGCGCGAGACTTTGCGAGCGGCCTCCGTGTACCAAAAATAGGCCGCGGGCACAGCCGCGCCCAAAAATAACCACCCGAAGGCCGGGGCACCTTGTTCGTCCAGCGGAAAAAGGCCACAAAAACGGGTGGGCTATAGCCTTGGGGGGTGGGGCTGGCCGACTTCGTCCGCCGGACTCGGAATGGCATTAGACTTTGCGAGCCGCCTCCGTGTGCCAAAAATAGGCCGCGGGCACAGCCGCGCCCAAAAATAACCGCCCGAAGGCCGGGGCGCCAAGTTCGTCCAGCGGAAAAAGGCCACAAAAACGGGTGGGCTATAGCTTGGGGGGTGGGGCTGGCCAACTTCGTTCGCCGGACTCGGAATGGCGCGAGACTTTGCGAGCGGCCTCCGTGTGCCAAAAATAGGCCGCGGGCAGAGCCGCGCCCAAAAATAACCGCCCGAAGGCCACGCCAAGTTCGCCCAGCGGAAAAAGTCCACAAAACGGGTGGGCTATAGCCTTGGGGGTGGGGCTGGCCAACTGGTCCGCCGGACTCGGAATGGCGCGAGACTTTACGAGCTGCCTCCGTGTGCCAAAAATAGGTCATGGGCACGGCCACAGCGCCAAAAATAACCGCCCCAGAAGGCCGGGCGCAAGTTCGTCCAGCGGAAAAAGGCCACAAAAACGGGTGGGCTATAGCCTTGGGGGGTGGGGCTGGCCAACTTCGTCCGCCGGACTCGGAATGGCGCGAGACTTTGCGAGCGGCCTCCGTGTGCCAAAAATAGGCCGCGGACACGGCCGCGCCCAATAATAACCGCCCGAAGGCCGGGGCGCCAAGTTCGTCCAGCGGAAAAAGGCCACAAAAACGGGTGGGCTATAGCCTTGGGGGGTGGGGCTGGCCAACTTCGTCCGCCGGACTCGGAATGGCGCGGGACTTTGTGAACGGCCTCCGTGCGCCAAAACTAGGCATGGGCACAGCCGCGCCCAAAAAATAACCGGGCCCAAGGCCGGGCGCCAAGTCTCGTCCCGGGAAAAGGGCCACAAAACGGGTGGGCTATAGCCTTGGGGGTGGGGCTGGCCAACTTTCGTCCGCCGTACTGAATGGCGCGAGACTTTGCGAGGCGGCTCCGTGTGCCAAAAAAATAGGCTGGCACGGCCGCGCCTAAAAATAACCGCCCGAGGCCGGGCGCCAAGTTCGTCCAGCGGAAAAAGTCCACAAAAACGGGTGGGCTATAGCCTTGGGGGTGGGGCAGGCCAACATACTTCGCCGGACTCGGAATGGCGCGAGACTTTGCGAGGCCTCCGTGTGCCAAAAATAGGCCCTTGGGCACAGCCGCACCAAAAATAACCACCCGAAGGCCGGGCGCCAAGTTCGTCCAGCGGAAAAAGGCCACAAAACGGGTGGGCTATAGCCTTGGGGGTGGGCTGGCCAACTTCGTCCGCCGGACTCGGAATGGCGCGAGACTTTGCGAGCGGCCTCCGTGTGCCAAAAATAGGCCGCGGGCACGGCCGCGCCCAAAAATAACCGCCCGAAGGCCGGGGCGCCAAGTTCGTCCAGCGGAAAAAGGCCACAAAAACGGGTGGGCTATAGCCTTGGGGGGTGGGGCTGGCCAACTTCGTCCTCCTGACTCGGAATGGATCGAGACTTTGCGAGCGGCCTCCGTGTGCCAAAAATAGGCCGCGAGCACGGCCGCACCCAAAAATAACCGCCCGAAGGCCGGGGCTCCTAGTTCGTCCAGCGGAAAAAGGCCACAAAAACGGGTGGGCTATAGCCTTGGGGGGTGGGGCTGGCCAACTTCGTCCGCCGGACTCGGAATGGCGTGAGACTTTGCGAGCGGCCTCCGTGTGCCAAAAAAAGGCCGCTGGCACGGCCGCGCCCAAAAATAACCGCCCGAAGGCCGGGGCACCAAGTTCGTCCAGCGGAAAAAGGCCACAAAAACGGGTGGGCTATAGCCTTTGGGGGTGGGGCTGGCCAACTTCGTCCGCCGGACTCGGAATGGCGCGAGACTTTACGAGCGGCCTCCGTGTGCCAAAAATAGGCCGCGGGCACGGCCGCGCCCAAAAATAACCGCCCGAAGGCCGGGGCGCCAAGTTCGTCCAGCGGAAAAAGGCCACAAAAACGGGTGGGGTATAGCCTTGGGGGGTGGGGCTGGCCAACTTCGTCCGCCGGACTCGGAATGGCGCGAGACTTTGCGAGCGGCCTCCGTGTACCAAAAATAGGCCGCGGGCACAGCCGCGCCGAAAAATAACCGCCCGAAGGCCGGGGCACCATGTTCGTCCAGCGGAAAAAGGCCACAAAAACGGGTGGGCTATAGCCTTGGGGGGTGGGGCTGGCCAACTTCGTCCGCCGGACTCGGAATGGCGCGACACTTTGCGAGCGGCCTCCGTGTGCCAAAAATAGGCCGCGGGCACAGCCGCGCCCAGAAATAACCGCCCGAAGGCCAACCAATTTCGTCCAGCGGAAAAAGGCCACAAAACGGGTGGGCTATAGCCTTGGGGGTGGGGCTGGCCAACCTCGTCCGCCGGACTCCGAATGGGGCGAGACTTTACGAGCGGCCTCCGTGTGCCAAAAATAGGCCACGGGCACGGCCGCGCCCAAAAATAACCGCCCAAGGCAGGGCGCCAAGTTCGTCCAGCGGAAAAAGGCCACAAAAACGGGTGGGGTATAGCCTTGGGGGGTCGGGCTGGCCAACTTCGTCCGCCGGACTCGGAATGGCGCGAGACTTTGCGAGCGGCCTCCGTTTGCCAAAAATAGGCCGCGGGCACAGCCGCACCCAAAAATAACCGCCCGAAGGCCGGGGCGCCATGTTCGTCCAGCGGAAAAAGGCCACAAAAACGGGTGGGCTATAGCCTTGGGGGGTGGGGCTGGCCAACTTCGTCCGCCGGACTCGGAATGGCGCGACACTTTGCGAGCGGCCTCCGTGTGCCAAAAATAGGCCGCGGGCACAGCCGCGGCCAGAAATAACCGCCCGAAGGCCGGGGCGCCAATTTCGTCCAGCGGAAAAAGGCCACAAAAACGGGTGGGCTATAGCCTTGGGGGGTGGGGCTGGCCAACTTCGTCCGCCGGACTCGGAATGGCGCGAGACTTTGCGAGCGGCCTCCGTGTGCCAAAAATTATAACCCCCCGAAGGCCGGGGCGCCAAGTTCGTCCAGGGGAAAAAGGCCGCAAAAACAGGTGGGCTATAGCCTTGGGGGGTGGGGCTGGCCAACTTCGTCCGCCGGACTTGGAATGGCGCGACACTTTGCCAGCGGCCTCCGTGTGCCAAAAATAGGCCGCGGACACAGCCGCACCCAAAAATAACCGCCCGAAGGCCGGGGCTCCTAGTTCGTCCAGCGGAAAAAGGCCACAAAAACGGGTGGGCTATAGCCTTGGGGGGTGGGGCTGGCCAACTTCGTCCGCCGGACTCGGAATGGCGTGAGACTTTGCGAGCGGCCTCCGTGTGCCAAAAATAGGCCGCTGGCACGGCCGCGCCCAAAAATAACCGCCCGAAGGCCGGGGCACCAAGTTCGTCCAGCGGAAAAAGCCACAAAAACGGGTGGTCTATAGCCTTTGGGGGTGGGGCTGGCCAACTTCGTCCGCCGGACTCGGAATGGCGCGAGACTTTACGAGCGGCCTCCGTGTGCCAAAAATAGGCCGCGGGCACGGCTGCGCCCAAAAATAACCGCCCGAAGGCCGGGGCGCCAAGTTCGTCCAGCGGAAAAAGGCCACAAAAACGGGTGGGGTATAGCCTTGGGGGGTGGGGCTGGCCAACTTCGTCCGCCGGACTCGGAATGGCGCGAGACTTTGCGAGCGGCCTCCGTGAACCAAAAATAGGCCGCGGGCACAGCCGCGCCGAAAAATAACCGCCCGAAGGCCGGGGCACCATGTTTGTCCAGCGGAAAAAGGCCACAAAAACGGGTGGGCTATAGCCTTGGGGGGTGGGGCTGGCCAACTTCGTCCGCCGGACTCGGAATGGCGCGACACTTTGAGAGCGGCCCCCGTGTGCCAAAAATAGGCTATGGGCACAGCCGCGCCCAGAAATAACCGCCCAAAGGCCGGGGCGCCAAGTTCGTCCAGCGGAAAAAGGCCACAAAAACGGGTGGGCTATAGCCTTGGGTGGTGGGGCTGGCCAACTTCGTCCGCCGGACTCGGAATGGCGCGAGACTTTACGAGCGGCCTCCGTGTGCCAAAAATAGGCCGCGGGCACAGCCGCGCCCAAAAATAACCGCCCGAAGGCCGGGGCGCCAAGGTCGTCCAGCGGAAAAAGGCCACAAAACCGGGTGGGGTATAGCCTTGGGGGTCGGGCTGGCCAACTTCGTCCGCCGGACTCGGAATGGCGCGAGAGGGTGCGAGCGGCCTCCGTTTGCCAAAAAATAGGCAGCGGGCACAGCCGCACCCAAAAATAACCGCCCGAAGGCCGGGCGCCATGTTCGTCCAGCGGAAAAAGGCCACAAAACGGGTGGGCTATAGCCTTGGGGGTGGGGCTGGCCAACTGGTCCGCCCGGACTCGGAATGGCGCGACACTTTGCGAGCGGCCTCCGTGTGCCAAAAATAGGTCATGGGCACAGCCGCGGCCAGAAATAACCGCCCAAGGCCGGGCGCCAATTTCGTCCCAGCGGAAAAAGGCCACAAAAACGGGTGGGCTATAGCCTTGGGGGGTGGGGCTGGCCAACTTCGTCCGCCGGACTCGGAATGGCGCGAGACTTTGCGAGCGGCCTCCGTGTGCCAAAAATTATAACCCCCCGAAGGCCGGGGCGCCAAGTTCGTCCAGCGGAAAAAGGCCACAAAAACGGGTGGGCTATAGCCTTGGGGGGTGGGGCTGGCCAACTTCGTCCGCCGGACTAGGAATGGCGCGCCACTTTGCCAGCGGCCTCCGTGTGCTGTAAAATAGGCCAGCGGACACAGCCGCACCCAAAAATAACCGCCCGAAGGCCGGGGCGCCAAGTTCGTCCAGCGGAAAAAGGCCACAAAAACGGGTGGGCTATAGCCTTGCGGGGTGGGGCTGGCCAACTTCGTCCGCCGGACTCGGAATGGCGCGAGACTTTTCGAGCGGCCTCCGTGTGCCAAAAATAGGCAGCTGGCACAGCCACGCCCAACAATAACCGCCCGAAGGCCGGGGCGCCAAGTTTGTCCAGCGGAAAAAGGCCACAAAAACGGGTGGGCTATAGCCTTGGGGGGTGGGGCTGGCCAACTTCGTCCGCCGGACTCGGAATGGCGCGAGACTTTGCCAGCGGCCTCCGTGTGCCAAAAATAGGCCGCGGACACAGCCGCGCCCAAAAATAACCGCCCGAAGGCCGGGGCGCCAAGTTCGTCCAGCGGAAAAAGGCCACAAAAACGGGTGGGCTATAGCCTTGGGGGGTGGGGCTGGCCAACTTCGTCCGCCGGACTCGGAATGGCGCGAGACTTTGCGAGCGGCCTCCGTGTGCCAAAAATAGGCCGCGGGCATAGCCGCGCCCAAAAATAACCGCCCGAAGGCCGGGGCGCCAAGTTCGTCCAGCGGAAAAAGGCCACAAAAACGGGTGGGCTATAGCCTTGGGGGGTGGGGCTGGCCAACTTCGTCCGCCGGATTCGGAATGGCGCGAGACTTTGCGAGCGGCCTCCGTGTGCCAAAAATAGGCCAAAAGGGCACAGGCGCGCTAAAAATAACCGCCCAAGGCCGGGCGCCAAGTTCGTCCTGCGGTAAACGCCACAAAAACGGGTGGGCTATAGCCTTGGGGGTGGGGCTGGCCAACTTCGTCCGCCCGGACTCGGAATGGCGCGGGACTTTGCGAGCGGCCTCCGTTTGCTGGGGTGGGCCGCGCCACAGCCGCGCCAAAAATAACCGCCCAAGGCCGGGCGCCAAGTTCGTCCCGCGGAAAAAGGCGACAAAAACGGGTGGGCTATAGACTTGGGGGTTGGGGCTGGCCAACTTCGTCCTCCGGAGTCGGAATGGCGCGAGACTTTGCGAGTGGTCTCCGTGTGTGCCAAAAATAGGTCATGGCACAGCCGCGCCCAGAAATAACCACCCGAAGGCCGGGGCGCCAATTTCGTCCAGCGGAAAAAAGGCCACAAAAACGGGTGGGCTATAGCCTTGGGGGGTGGGGCTGGCCAACTTCGTCCGCCGGACTCGGAATGGCGCGAGACTTTGCTAGCGGCCTCCGTGTGCCAAAAATAGGCAGCGGGCACAGCCGCGCCCAACAATAACCGCCCGAAGGCCGGGGCGCCAAGTTTGTCCAGCGGAAAAAGGCCACAAAAACAGGTGGGCTATAGCCTTGGGGGGTGGGGCTGGCCAACTTCGTCCGCCGGACTCGGAATGGCGCGAGGCTTTGCCAGCGGTCTCCGTGTGCCAAAAATAGGCCGCGGACACAGCCGCGTCCAAAAATAACCGCCCGAAGGCCGGGGCGCCAAGTTCGTCCAGCGGAAAAAGGCCACAAAAACGGGTGGGCTATAGCCTTGCGGGGTGGGGCTGGCCAACTTCGTCCGCCGGACTCGGAATGGCGCGAGACTTTGCGAGCGGCCTCCGTGTGCCAAAAATAGGCCGCGGGCATAGCCGCACCCAAAAATAACCGCCCGAAGGCCGGGGCGCCAAGTTCGTCCAGCGGAAAAAGGCCACAAAAACGGGTGGGCTATAGCCTTGGGGGTGGGGCTGGCCAACTTCGTCCGCGGACTCGGAATGGCGCGAGACTTTGCGAGCGGCCTCCGTGTGCCAAAAATAGGCCAAACGGGCACAGCCGCGCCAGAAATAACCGCCTGAAGGCCGGGCGCCAATTTCGTCCAGCGGAAAAAAGGCCACAAAACGGGTGGGCTATAGCCTTGGGGGTGGGGCTGGCCAACTCGTCCGCTGGACTCGGAATGGCGCGAGACTTTGCGAGCGGCCTCCGTGTGCCAAAAATAATAACCCCGAAGGCCGGGCGCCAAGTTCGTCCAGTGGAAAAAGGCCGCAAAAACGGGTGGGCTATAGCCTTGGGGGGTGGGGCTGGCCAACTTCGTCCGCCGGACTCGGAATGGCGCAAGACTTTGCGAGCGGCCTCCGTGTGCCAAAAATAGGCAGCGGGCACAGCCGCGCCCAACAATAACCGCCCGAAGGCCGGGGCGCCAAGTTCGTCCAGCGGAAAAAGGCCACAAAAACGGGTGGGCTATAGCCTTGCGGGGTGGGGCTGGCCAACTGGCCGCCCGGACTCGGAATGGCGCGAGACTTTGCGAGCGGCCTCCGTGTGCCAAAAATAGGCAGCGGTCACAGCCGCGCCCAACAATAACCGCCCGAAGGCCGGGGCGCCAAGTTTTTCCAGCGGAAAAAGGCCACAAAAACAGGTGGGCTATAGCCTTGGGGGGTCGGGCTGGCCAACTTCGTCCGCCGGGCTCGGAATGGCGCGAGACTTTGCCAGCGGCCTCCGTGTGCCAAAAATAGGCCGCGGACACAGCCGCGTCCAAAAATAACCGCCCGAAGTCCGGGGCGCCAAGTTCGTCCAGCGGAAAAACGCCACAAAAACGGGTGGGCTATAGCCTTGCGGGGTGGGGCTGGCCAACTTCGTCCGCCGGACTCGGAATGGCGCGAGACTTTGCGAGCGGCCTCCGTGTGCCAAAAATAGGCCGCGGGCATAGCCGCGCCCAAAAATAACCGCCAGAAGGCCGGGCCGCCAAGTTCGTCCAGCGGAAAAAGGCCACAAAAACGGGTGGGCTATAGCCTTGGGGGGTGGGGCTGGCCAACTTCGTCCGCCGGATTCGGAATGGCGCGAGACTTTGCGAGCGGCCTCCGTGTGCCAAAAATAGGCCGCGGGCACAGCCGCGCCCAAAAATAGCCGCCCGAAGGCCGGGGCGCCAAGTTCGTCCAGCGGAAAAAGGCCACAAAAACGGGTGGGCTATAGCCTTGGCAGGTGGGGCTGGCCAACTTCGTCCGCCGGACTCGGAATGGCGCGAGACTTTGCGAGCGGCCTCCGTGTGCCAAAAATAGGCCGCGGGCACAGCCGCGCAAAAATAACCGCCCGAAGGCAGGGCGCCAAGTTCGTCCAGCGGAAAAAGGCCACAAAAACGGGTGGGCTATAGCCTTGGGGGGTGGGGCTGGCCAACTTCGTCCGCCGGACTCGGAATGGCGCGAGACTATGCGAGCGGCCTCCGTGTGCCAAAAATAGGCCGCGGGCACAGCCGCGCCCAAAAATAGATCCCCGAAGGCCCGGCGCCAAGTTCGTCCAGCGGAAAAAGGCCACAAAAACGGGTGGGCTATAGCCTTGGGGGGTGGGGCTGGCCAACTTCGTCCGCCGGACTCGGAATGGCGCGAGACTTTGCGAGCGGCCTCCGTGTGCCAAAAATAGGCCGCGAGCACAGCCGCGCCCAAAAATAGCCGCCCGAAGGCCGGGGCGCCAAGTTCGTCCAGCGGAAAAAGGCCACAAAAACGGGTGGGCTATAGCCTTGGGGGGTGGGGCTGGCCAACTTCGTCCGCCGGACTCGAAATGGCGCGAGACTTTGCGAGCGGCCTCCGTGTGCCAAAAATAGGCAGCGGGCACAGCCGCGCCCAACAATAACCGCCCGAAGGCCGGGGCGCCAAGTTTGTCCAGCGGAAAAAGGCCACAAAAACAGGTGGGCTATAGCCTTGGGGGGTGGGGCTGGCCAACTTCGTCCGCCGGACTCGGAATGGCGCGAGGCTTTGCCAGCGTCCTCCGTGTGCCAAAAATAGGCCGAGGACACAGCCGCGTCCAAAAATAACCGCCCGAAGGCCGGGGCGCCAAGTTCGTCCAGCGGAAAAGGCCACAAAAACGGGTGGGCTATAGCCTTGGGGGGTGGGGCTGGCCAACTTCGTCCGCCGGACTCGGAATGGCGCGAGACTTTGCGAGCGGCCTCCGTGTGCCAAAAATAGGCCGCGGGCACAGCCGCGCCCAAAAAAAACCGCCCGAAGGCCGGGGCGCCAAGTTCGTCCAGCGGAAAAAGGCCACAAAAACGGGTGGGCTATAGCCTTGGGGGGTGGGGCAGGCCAACTTCGTCCGCCGGACTCGGAATGGAGCGAGACTTTGCGAGCGGCTTCCGTGTGCCATAAATAGGCTGCGGGCACAGCCGCGCCCAAAAATAACCGCCCGAAGGCCGGGGCGCCAAGTTCGTCCAGCGGAAAAAGGCCACAAAAACGGGTGGGCTATAGCCTTGGGGGGTGGGGCTGGCCCACTTCGTCCGCCGGACTCGGAATGGCGCGAGACTTTACGAGCGGCCTCCGTGTGCCAAAAATAGGCCGCGGGCACAGCCGCGCCCAAAACTAACCGCCCGAAGGCCGGGGCGCCAAGTTCGTCCAGCGGAAAAAGGGCACAAAAACGGGTGGGCTATAGCCTTGGGGGGTGGGGCTGGCCAACTTCGTCCGCCGGACTCGGAATGGCGCGAGACTTTGCGAGCGGCCTCCGTGTTCCAAAAATAGGCCGCGAGCACAGCTGCGCCCAAAAATAACCGCCCGAAGGCCGGGGCGCCAAGTTCGTCCAGCGGAAAAAGGCCACAAAAACGGGTGGGCTATAGCCTTGGAGGGTGGGGCTGGCCAACTTCGTCCGCCGGACTCGGAATGGCGCGAGACTTTGCGAGCGGCCTCCGTGTGCCAAAAATAGGCCGCGGCCACAGCCGCGCCCAAAAATAACCGCCCGAAGGCCGGGGCGCCAAGTTCGTCCAGCGGAAAAAGGCCACAAAAACGGGTGGGCTATAGCCTTGGGGGGTGGGGCTGGCCAACTTCGTCCGCCGGACTCGGAATGGCGCGAGACTTTGCGAGCCGCCTCCGTGTGCCAAAAATAGGCCGCGGGCACAGCCGCGGCCAAAAATAACCGCCCGAAGGCCGGGGCGCCAAGTTCGTCCAGCGGAAAAAGGCCACAAAAACGCGTGGGCTATAGCCTTGGGGGGTGGGGCGGGCCAACTTCGTCCGCCGGACTCGGAATGGCGCGAGACTTTGCGAGCGGCCTCCGTGTGCCAAAAATAGGCCGCGGGCACAGCCGCGCCCAAAAATAACCGCCCGAAGGCCGGGGCCCCAAGTTCGTCCCGCGGAAAAAGGCCACAAAAACGGGTGGGCTATAGCCTTGCGGGGGTGGGGATGGCCAACTTCGTCCGCCGGACTCGGAATGGCGCGAGACTTTGCGAGCGGCCTCCATGTGCCAAAAATAGACCGCGGTCACAGCCGCGCCCAAAAATAACCGCCCGAAGGCCGGGGCGCCAAGTTCGTCCAGCGGAAAAAGGCCACAAAAACGGGTGGGCTATAGCCTTGGGGGGTGGGGCTGGCCAACTTCGTCCGCCGGACTCGGAATGGCGCGAGACTGTGCGAGCGGCCTCCGTGTGCCAAAAATAGGCCGCGGGCACAGCCGCGCCCAAAAATAACCGCCCGAAGGCCGGGGCGCCAAGTTCGTCCAGCGGAAAAAGGCCACAAAAACGGGTGGGCTATAGCCTTGGGGGGTGGGGCTGGCCAACTTCGTCCGCCGGACTCGGAATGGCGCGAGACTTTATGAGCGGCCACCGTGTGCCAAAAATAGGCCGTGGACACAGCCGCACCCAAAAATAACCGCCCGAAGGCCGGGACGCCAAGTTCGTCCAGCGGAAAAAGGCCACAAAAACGGGTGGGCTATAGCCTTGGGGGGTGGGGCTGGCCAACATCGTCCGCCGGACTCGGAATGGCGCGAGACTTTGCGAGCGTCTCCGTGTGCCAAAAATAGGTCAGGTCATGGGCACAGCCGCGCCCAAAAATAACCGCCCGAAGGCCGGGACGCCAAGTTCGTCCAGCGGAAAAAGGCCACAAAAACGGGTGGGCTATAGCCTTGGGGGGTGGGGCTGGCCAACATCGTCCGCCGGACTCGGAATGGCGCGAGACTTTGCGAGCGGCCTCCGTGTGCCAAAAATAGGCCGCGGGCACAGCCGCGCCCAAAAATAACCGCCCGAAGGCCGGGGCGCCAAGTTCGTCCAGCGGAAAAAGGCCACAAAAACGGGTGGGCTATACCCTGGGGGGTGGGGCTGGCCAACTTCGTCCGCCGGACTCGGAATGGTGCGACACTTTGCGAGGCGCCTCCGTGTGCCAAAAATAGGCCGCGGACACATCCGCACCCAAAAATAACCGCCCAAGGCCGGGCGCCAAGTTCGTCCCAGCGGAAAAAGGCCACAAAAAACGGTGGGCTATAGCCTTGGGGGTGGGGCTGGCCAACCTGTCCGCCGGACTCCGAATGGTGCGAGACTTTGCGAGCGGTCTCCGTGTGCCAAAAATAGGTCATGGGCACAGCCACCCCCAAAAATAACCTCCCGAAGGCCGGGGCGCCAAGTTCGTCCAGCGGAAAAAGGCCACAAAAAAGGGTGGGCTATAGGCGTGGGGGGTGGGGCTGGCCAACATAGTCCGCCGGACTCGGAATGGCGCGAGACTTTGCGAGCGGCCTCCGTGTGCCAAAAATAGGCCGCGGGCACAGCCGCGCCCAAAAATAACTGCCCGAAGGCTGGGGCGCCAAGTTCGTCCAGCGGAAAAAGGCCACAAAAACGGGTGGGCTATAGCCTTGGGGGGTGGGGCTGGCCAACTTCGTCCGCCGGACTCGGAATGGCGCGAGACTTTGCGATCGGCCTCCGTGTGCGAAAAATAGGCCGCGGGCACAGCCGCGCCCAAAAATAACCGCCCGAAGGCCGGGGCGCCAAGTTCGTCCAGCGGAAAAAGGCCACAAAAACGGGTGGGCTATAGCCTTGGGGGGTGGGGCTGGCCAACTTCGTCCGCCGGACTCGGAATGGCGCGAGACTTTGCGAGCGGCCTCCGTGTGCCAAAAATAGGCCGCGGGCAGAGCCGCGCCCAAAAATAACCGCCCGAAGGCCGGGGCGCCAAGTTCGTCCAGCGGAAAAAGGCCACAAAAACGGGTGGGCTATAGCCTTGGGGGGTGGGGCTGGCCAACTTCGTCCGCCGGACTCGGAATGGTGCGAGACTTTGCGAGCGGCCTCCGTGTGCCAAAAATAGGCCGCGGGCACAGCCGCGCCCAAAAATAACCGCCCGAAGGCCGGGGCGCCAAGTTCGTCCAGCGGAAAAAGGCCACAAAAACGGGTGGGCTATAGGCTTGGGGGGTGGGGCTGGCCAACTTCGTCCGCCGGACTCGGAATGGCGCGAGACTTTGCGAGCGGCCTCCGTGTGCCAAAAATAGGCCGCGGGCACAGCCGCGCCCAAAAATAACTGCCCGAAGGCCGGGGCGCCAAGTTCGTCCAGCGGAAAAAGGCCACAAAACCGGGTGGGCTTTGGGGGTGGGGCTGGCCAACTTCGTCCGCCGGACTCGGAATAGCGCGAGACTTTGCGAGCGGCCTCCGTGTGCCAAAAATAGGCCGCGGGCACAGCCGAGCCCAAAAATAACCGCCCGAAGGCCGGGGCGCCAAGTTCGTCCAGCGGAAACAGGCCACAAAAACGGGTGGGCTATAGCCTTGGGGGGTGGGGCTGGCCAACTTCGTCCGCCGGACTCGGAATGGCACGAGACTTTGCGAGCGGCCTCCGTGTGCCAAAAAATAGGCCGGGGCACAGCCGCGCCCAAAAATAACCGCCCGAAGGCCGGGGCACCAAGTTCGTCCAGCGGAAAAAGGCCACAAAAACGGGTGGTCTATAGCCTTGGGGGGTGGGGCTGGCCAACTTCGTCCGCCGGACTCAGAATGGCGCGAGACTTTGCGAGCGGCCTCCATGTGCCAAAAATAGGCCGCGGTCACAGCCGCGCCCAAAAATAACCGCCCGAAGGCCGGGGCGCCAAGTTCGTCCAGCGGAAAAAGGCCACAAAAACGGGTGGGCTATAGCCTTGGGGGGTGGGGCTGGCCAACTTCATCCGCCGGACTCGGAATGGCGCGATACTTTGCGAGCGGCCTCCGTGTGCCAAAAATAGGCCTTGGGCACAGCCGCGCCAAAAATATCAGCCCGAAGGCCGGGCGACAAGTTCGTCCAGCGGAAAAGGCCACAAAAACGGGTGGGCTATAGCCTTGGGGGTGGGGCTGGCCAACTTCATCCGCCGGACTCGGAATGGCGCGAGACTTTGCGAGCGGCCTCAGTATGCCAAAAAAAGGCAGGTCATGGCACAGCCGCGCCCAAAAATAACCGCCCGAAGGCCGGGCCGCCAAGTTCGTCCAGCGGAAAAAGGCCACAAAAACGGGTGGGCTATAGGCTTGGGGGGTGGGGCTGGCCAACTTCGTCCGCCGGACTCGGAATGGCGCGAGACTTTGCGAGCGGCCTCCGTGTGCCAAAAATAGGCCGCGGGCACAGCCGCGCCCAAAAATAACTGCCCGAAGGCTGGGGCGCCAAGTTCGTCCAGCGTAAAAAGGCCACAAAAACGGGTGGGCTATAGCCTTGGGGGGTGGGGCTGGACAACTTCGTCCGCCGGACTCGGAATGGCGCGAGACTTTGCGATCGGCCTACATGTGCCAAAAATAATAGTCATGTCACAGCCGCGCCAAAAAATAACCGCCCAAGGCCGGGCGCCAAGTTCGTCCAGCGGAAAAAGGCCACAAAAACGGGTGGGCTATAGCCTTGGGGGGTGGGGCTGGCCAACTTCATCCGCCGGACTCGGAATGGCGCGAGACTTTGCGAGCGGCCTCCGTGTGCCAAAAATAGGCCACGGGCACAGCCGCGCCCAAAAATATCAGCCCGAAGGCCGGGGCGCCAAGTTCGTCCAGCGGAAAAAGGCCACAAAAACGGGTGGGCTATAGCCTTGGGGGGTGGGGCTGGCCAACTTCGTCCGCCGGACTCGGAATGGCGCGAGACTTTGCGAGCGGTCTCCGTGTGCCAAAAATAGGCCGCGGGCACAGCCGCGCCCAAAAATAACCGCCCGAAGGCCGGGCCGCCAAGTTCGTCCAGCGGAAAAAGGCCACAAAAACGGGTGGGCTATAGGCTTGGGGGGTGGGGCTGGCCAACTTCGTCCGCCGGACTCGGAATGGCGCGAGACTTTGCGAGCGGCCTCCGTGTGCCAAAAATAGGCCGCGGGCACAGCCGCGCCCAAAAATAACTGCCCGAAGGCCGGGGCGCCAAGTTCGTCCAGCGGAAAAAGGCCACAAAAACGGGTGGGCTATAGCCTTGGGGGGTGGGGCTGTCAAACGTCGTCCGCCGGACTCGGAATGGCGCGAGACTTTGCGATCGGCCTCCGTGTGCCAAAAATAGGCCGCGGGCACAGCCGCGCCCAAAAATAACCGCCCGAAGGCCGGGGCGCCAAGTTCGTCCAGCGGAAAAAGGCCACAAAAACGGGTGGGCTATAGCCTTGGGGGGTGGGGCTGGCCAACTTCGTCCGCCGGACTCGGAATGGCGCGAGACTTTGCGAGCGGCCTCCGTGTGCCAAAAATAGGCCGCAGGCACAGCCGCGCCCAAAAATAACCGCCCGAAGGCCGGGGCGCCAAGTTCGTCCAGCGGAAAAAGGCCACAAAAACGGGTGGGCTATAGCCTTGGGGGGTGGGGCTGGCCAACTTCGTCCGCCGGACTCGGAATGGCGCGAGACTTTGCGAGCGGCCTCCGTGTGCCAAAAATAGGCCGCGGGCACAACCGCGCCCAAAAATAACCGCCCGAAGGCCGGGGCGCCAAGTTCGTCCAGCGGAAAAAGGCCACAAAAACGGGTGGGCTATAGCCTTGGGGGGTGGTGCTGGCCAACTTAGTCCGCCGGACTCGGAATGGCGCGAGACTTTGCGAGCGGCCTCCGTATGCCAAAAATAGGCCGCGGACACAGCCGCGCCCAAAAATAACCGCCCGAAGGCCGGGGCGCCAAGTTCGTCCAGCGGAAAAAGGCCACAAAAACGGGTGGGCTATAGCCTTGGGGGGTGGGGCTGGCCAACTTCGTCCGCCGGACTCGGAATGGCGCGAGACTTTGCGAACGGCCTCCGTGTGACAAAAATAGGCTGCAGGCACAGCCGCGCCCAAAAATAACCGCCCGAAGGCCGGGGCGCCAAGTTCGTCCAGCGGAAAAAGGCCACAAAAACGGGTGGGCTATAGCCTTGGGGGGTGGGGCTGGCCAACTTCGTCCGCCGGACTCGGAATGGCGCAAGACTTTGCGAGCGGCCTCCGTGTGCCAAAAATAGGCCGCAGGCACAGCCGCGCCCAAAAATAACCGCCCGAAGGCCGGGGCGCCAAGTTCGTCCAGCGGAAAAAGGCCACAAAAACGGGTGGGCTATAGCCTTGGGGGTGGGGCTGGCCAACTTCGTCCGCCGGACTCGGAATGGCGCGAGACTTTGCGAACGGCCTCCGTGTGCCAAATATAGGCCATGGGCACAGCCGCGCCCAAAATAACCGCCCGAAGGCCAGGGCGCCAAGTTCGTCCAGCGTAAAAAGGCAACAAAACGGGTGGGCTATAGCCTTGGGGGTGGGGCTGGCCAACTTCGTCCGCCGGACTCGGAATGGCGCAAGACTTTGCGAGCGCCTCCGTGTGCCAAAAATAGGCGCGCAGGCACAGCCGCGCAAAAAAATAACCGCCCGAAGGCCGGGCGCCAAGTTCGTCCAGCGGGAAAAAGGCCACAAAAACGGGTGGGCTATAGCCTTGGGGGTGGGGCTGGCCAACTCGTCCGCCGGGACTCGGAATGGCGCGAGACTTTGCGATCGGCCTCCGTGTGCCAAAATAGGCTGCGGGCACAGCCGCGCCCAAAATAACCGCCCAAGGCCGGGGCGCCAAGTTCGGCCCAGCGGAAAAAGGCCACAAAAACGGGTGGGCTATAGCCTTGGGGGGTGGGGCTGGCCAACTTCGTCCGCCGGACTCGGAATGGCGCGAGACTTTGCGAGCGGCCTCCTTGTGCCAAAAATAGGCCGCGGACACAGCCGCGCCCAAAAATAACCGCCCGAAGGCCGGGGCGCCAAGTTCGTCCAGCGGAAAAAGGCCACAAAACGGGGTGGGCTATCGCCTTGGGGGTTGGGGCTGGCAACCTTCGTCCCCGGACTCGGAATGGCGCGAGACTTTGCGAGCGGCCTCCGTGTGCCAAAAATAGGTCATGGGCACAGCCGCGCCCAAAAATAACCGCCCAAGGCCGGGCGCCAAGTTCGTCCAGCGGA
The DNA here is from genome assembly GCA_030448935.1 of Citrus cavaleriei. Lineage (NCBI taxonomy): Eukaryota > Viridiplantae > Streptophyta > Magnoliopsida > Sapindales > Rutaceae > Citrus > Citrus cavaleriei. The sequence continues at coordinate 67,899 of JAUJEM010000026.1, read as the reverse complement.
AAAAGGCCACAAAAACGGGTGGGCTATAGCCTTGCGGGGGTGGGGCTGGCTAACTTCGTCCGCCGGACTCGGAATGGCGCGAGACTTTGCGAGCGGCCTCCGTGTGCCAAAAATAGGCCGCGGGCACAGCCGCGCCCAAAAATAACCGCCCGAAGGCCGGGCGCCAAGTTCGTCCAGCGGAAAAAGGCCACAAAAACGGCTGGGCTATAGCCTTGGGGGGTGGGGCTGGCCAACTTCTTCCGCCGGACTCGGAATGGCGCGAGACTTTGCGAGCGGCCTCCGTGTGCCAAAAATAGGCCGCGGGCACAGCCGCGCCCAAAAATAACCGCCCGAAGGCCGGGGCGCCAAGTTCGTCCAGCGGAAAAAGGCCACAAAAACGGGTGGGCTATAGCCTTGGGGGGTGGGGCTGGCCAACTTCGTCCGCCGGACTCGGAATGGCGCGAGACTTTGCGAGCGGCCTCCGTGTGTGTGGGCTGGGCCAGGGCAGCGGGCACAGCCGCGCCCAAAAATAACCGCCCGAAGGCCGGGGCGCCAAGTTCGTCCAGCGGAAAAAGGCCACAAAAACGGGTGGGCTATAGCCTTGGGGGGTGGGGCTGGCTAACTTCGTCCGCCGGACTGGGAATGGCGCGAGACTTTGCGAGCGGCCTCCGTGTGCCAAAAATAGGCCGCGGGCACAGCCGCGCCCAAAAATAACCGCCCGAAGGCCGGGCGCGAAGTTTGTCCAGCGGAAAAAGGCCACAAAAAAACGCGGCTATAGCCTTGGGGGTGGGGCTGGCCAACTTCGTCCACCGGACTCGAATGGCGCGAGACTTTGCGAGCGGCCTCCGTGGTGCCAAAAATAGGCCGCGGGCACAGTCGCAGCAAAAATAACCGCCCGAAGGCCGGGCGCCAAGTTCGTCCCAGCGGAAAAAGGCCACAAAACGGGAGGGCTATAGCCTTGGGGGTGGGGCTGGCCAACTTCTTCCGCCGGACTCGAATGGCGCGAGACTTTGCGAGCGGCCTCCGTGTGCCAAAAATAGGCCATGGGTACAGCCGCGCCAAAATAACCGCCAAGGCCGGGCGCCAAGTCTCGTCCAGCGGAAAAAGGCTTCAAAAACGGGTGGGCTATAGCCTTGGGTGGTGGGGCTGGCCAACCGTCCGCGGACTCGGAATGGCGCGAGACTTTGCGGCGGCCTCCGTGTGCCAAAAATAGGCGCCCGGGCACTGCCGCCCAAAAATAACCGCCCGAAGGCCGGGGCGCCAAGTTCGTCCAGCGGAAAAAGGCCACAAAAACGGGTGGGCTATAGCCTTGGGGGGTGGGGCTGGCCAACTTCGTCCGCCGGAGTCGGAATGGCGCGAGACTTTGCGAGCTGCCTCCGTGTGGCAAAAATAGGCCGCGGGCACAGCCGCGCCCAAAAATAACCGCCCGAAGGCTGTGGCGCCAAGTTCGTCCAGCGGAAAAAGGCCACAAAAACGGGTGGGCTATAGCCTTGGGGGTGGGGCTGGCCAACTGGGTCCGGCGGACTCAGAATGGCGCGAGACTTTCGAGAGGCCTCCGTGTGCCAAAAAATAGGCGGTCGGAGCCGCGCCTAAAATAACCTCCCGAAGGCCGGGCGCCAAGTTCGTCCAGCGGAAAAGGCCACAAAAACGGGTGGGCTATAGCCTTGGGGGTGGGGCTGGCCAACTTCTTCCCGCGGACTCGGAATGGGGCGAGACTTTGCCAGCGGCCTCCGTTTGCAAAAAAAAGGCCGCGGGCACAGCCGCGCCCAAACATGACAGCCCGAAGGCCGGGCGCCAAGTTCGTCCAGCGGAAAAAGGCCACAAAAACGGGTGGGCTATAGCCTTGGGTGGTGGGGCTGGCCAACTTCGTCCGCCGGACTCGGAATGGCGCGAAACTTTGCGAGCGGCCTCCGTGTGCAAAAAATAGGCCGCGGGCAGAGCCGCGCCCAAAAATAACCACCCGAAGGCCGGGGCGCCAAGTTCGTCCAGCGGAAAAAGGCCACAAAAACGGGTGGGCTATAGCCTTGGGGGGTGGGGCTGGCCAACTTCGTCCGCCGGAGTCGGAATGGCGCGAGACTTTGCGAGCGGCCTCCGTTTGCCAAAAATAGGCCGCGGTCAGAGCCGCGTCCAAAAATAACCGCCCGAAGGCCGGGGCGCCAAGTTCGTCCAACGGAAAAAGGCAACAAAAACGCGTGGGATATAGCCTTGGGGGGTGGGGCTGGCTAACTTCGTCCGCCGGACTCGGAATGGCGCGAGACTTTGCGAGCGGCCTCCGTGTGCCAAAAATAGGCCGCGGGCACAGCCGCGCCCAAAAATAACCGCCCGAAGGCCGGGCGCCAAGTTCGACCAGCGGAAAATGGCCACACAAACGGGTGGGCTATAGCCTTGGGGGTGGGGCTGGCCAACTTCGTCCGCGGACTCGGAATGGCTCGAGACTTTGCGAGCTGGGTCCGTTGGCCATAATTTGGCCGCGGGCACAGCCGCGCCCAAAAATAACCGCCCGAAGGCCGGGGCGCCAAGTTCGTCCAGCGGAAAAAGGCCACAAAAAGGGGTGGGCTATAGCCTTGGGGGGTGGGGCTGGCCAACTTCTTCCGCCGGACTCGAATGGCGCGAGACTTTGCGAGCGGCCTCCATGTGCCAAATAACTGCTGAGGGCACAGCCGCGCCCAAAAATAACCGACCGAAGGCCGGGGCGCCAAGTTCGTCCAGCGGAAAAAGGCCACAAAAACGGGTGGGCTATAGCCTTGGGGGGTGGGGCTGGCCAACTTCGTCCGGCGGACTCGGAATGGCGCGAGACTTTGCGAGCGGCCTCCGTGTGCCAAAAATAGGCCGCGGGCACAGCCACGCCCAAAAATAACCTCCCGAAGGCCGGGGCGCCAAGTTCGTCCAGCTGAAAAACTCCAAAAAAACGGTTGGGATATAGCCTAGGGGGTGGGGCTGGCCAACTTCTTCCCGCGGACTCGGAATGGCGCGAGACTTTGCGAGCTGCCACGTGTGCCAAAAATAGCCCGCGGGCAGAGCACGCCAAAAATAACCGCCCCCAAGGCCGGGGCGCCAAGTTCGTCCAGCGGAAAAAGGCCACAAAAACGGGTGGGCTATAGCCTTGGGGGGTGGGGCTGGCCAACTTCGTCCGGCGGACTCGGAATGGCGCGAGACTTTGCGAGCGGCCTCCGTGTGCCAAAAATAGGCCGCGGGCACAGCCATGCCCAAAAATAACCTCCCGAAGGCCGGGGCGCCAAGTTCGTCCAGCGGAAAAAGGCCACAAAAACGGGTGGGCTATAGCCTTGGGGGGTGGGGCTGGCCAACTTCTTCCGCCGGACTCGGAATGGCGCGAGACTTTGCGAGCGGCCACCGTGTGCCAAAAATAGGCCACGGGCAGAGCCGCGCCCAAAAATAACCGACCGAAGGCCGGGGCGCCAAGTTCGTCCAGCGGAAAAAGGCCACAAAAACGGGTGGGCTATAGCCTTGGGGGGTGGGGCTGGCCAACTTCGTTCGCCGGACTCGGAATGGCGCGAGACTTTGCGAGCGGCCTCCGTGTGCCAAAAATAGGCCGCGGGCACAGCCGCCCAAAAATAACCGCCCGGCCGGGCGCCATGTTCGTCCAGCGTAAAAAGGCCACAAAAACGGGTGGGCTATTGCCTTGGGGGTGGGGCTGGCCAACTTCGTCCGCCGGACTCGGAATGGCGAGAGACTTTGCGGCGGCCTCCGTGTGCCAAAAATAGGCGGCGGGCACAGCCGCACCTAAAAATAACCGCCCGAAGGCCGGGCGCCAAGTTCGTCCAGCGGAAAAGGCCACAAAACGGGTGGGCTATAGCGTTGGGGGTGGGGCTGGCCAACTTCGTCCGCCGGACTCGGAATGGCGCGAGACTTTGCCTCCTCCGTGTGCCAAAAATAGGTCATGGGCACAGCCGCGCCAAAAATAACCGCCCGAAGGCCGGGCGCCAAGTTCGTCCAGCGGAAAAAGGCCACAAAACGGGTGGGCTATAGCCTTGGGGGTGGGGCTGGCCAACTGGCCCCGCCGGACTCGGAATGGCGCGAGACTTTGCGAGCGGCCTCCCGTGGTGCCAAAAATAGGCGGCGGGCACAGCACCCAAAAATAACCACCAAGGCCGGGCGCCAAGTTCGTCCAGCGGAAAAGGCCACAAAACGGGTGGGCTATAGCCTTGGGGGTGGGGCTGGCCAACTGTCCGCCCGGACTCGGAATGGCGCGAGACTTTGCGAGCCGCCTCCGTGTGTGCAAAAATAGGCCGCGGGCACAGCCGCGCCCAAAAATAACCGCCCGAAGGCCGGGCGCCAAGTTCGGGTCCAGCGGAAAAAGGCCACAAAACGGGTGGGCTATAGCCTTGGGGGTGGGGCTGGCCAACTCGTCCGCCGGACTCGGAATGGCGCGAGACTTTGCGAGAGGCCTCCGTGTGCCAAAAAATAGGCTGCGGGCACAGCCGCGCCCAAAAATAACCGACCGGGCCGGGCGCCAAGTCGTCCAGCGGAAAAAGGCCACAAAAACGGGTGGGCTATAGCCTTGGGGGTGGGGCTGGCCAACTTCGTCCGCCGGACTCGGAATGGCGCGAGACTTTGCGAGTGGCCTCCGTGTGCCAAAAATAGGCCGCGGGCACAGCCGCGCCCAAAAATAACCGCCCGAAGGCCGGGGCGCCAAGTTCGTCCAGCGGAAAAAGGCCACAAAAACGGGTGGGCTATAGCCTTGGGTGGTGGGGCTGGCCAACTTCGTCCGCCGGACTCGGAATGGCGCGAGACTTTGCGAGCGGCCTCCGTGTGCCAAAAATAGGCCGCGGGCAGAGCCGCGCCCAAAAATAACCACCCGAAGGCCGGGGCGCCAAGTTCGTCCAGCGGAAAAAGGCCACAAAAACGGGTGGGCTATAGCCTTGCGGGGGTGGGGCTGGCCAACTTCGTCCGCCGGAGTCGGAATGGCGCGAGACTTTGCGAGCGGCCTCCGTGTGCCAAAAATAGGCCGCGGTCAGAGCCGCGCCCAAAAATAACCGCCCGAAGGCCGGGGCGCCAAGTTCGTCCAACGGAAAAAGGCAACAAAAACGGGTGGGATATAGCCTTGGGTGGTGGGGCTGGCCAACTTCGTCCGCCGGACTCGGAATGGCGCGAGACTTTGCGAGCGGCCTCCGTGTGCCAAAAATAGGCCGTGGCCAGAGCCGCGCCCAAAAATAACCGCCCGAAGGCCGGGGCGCCAAGTTCGTCCAGCGGAAAAAGGCCACAAAAACGGGTGGGCTATAGCCTTGCGGGGGTGGGGCTGGCCAACTTTGTCCGCCGGAGTCGGAATGGCGCGAGACTTTGCGAGCGGCCTCCGTGTGCCAAAAATAGGCCGCGGGCAGAGCCGCGCCCAAAAATAACCGACCGAAGGCCGGGGCGCCAAGTTCGTCCAGCGGAAAAAGGCCACAAAAACGGGTGGGCTATAGCCTTGGGGGGTGGGGCTGGCCAACTTCGTCCGGCGGACTCGGAATGGCGCGAGACTTTGCGAGCGGCCTCCGTGTGCCAAAAATAGGCCGCGGGCACAGCCACGCCCAAAAATAACCTCCCGAAGGCCGGGGCGCCAAGTTCGTCCAGCGGAAAAAGGCCACAAAAACGGGTGGGCTATAGCCTTGGGGGGTGGGGCTGGCCAACTTCTTCCGCCGGACTCGGAATGGCGCGAGACTTTGCGAGCGGCCTCCGTGTGCCAAAAATAGGCCGCGGGCAGAGCCGCGCCCAAAAATAACCGCCCGAAGGCCGGGGTGCCAAGTTCGTCCAGCGGAAAAAGGCCACAAAAACGGGTGGGCTATAGCCTTGCGGGGGTGGGGCTGGCCAACTTTGTCCGCCGGAGTCGGAATGGCGCGAGACTTTGCGAGCGGCCTCCGTGTGCCAAAAATAGGCCGCGGGCAGAGCCGCGCCCAAAAATAACCACCCGAAGGCCGGGGCGCCAAGTTCGTCCAGCGGAAAAAGGCCAGAAAAACGGGTGGGCTATAGCCTTGCGGGGGTGGGGCTGGCCAACTTCGTCCGCCGGAGTCGGAATGGTGCGAGACTTTGCGAGGCCTCCGTGTGCCAAAATAGGCGGGTCAGAGCACAGCGCCAAAAATAACCGCCCAAGGCCGGGCGCCAATTTCGTACATAGGAAAAAGGCAAAAAAAACGGGTTGTCTATAGCCTTGGGGGTGGGGCTGGCCAACTGGTCCGCCGGACTCGGAATGGCGCGAGACTTTGCGAGCGGCCTCCGTGTGCTGGGATAGGCCGCGGGCACAGCCGCGCCAAAAATAACCGCCGAATGCCGGGCGCCAAGTTCGGCCCAGCGGAAAAAGGCCACAAAAACGGGTGGGCTATAGCCTTGGGGGTGGGGCTGGCCAACTTATTCCGCCGGACTCGATATGGCGCGAGACTTTGCGAGCGGCCTCCGTGTGCCAAAAATAGGCCGCGGGCACAGCCGCGCCCAAAAATAACCGCCCGAAGGCCGGGGCGCCAAGTTCGTCCAGCGGAAAAAGGCCACAAAAACGGGTGGGCTATAGCCTTGGGTGGTGGGGCTGGCCAACTTCGTCCGCCGGACTCGGAATGGCGCGAGACTTTGCGAGCGGCCTCCGTGTGCCAAAAATAGGCCGTGGGCAGAGCCGCGCCCAAAAATAACCGCCCGAAGGCCGGGGCGCCAAGTTCGTCCAGCGGAAAAAGGCCAGAAAAACGGGTGGGCTATAGCCTTGCGGGGGTGGGGCTGGCCAACTTTGTCCGCCGGAGTCGGAATGGCGCGAGACTTTGCGAGCGACCTCCGTGTGCCAAAAATAGGCCGCAGGCAGAGCCGCGCCCAAAAATAACCGACCGAAGGCCGGGGCGCCAAGTTCGTCCAGCGGAAAAAGGCCACAAAAACGGGTGGGCTATAGCCTTGGGGGGTGGGGCTGGCCAACTTCGTCCGCCGGACTCGGAATGGCGCGAGACTTTGCGAGCGGCCTCCGTGTGCCAAAAATAGGCCGCGGGCACAGCCATGCCCAAAAATAACCGCCCGAAGGCCGGGGCGCCAAGTTCGTCCAGCGGAAAAAGGCCACAAAAACGGGTGGGCTATAGCCTTGGGGGGTGGGGCTGGCCAAATGGCGTCCACCGGACTCGGAATGGCGGGCACAGCCGACTTTGGCCAGGGTGGGCCCGTGGGGGTGGCCAAAAAGGGACTCGGGAATGGCGCGGCACAGCCGCGCCCAAAAATAACCGCCCGAACGCCGGGGCGCCAAGTTCGTCCAGCGGAAAAAGGCCACAAAAACGGGTGGGCTATAGCCTTGGGGGGTGGGGCTGGCCAACTTCGTCCGCCGGACTCGGAATGGCGCGAGACTTTGCGAGCGGCCTCCGTGTGCCAAAAATAGGCCATGGGCACAGCCGCGCCCAAAAATATCCGCCCAAGGCTGGGGCGCGCGGGAGTTCGTCCAGCGGAAAAGGCCACAAAACGGGTGGGCTATAGCGTTGGGGGTGGGGGTGGCCAACTCGGTCCCCGGACTCGGAATGGCGCGAGACTTTGCGAGCGGCCTCCGTGGTGCCAAAAAAGGCATGGGGCACAGCCGCGCTAAAAATAACCGCCCGAAGGCCGGGCGCCAAGTTCGTCCAGCAGAGAAGGCCACAAAACGGGTGGGCTATAGCCTTGGGGGGTGGGGCTGGCCAACTTCGTCCGCCGGACTCGGAATGGCGCGAGACTTTGCGAGCGGCCTCCGTGTGCCAAAAATAGGCCGCGGGCACAGCCGCGCCCAAAAATAACCGCCCGAAGGCTGGGGCGCCAAGTTCGTCCAGCGGAAAAGGCCACAAAAACGGGTGGGCTATAGCCTTGGGGGGTGGGGCTGGCCAACTTCGTCCGCCGGACTCGGAATGGCGCGAGACTTTGCGAGCGGCCTCCGTGTGCCAAAAAAAGGCCGCGGGCACAGCCGCGCCCAAAAAGAACCGCCCGAAGGCCGGGGCGCCAAGTTCGTCCAGCGGAAAAAGGCCACAAAAACGGGTGGGCTATAGCCTTGGGGGGTGGGGCTGGCCAACTTCGTCCGCCGGACTCGGAATGGCGCGAGACTTTGCGAGCGGCCTCCGTGGTGGCAAAAAATAGGTCAGCGGCACAGCCGCGCCTAAAAAGACCCCCGATGGCCGGGCGCCAAGTTCGCCCAGCGGAAAAAGGCCACAAAAACGGGTGGGCTATAGCCTTGGGGGTGGGGCTGGCCAACTTCGGGTCCGCCGGACTCGGAATGGCGCGAGACTTTGCGAGCGGCCTCCATGTGCCAAAAATAGGCCGCGGGCCCAGCCGCGCCCCAAAAATAACCCCCCAAGGCCGGGCGCCAAGTTCGGCCCTGCGGAAAAGGCCACAAAAACGGGTGGGCTATAGCCTTGGGGGTGGGGCTGGCCAACTTCGTCCGCCTCGGACTCGAATGGCGCGAGACTTTGCGAGCGGCCTCCGTGTGCCAAAAATCGCCGCGGGCACAGCCGCGCCCAAAATTAACCGCCCGAAGGCTGGGGCGCCGAGTCTGGCCCAGCGGAAAAAGGCCACAAAACGGGTGGGCTATAGCCTTGGGGGTGGGGCTGGCCAACTTCGTCCGCCGGACTCGGAATGGCGCGAGACTTTGCGAGCGGCCTCCGTGTGCCAAAAAAAGGTCAGGGCACAGCCGCGCCTAAAAAGAACCGCCCAAGGCCGGGCGCCAAGTTCGTCCAGCGGAAAAAGGCCACAAAACGGGTGGGCTATAGCCTTGGGGGTGGGGCTGGCCAACTCCGTCCGCCCGACTCGGAATGGCGCGAGACTTTTCTAGCGGCCTCCGTGTGACAAAAAATAGGTCAAAGGGCACAGCCGCGCCCAAAAATAACCGCCCAAGGCTGGGGCGCCAAGTTCGTCCCAGCGGAAAAGGCCACAAAACGGGTGGGCTATATCCTAGGTGGGTGGTGCTGGCCAACTTCGTCCGCCGTACTCGGAATCGCGCGAGACTTTGCGAGCGGACTCCGTGTGCCAAAGAAAGACCGCGGGCACAGCCGCGCCTAAAAAGAACCGCCCAAGGCCGGGCGCCAAGTTCGGCCCAGCGGAAAAAGGCCACAAAACGGGTGGGCTATAGCCTTGGGGGTGGGCTGGCCAACTGTCCGCCGGACTCGGAATGGCGTGAGACTTTGCGAGCGGCCTCCGTGGTGGCAAAAATAGGCCAAGGGGCACAGCCGCGCCTAAAAAGAACCGCCCGATGGCCGGGCGCCAAGTTCGTCCCAGCGGAAAAAGGCCACAAAAACGGGTGGGCTATAGCCTTGGGGGTGGGGCTGGCCAACTTCGTCCGCCCGGACTCGGAATGGCGCGAGACTTTGCGAGCGGCCTCCATGTGCCAAAATAGGCCACAGCACAGCCGCGCCCAAAAATAACCGCCCGAAGGCCGGGGCGCCAAGTTCGTCCAGCGGAAAAAGGCCACAAAAACGGGTGGGCTATAGCCTTGGGGGGTGGGGCTGGCCAACTTCGTCCGCCGGACTCGGAATGGCGCGAGACTTTACGAGCGGCCTCCGTGTGCCAAAAATCGGCCGCGGGCACAGCCGCGCCCCAAAATAACCGCCCGAAGGCCGGGGCGCCAAGTTCGTCCAGCGGAAAAAGGCCACAAAAGCGGGTGGGCTATAGCCTTGGGGGGTGGGGCTGGCCAACTTCGTCCGCCGGACTCGGAATGGCGAGAGACTTTGCGAGCGGCCTCCGTGTGCCAAAAATAGGCGGCGGGCACAGCCGCGCCCAAAAATAACCGCCCGAAGGCCGGGGCGCCAAGTTCGTCCAGCGGAAAAAGGCCACAAAAACGGGTGGGCTATAGCCTTGGGGGTGGGGCTGGCCAACTTCGTCCGCCGGACTCGGAATGGCGCGAGACTTTGCGAGCCGCCTCCGTGTGCCAAAAATAGGCCGCGGGCACAGCCGCGCCCAAAAATAACCGCCCGAAGGCCGGGGCGCCAAGTTCGTCCAGCGGAAAAAGGCCACAAAAACGGGTGGGCTATAGCCTTGGGGGGTGGGGCTGGCCAACTTCGTCCGCCGGACTCGGAATGGCGCGAGACTTTGCGAGCGGCCTCCGTGTACCAAAAATATGCTGCGGGCACAGCCGCGCCCAAAAATAACCGACCGAAGGCCGGGGCGCCAAGTTCGTCCAGCGGAAAAAGGCCACAAAAGCGGGTGGGCTATAGCCTTGGGGGGTGGGGCTGGCCAACTTCGTCCGCCGGACTCGGAATGGCGCGAGACTTTGCGAGCGGCCTCCGTGTGCCAAAAATAGGCCGCGCGCACAGCCACGTCCAAAAATAACCGCCCGAAGGCCGGGGCACCAAGTTCGTCCAGCGGAAAAACCACAAAAACGGGTGGGCTATAGCCTTGGGGGGTGGGGCTGGCCAACTTCGTCCGCCGGACTCGGAATGGCGTGAGACTTTGCGAGCGGCCTCCGTGTGCCAAAAATAGGCCGCGGGCACAGCCGCGCCCAAAAATAACCGCCCGAAGGCTGGGGCGCCGAGTTCGTCCAGCGGAAAAGGCCACAAAAACGGGTGGGCTATAGCCTTGGGGGGTGGGGCTGGCCAACTTCGTCCGCCGGACTCGGAATGGCGCGAGACTTTGCGAGCGGCCTCCGTGTGCCAAAAATAGGCCGCGGGCACAGCCGCGCCCAAAAATAACCGACCGAAGGCCGGGGCGCCAAGTTCGTCCAGCGGAAAAAGGCCACAAAAACGGGTGGGCTATAGCCTTGGGGTGTGGCGCTGGCCAACTTCGTCCGCCGGACTCGGAATGGCGCGAGACTTTGCGAGCGGCCTCCGTGTGCCAAAAATAGGCCGCGCGCACAGCCACGTCCAAAAATAACCGCCCGAAGGCCGGGGCACCAAGTTCGTCCAGCGGAAAAAGGCCACAAAAACGGGTGGGCTATAGCCTTGGGGGGTGGGGCTGGCCAACTTCGTCCGCCGGACTCGGAATGGCGCGAGACTTTGCGAGCGGCCTCCGTGTGACAAAAATAGGCCGCGGGTACAGCCGCGCCCAAAAATAACCGCCCGAAGGCTGGGGCGCCAAGTTCGTCCAGCGGAAAAAGGCCACAAAAACGGGTGGGAGCCTTGGGGGGTGGGGCTGGCCAACTTCGTCCGCCGGACTCGGAATGGCGCGAGACTTTGGCAGCGGCCTCCGTGTGCCAAAAATAGGCCGCGGGCAGAGCCGCGCCCAAAAATAACCGCCCGAAGGCCGGGGCGCCAAGTTCGTCCAGCGGAAAAAGTCCACAAAAACGGGTGGGCTATAGCCTTGGGGGGTGGGGCTTGCCAATTCGTCCGCCGGACTCGGAATGGCGCGAGACTTTGCGAGCGGACTCCGTGTGACAAAAATAGGCCGCGGGCACAGCCACGCCCAAAAATAACCGCCCGAAGGCTGGGGTGCCAAGTTCGTCCAGCGGAAAAAGGCCACAAAAACGGGTGGGCTATAGCCTTGGGGGGTGGGGCTGGCCAACTACGTCCGCCGGACTCGGAATGGCGCGAGACTTTGCGAGCGGCCTCCGTGTGCCAAAAATAAGCCGCGGACACAGCCGCGGCCAAAAATAACCGCCCGAAGGCCGGGGCGCCAAGTTCGTCCAGCGGAAAAAGGCCACAAAAAGGGGTGGGCTTTAGCCTTGGGGGGTGGGGCTGGCCAACTTCGTCCGCCGGACTCGGAATGGCGCGAGACTTGGCGAGCGGCCTCCGTGTGCCAAAAATAGGCCGCGCGCACAGCCACGTCCAAAAATAACCGCCCGAAGGCCGGGGCACCAAGTTCGTCCAGCGGAAAAAGGCCACAAAAACGGGTGGGCTATAGCCTTGGGGGGTGGGGCTGGCCAACTTCGTCCGCCGGACTCGGAATGGCGTGAGACTTTGCGAGCGGCCTCCGTGTGGCAAAAATAGGCCGCGGGCACAGCCGCGCCCAAAAATAACCGCCCGAAGGCTGGGGCGCCGAGTTCGTCCAGCGGAAAAGGCCACAAAAACGGGTGGGCTATAGCCTTGGGGGGTGGGGCTGGCCAACTTCGTCCGCCGGACTCGGAATGGCGCGAGACTTTGCGAGCGGCCTCCGTGTGCAAAAATAGGCAAAGGCACAGCCGCGCCAAAAATAACCGACCGAAGGCCGGGCGCCAAGTTCGTCCAGCGGAAAAAGGCCACAAAAACGGGTGGGCTATAGCCTTGGGTGTGGGGCTTGCCAACTTCGTCCGCGGACTCGGAATGGCGCGAGACTTTGCGGCGGCCTCCGTGTGCCAAAAATAGGCCGCGCGCACAGCCACGTCCAAAAATAACCGCCCGAAGGCCGGGGCACCAAGTTCGTCCAGCGGAAAAAGGCCACAAAAACGGGTGGGCTATAGCCTTGGGGGGTGGGGCTGGCCAACTTCGTCCGCCGGACTCGGAATGGCGCGAGACTTTGCGAGCGGCCTCCGTGTGGCAAAAATAGGCCGCGGGCACAGCCGCGCCCAAAAATAACCGCCCGAAGGCTGGGGCGCCAAGTTCGTCCAGCGGAAAAAGGCCACAAAAACGGGTGGGCTATAGCCTTGGGGGGTGGGGCTGGCCAACTTCGTCCGCCGGACTCGGAATGGCGCGAGACTTTGCGAGCGGCCTCCGTGTGCCAAAAATAGGCCGCGGGCACAGCCGCGCCCAAAAATAACCGACCGAAGGCCGGGGCGCCAAGTTCGTCCAGCGGAAAAAGGCCACAAAAACGGGTGGGCTATAGCCTTGGGGTGTGGCGCTGGCCAACTTCGTCCGCCGGACTCGGAATGGCGCGAGAGACTTTGAGCGGCCTCCGTGTGCCAAAAATAGGCCGCGCGCACAGCCACGTCCAAAATAACCGCCCGAAGGCCGGGCACCAAGTTCGTCCAGCGGAAAAAGGCCACAAAAACGGGTGGGCTATAGCCTTGGGGGGTGGGGCTGGCCAACTTCGTCCGCCGGACTCGGAATGGCGCGAGACTTTGCGAGCGGCCTCCGTGTGACAAAAATAGGCCGCGGGTACAGCCGCGCCCAAAAATAACCGCCCGAAGGCTGGGGCGCCAAGTTCGTCCAGCGGAAAAAGGCCACAAAAACGGGTGGGCTATAGCCTTGGGGGGTGGGGCTGGCCAACTTCGTCCGCCGGACTCGGAATGGCGCGAGACTTTGCGAGCGGCCTCCGTGTGCCAAAAATAGGCCGCGCGCACAGCCGCGCCCAAAAATAACCGCCCGAAGGCCGGGGCGCCAAGTTCGTCCAGCGGAAAAAGGCCACAAAAACGGGTGGGCTATAGCCTTGGGGGGTGGGGCTGGCCAACTTCGTCCGCCGGACTCGGAATGGCGCGAGACTTTGCGAGCGGACTCCGTGTGACAAAAATAGGCCGCGGGTACAGCCGCGCCCAAAAATAACCGCCCGAAGGCTGGGGTGCCAAGTTCGTCCAGCGGAAAAAGGCCACAAAAACGGGTGGGCTATAGCCTTGGGGGGTGGGGCTGGCTAACTACGTCCGCCGGACTCGGAATGGCGCGAGACTTTGCGAGCGGCCTCCGTGTGCCAAAAATAGGCCGCGGACACAGCCGCGGCCAAAAATAACCGCCCGAAGGCCGGGGCGCCACGTTCGTCCAGCGGAAAAAGGCCACAAAAACGGGTGGGCTATAGCCTTGGGTGGTGGGGCTGGCCAACTTCGTCCGCCGGACTCGGAATGGCGCGAGACTTTGCGAGCGGCGTCCGTGTGCCAAAAATAGGCCGCGGGCACAGGCGCGCCCAAAAATAACCGGCCGAAGGCCGGGGCGCCAAGTTCGTCCAGCGGAAAAAGGCCACAAAAACGGGTGGGCTATAGCCTTGGGGGGTGGGGCTGGCCAACTTCGTCCGCCGGACTCGGAATGGCGCGAGACTTTGCGAGCGGCCTCCGTGTGCCAAAAATAGGCCGCGGGCACAGCCGCGCCCAAAAATAACCGACCGAAGGCCGGGGCGCCAAGTTCGTCCAGCGGAAAAAGGCCACAAAAACGGGTGGGCTATAGCCTTGGGGTGTGGCGCTGGCCAACTTCGTCCGCCGGACTCGGAATGGCGCGAGACTTTGCGAGCGGCCTCCGTGTGCCAAAAATAGGCCGCGGGCACAGCCGCGCCCAAAAATAACCGCCCGAAGGCCGGGGCGCCAAGTTCGTCCAGCGGAAAAAGGCCACAAAAACGGGTGGGCTATGGGGGTGGGGCTGGCCAACTTCGTCCGCCGGACTCGGAATAGCGCGAGACTTTGCGAGCGGCCTCCGTGTGCCAAAAATAGGCCGCGGGCACAGCCGCGCCCAAAAATAACCGCCCGAAGGCCGGGGCGCCAAGTTCGTCCAGCGGAAAAAGGCCACAAAAACGGGTGGGCTATAGCCTTGGGGGGTGGGGCTGGCCAACTTCGTCCGCCGGACTCGGAATGGCGCGAGACTTTGCGAGCGGCCTCCGTGTCCCCAAAATAGGCCGCGGACACAGCCGCGCCAGAAAATAACCGCCCGAAGGCCGGGGCGCCAAGTTCGTCCAGCGGAAAAAGGCCACAACAACGGGTGGGCTATAGCCTTGGGGGTGGGGCTGGCCAACTTCGTCCGCCGGACTCGGAATGGCGCGAGACTTTGCGAGCGGCATCCGTGTGCCAAAAAATAGGTCATGGGCACAGGCGCGCCAAAATAACCGGCCGAAGGCCGGGCGCCAAGTTCGCCCAGCGGAAAAGGCCACAAAACGGGTGGGCTATAGCCTTGGGGGTGGGGCTGGCCAACTCTCGTCCGCCGGACTCGGAATGGCGCGAGACTTTGCGAGCGGCCTCCGTGGTGCCAAAAATAGGCCGCGGGCACAGCCGCGCCAAAATAACCGACCGAAGGCCGGGCGCCAAGTTCGTCCAGCGGAAAAAGGCCACAAAACGGGTGGGCTATAGCCTTGGGGTGTGGGGCTGGCCAACTTCGTCCCGCCGGACTCGGAATGGCGCGAGACTTTGCGAGCGGCCTCCGTGTGCCAAAATAGGCCGCGCACAGCTGCGCCTAAAAATAACCGCCCAAGGCCGGGCGCCAAGTTCGTCCAGCGGAAAAAGGCCACAAAACGGGTGGGCTATAGCCTTGGGGGTGGGGCTGGCCAACTTCGTCCGCCTCGGACTCGGAATGGCGCGAGACTTTGCGAGCGGCCTCCGTGTGACAAAAATAGGCCTGGGTACAGCCGCGCCCAAAAAATAACCGCCCGAAGGCTGGGGCGCCGAGTTCGTCAGCGGAAAAGGCCACAAAACGGGTGGTCTATAGCTTTGGGGGGTGGGGCTGGACAACTTCGTCCGCCGGACTCGGAATGGCGCGAGAATTTGCGAGCGGCCTCCGTGTGCCAAAAAAAGGCCGCATGGGCACAGCCGCGCCAAAAAGAACCGCCCAAGGCCGGGCGCCAAGTTCGTCCAGCGGAAAAGGCCACAAAAACGGGTGGGCTATAGCCTTGGGGGGTGGGGCTGGCCAACTTCGTCCGCCGGACTCGGAATGGCGGGAGACTTTGCGAGCGGCCTCCGGGTGGCAAAAATAGGGTCATGGGCACAGCCGCGCCCAAAAAGAACCGCCCGATGGCCGGGGCGCCAAGTTCGTCCAGCGGAAAAAGGCCACAAAAACGGGTGGGCTATAGCCTTGGGGGGTGGGGCTGGCCAACTTCGTCCGCCAGACTCGGAATGGCGCGAGACTTTGCGAGCGACCTCCGTGTGCTAAAAATAGGCCGCGGGCACAGCCGCGCCCAAAAATAACCGCCCGAAGGCCGGGGCGCCAAGTTCGTCCAGCAGAAAAAGGCCACAAAAACGGGTGGGCTATAGCCTTGGGGGGTGGGGCTGGCCAACTTCGTCCGCCGGACTCGGAATGGCGCGAGACTTTGCGAGCGGCCTCCATGTGCCAAAAATAGGCCGCGGGCACAGCCGCGCCCAAAAATAACCGCCCGAAGGCCGGGGCGCCAAGTTCGTCCAGCGGAAAAAGGCCACAAAAACGGGTGGGCTATAGCCTTGGGGGTGGGGCTGGCCAACTTCGTCCGCTGGACTCGGAATGGCGCGAGACTTTGCGGCGGCCTCCGTGTGCCAAAAATCGTCAAAGGGCACAGCCGCGCCCAAAATAACCGCCCAAGGCCGGGCGCCAAGTTCGTCCAGCGGAAAAAGGCCACAAAAGCGGGTGGGCTATAGCCTTGGGGGTGGGGCTGGCCAACTGTCCGCCCGGACTCGGTATGGCGAGAGACTTTGCGAGCGGCCTCCGTGGTGCCAAAAATAGGCGGCGGGCACAGCCGCGCCCAAAAAAATAACCGCCCGAAGGCCGGGCGCCAAGTTCGTCCAGCGGAAAAAGGCCACAAAACGGGTGGGCTATAGCCTTGGGGTGGGGCTGGCCAACTTCGTCCGCCGGACTCGGAATGGCATTAGACTTTGCGAGCCGCCTCCGTGTGCCAAAATAGGCCAAGGGCACAGCCGCGCCTAAAAATAACCGCCCAAGGCCGGGACGCCAAGTTCGTCCTGCGGAAAAAGGCCACAAAAACGGGTGGGCTATAGCCTTGGGGGGTGGGGCTGGCCAACTTCGTCCGCCGGACTCGGAATGGCGCGAGACTTTGCGAGCGGCCTCCGTGTGCCAAAAATATGCCGCGGGCACAGCCGCGCCCAAAAATAACCGACCGAAGGCCGGGGCGCCAAGTTCGTCCAGCGGAAAAAGGCCACAAAAGCGGGTGGGCTATAGCCTTGGGGGGTGGGGCTGGCCAACTTCGTCCGCCGGACTCGGAATGGCGCGAGACTTTGCGAGCGGCCTCCGTGTGCCAAAAATAGGCCGCGCGCACAGCCACGTCCAAAAATAACCGCCCGAAGGCCGGGGCGCCAAGTTCGTCCAGCGGAAAAAGGCCACAAAAACGGGTGGGCTATAGCCTTGGGGGGTGGGGCTGGCCAACTTCGTCCGCCGGACTCGGAATGGCGCGAGACTTTGCGAGCGGCCTCCGTGTGACAAAAATAGGCCGCGGGTACAGCCGCGCCCAAAAATAACCGCCCGAAGGCCGGGGCGCCAAGTTCGTCCAGCGGAAAAAGGCCACAAAAACGGGTGGGCTATAGCCTTGGGGGGTGGGGCTGGCCAACTACGTCCGCCGGACTCGGAATGGCGCGAGACTTTGCGAGCGGCCTCCGTGTGCCAAAAATAGGCCGCGGACACAGCCGCGGCCAAAAATAACCGCCCGAAGGCCGGGGCGCCACGTTCGTCCAGCGGAAAAAGGCCACAAAAACGGGTGGGCTATAGCCTTGGGGGGTGGGGCTGGCCAACTTCGTCCGCCGGACTCGGAATGGCGCGAGACTTTGCGAGCGGCCTCCGTGTGCCAAAAATTGGCCGCGGGCACTGCCGCGCCCAAAAATACCCCCCCGAAGGCCGGGGCGCCAAGTTCGTCCAGCGGAAAAAGGCCACAAAAACGGGTGGGCTATAGCCTTGGGGGGTGGGGCTGGCCAACTTTGTCCGCCGGATTCGGAATGGCGCGAGACTTTGCGAGGCGTTTCCGTGTGCCAAAAATAGGCCGCGGGCACAGCCGCGCCCTAAAATACCCCCCCGAAGGCCGGGCCGCCAAGTTCGTCCAGCGGAAAAAGGCCACAAAAACGGGTGGGCTATAGCCTTGGGGGTGGGGCTGGCCAACTTCGTCCGCCGGACTCGGAATGGCGCGAGACTTTGCGAGGCACCTCCGTGTGCCAAAAATAGGCTGCGGGCACAGCCGAGCCCGAAAATACCGGCCCGAAGGCCGGGGCGCCAAGTTCGTCCAGCGTAAAAAGGCCACAAAAACGGGTGGGCTATAGCCTTGGGGGGTGGGGCTGGCCAACTTCGTCCGCCGGACTCGGAATGGCGCGAGACTTTGCGAGGTGACTCCGTGTGCCAAAAATAGTCCGCGGACACAGCGGCGCCCAAAAATACCCGCCCGAAGGCCGGGGCGCCAAGTTCGTCCAGCGGTAAAAGGCCACAAAAACGGGTGGGCTATAGCCTTGGGGGGTGGGGCTGGCCAACTTCGTCCGCCGGACTCGGAATGGCGCGAGACTTTGCGAGGCGCCTCAGTGTGCCAAAAATAGGCCGCGGGCACAGCCACGCCCAAAAATACCCGCCCGAAGGTCGGGTCGCCAAGTTCGTCCAGCGGTAAAAGGCCACAAAAACGGGTGGGCTATAGCCTTGTGGGGTGGGGCTGGCCAACTTCATCCGCCGGACTCGGAATGGCGCGAGACTTTGGGAGGCGCCTCCGTGTGCCAAAAATAGGCCGAGGGCACAGCCGCGCCCAAAAATACCCGCCCGAAGGCCGGGGCGCCAAGTTCGTCCAGCGGTAAAAGGCCACAAAAATGGGTGGGCTATAGCCTTGGGGGGTGGGGCTGGCCAACTTCGTCCGCCGGACTCGGAATGGCGCGAGACTTTGCGAGCGGCCTCCGTGTGCCAAAAATAGGCCGCGGGCACAGCCGCGCCCAAACATAACCGCCCGAAGGCCGGGGCGCCAAGTTCGTCCAGCGGAAAAAGGCCACAAAAAGGGGTGGGCTTTAGCCTTGGGGGGTGGGGCTGGCCAACTTCGTCCGCCGGACTCGGAATGGCGCGAGACTTGGCGAGCGGCCTCCGTGTGCCAAAAATAGGCCGCGGGTACAGCCGCGCCCAAAAATAACCGCCCGAAGGCCGGGGCGCCAAGTTCGTCCAGCGGAAAAAGGCCACAAAAACGGGTGGGCTATAGCCTTGGGGGGTGGGGCTGGCCAACTTCGTCCGCCGTACTCGGAATGGCGCGAGACTTGGCGAGCGGCCTCCGTGTGCCAAAAATAGGCTGCGGGCACAGCCGCGCCCAAAAATAACCGCCCGAAGGCCGGGGCGCCAAGTTCGTCCAGCGGAAAAAGGCCACAAAAACGGGTGGGCTATAGCCTTGGGGGGTGGGGCTGGCCAACTTCGTCCGCCGGACTCGGAATGGCGCGAGACTTTGCGAGCGGCCTCCGTGTGCCAAAAATAGGCCGCGGGCACAGCCGCGCCCAAAAATAACCGCCCGAAGGCCGGGGCGCCAAGTTCGTCCAGCGGAAAAAGGCCACAAAAATGGGTGGGCTATAGCCTTGGGGGGTGGGGCTGGCCAACTTCGTCCGCCGGACTCGGAATGGCGCGAGACTTTGCGAGCGGCCTCCGTGTGCCAAAAATAGGCCGCGGGCACAGCCGCGCCCAAAAATAACCGCCCGAAGGCCGGGCGCCAAGTTCGTCCAGCGGAAAAAGGCCACAAAAACGGGTGGGCTATAGCCTTGGGGGGTGGGGCTGGCCAACTTCGTCCGCCGGACTCGGAATGGCGCGAGACTTTGCGAGCGGCCTCCGTGTTCCAAAAATAGGCCGCGGACACAGCCGCGCCCAAAAATAACCGCCCGAAGGCCGGGGCGCCAAGTTCGTCCAGCGGAAAAAGGCCACAAAAACGGGTGGGCTATAGCCTTGGGGGGTGGGGCTGGCCAACTTCGTCCGCCGGACTCGGAATGGCGCGAGACTTTGCGAGCGGCCTCCGTGTGCCAAAAATAGGCATGGGCACAGCCGCGCCAAAAATAACCGCCCGGGAGGCCGGGCGCCAAGTTCGTCCAGCGGAAAAAGGCCACAAAAACGGATGGGCTATAGCCTTGGGGGGTGGGGCTGGCCAACTTCGACCGCCGGACTCGGAATGGCGCGAGACTTTGCGAGCGGCCTCCGTGTGCCAAATATTGGCCGCGGGCACTGCCGCGCCCAAAAATACCCGCCCGAAGGCCGGGGCGCCAATTTCGCCCAGCGGAAAAAGGCCACAAAAACGGGTGGGCTTTAGCCTTGGGGGGTGGGGCTGGCCAACTTCGTCCGCCGGACTCGGAATGGCTTGAGACTTTGCGAGGCACCTCTGTGTGCCAAAAAGAGGCCGCGGGCACTGCCGCGCCCAAAAATACCCGCCCGAAGGCCGGGGCGCCAAGTTCGTCCCGCGTAAAACTGACACAAAAACGGGTGGGCTATAGCCTTGGGGGGTGGGGCGGGCCAACTTCGTCCGCCGGACTCGGAATGGCGCGAGACTTTGAGAGGCACCTCCGTGTGCCAAAAATAGGCCGAGGGCACTGCCGCGCCCAAAAATAACCACCCGAAGGCCGGGCGCCAAGTTCGTCCAGCGGAAAAAGGCCACAAAAACGGGTGGGCTATAGCCTTGGGGGGTGGGGCTGGCCAACTTCGTCCGCCGGACTCGGAATGGCGCGAGACTTTGCGAGCGGCCTCAGTGTGCCAAAAATAGGCCGTGGGCACAGCCGCGCCCAAAAATAACCACCCGAAGGCCGGGGCGCCAAGTTCGTCCAGCGGAAAAAGGCCACAAAAACGGGTGGGCTATAGCCTTGGGGGGTGGGGCTGGCCAACTTCGTCCGCCGGACTCGGAATGGCGCGAGACTTTACGAGGCACCTCCGTGTGCCAAAAATAGGCCGCGGGCACAGCCGCGGCCAATAATACCCGCCCGCAGGCTGGAGCGCCAAGTTCGTCCAGCGGAAAAAGCCCACAAAAACGGGTGGGCTATAGCCTTGGGGGGTGGGGCTGGCCAACTTCGTCCGGCGGACTAGGAATGGCGCGAGACTTTACGAGGCATCTCCGTGTGCCAAAAATAGGCCGCGGACACAGCCGCGCCCAAAAATAACCGCCCGAAGGCCGGGGCGCCAAGTTCGTCCAGCGGAAAAAGGCCACAAAAACGGGTGGGCTATAGCCTTGGGGGGTGGGGCGGGCCAACTTCGTCCGCCGGACTCGGAATGGCGCGAGACTTTGTGAGGCACCTCCGTGTGCCAAAAATTGGCCGCGGGCACTGTTGTGCCCAAAAATACCCGCCCGAAGGCCGGGGCGCCAAGTTCGTCCAGCGGAAAAAGGCCACAAAAACGGGTGGGCTATAGCCTTGGGGGGTGGGGCTGGCCAACTTCGTCCGCCGGACTCGGAATGGCGCGAGACTTTGCGAGCGGCCTCCGTGTGCCAAAAATAGGCCGCGGGCACAGCCGCGCCCAAAAATAACCGCCCGGAGGCCGGGGCGCCAAGTTCGTCCAGCGGAAAAAGGCCACAAAAACGGATGGGCTATAGCCTTGGGGGGTGGGGCTGGCCAACTTCGACCGCCGGACTCGGAATGGCGCGAGACTTTGCGAGCGGCCTCCGTGTGCCAAAAATTGGCCGCGGGCACTGCCGCGCCCAAAAATACCCGCCCGAAGGCCGGGGCGCCAATTTCGCCCAGCGGAAAAAGGCCACAAAAACGGGTGGGCTTTAGCCTTGGGGGGTGGGGCTGGCCAACTTCGTCCGCCGGACTCGGAATGGCTTGAGACTTTGCGAGGCACCTCTGTGTGCCAAAAAGAGGCCGCGGGCACTGCCGCGCCCAAAAATACCCGCCCGAAGGCCGGGGCGCCAAGTTCGTCCAGCGGAAAAAGGCCACAAAAACGGGTGGGCTATAGCCTTGGGGGGTGGGGCGGGCCAACTTCGTCCGCCGGACTCGGAATGGCGCGAGACTTTGTGAGGCACCTCCGTGTGCCAAAAATAGGCCGCGGGCACTGCCGCGCCCAAAAATAACCACCCGAAGGCCGGGGCGCCAAGTTCGTCCAGCGGAAAAAGGCCACAAAAACGGGTGGGCTATAGCCTTGGGGGGTGGGGCTGGCCAACTTCGTCCGCCGGACTCGGAATGGCGCGAGACTTTGCGAGCGGCCTCAGTGTGCCAAAAATAGGCCGTGGGCACAGCCGCGCCCAAAAATAACCACCCGAAGGCCGGGGCGCCAAGTTCGTCCAGCGGAAAAAGGCCACAAAAACGGGTGGGCTATACCCTTGGGGGGTGGGGCTGGCCAACTTCGTCCGCCGGACTCGGAATGGCGCGAGACTTTACGAGGCACCTCCGTGTGCCAAAAATAGGCCGCGGGCACAGCCGCGGCCAATAATACCCGCCCGCAGGCTGGAGCGCCAAGTTCGTCCAGCGGAAAAAGCCCACAAAAACGGGTGGGCTATAGCCTTGGGGGGTGGGGCTGGCCAACTTCGTCCGGCGGACTAGGAATGGCACGAGACCTTACGAGGCATCTCCGTGTGCCAAAAATAGGCCGCGGACACAGCCGCGCCCAAAAATAACCGCCCGAAGGCCGGGGCGCCAAGTTCGTCCAGCGGAAAAAGGCCACAAAAACGGGTGGGCTATAGCCTTGGGGGGTGGGGCGGGCCAACTTCGTCCGCCGGACTCGGAATGGCGCGAGACTTTGTGAGGCACCTCCGTGTGCCAAAAATTGGCCGCGGGCACTGCCGCGCCCAAAAATACCCGCCCGAAGGCCGGGGCGCCAATTTCGCCCAGCGGAAAAAGGCCACAAAAACGGGTGGGCTATAGCCTTGGGGGGTGGGGCTGGCCAACTTCGTCCGCCGGACTCGGAATGGCTCGAGACTTTGCGAGGCACCTCTGTGTGCCAAAAAGAGGCCGCGGGCACTGCCGCGCCCAAAAATACCCGCCCGAAGGCCGGGGCGCCAAGTTCGTCCAGCGGAAAAAGGCCACAAAAACGGGTGGGCTATAGCCTTGGGGGGTGGGGCGGGCCAACTTCGTCCGCCGGACTCGGAATGGCGCGAGACTTTGTGAGGCACCTCCGTGTGCCAAAAATAGGCCGCGGGCACTGCCGCTGCCAATAATACCCGCCCGCAGGCTGGAGCGCCAAGTTCGTCCAGCGGAAAAAGCCCACAAAAACGGGTGGGCTATAGCCTTGGGGGGTGGGGCTGGCCAACTTCGTCCGGCGGACTCGGAATGGCGCGAGACTTTACGAGGCACCTCCGTGTGCCAAAAATAGGCCGCGGACACAGCCGCGCCCAAAAATAACCGCCCGAAGGCCGGGGCGCCAAGTTCGTCCAGCGGAAAAAGGCCACAAAAACGGGTGGGCTATAGCCTTGGGGGGTGGGGCGGGCCAACTTCGTCCGCCGGACTCGGAATGGCGCGAGACTTTGTGAGGCACCTCCGTGTGCCAAAAATTGGCCGCGGGCACTGCCGCGCCCAAAAATACCCGCCCGAAGGCCGGGGCGCCAATTTCGCCCAGCGGAAAAAGGCCACAAAAACGGGTGGGCTATAGCCTTGGGGGGTGGGGCTGGCCAACTTCGTCCGCCGGACTCGGAATGGCTCGAGACTTTGCGAGGCACCTCTGTGTGCCAAAAAGAGGCCGCGGGCACTGCCGCGCCCAAAAATACCCGCCCGAAGGCCGGGGCGCCAAGTTCGTCCAGCGGAAAAAGGCCACAAAAACGGGTGGGCTATAGCCTTGGGGGGTGGGGCGGGCCAACTTCGTCCGCCGGACTCGGAATGGCGCGAGACTTTGTGAGGCACCTCCGTGTGCCAAAAATAGGCCGCGGGCACTGCCGCGCCCAAAAATAACCACCCGAAGGCCGGGGCGCCAAGTTCGTCCAGCGGAAAAAGGCCACAAAAACGGGTGGGCTATAGCCTTGGGGGGTGGGGCTGGCCAACTTCGTCCGCCGGACTCGGAATGGCGCGAGACTTTGCGAGCGGCCTCAGTGTGCCAAAAATAGGCCGCGGGCACAGCCGCGCCCAAAAATAACCACCCGAAGGCCGGGGAGCCAAGTTCGTCCAGCGGAAAAAGGCCACAAAAACGGGTGGGCTATAGCCTTGGGGGGTGGGGCTGGCCAACTTCGTCCGCCGGACTCGGAATGGCGCGAGACTTTACGAGGCACCTCCGTGTGCCAAAAATAGGCCGCGGGCACAGCCGCGGCCAATAATACCCGCCCGCAGGCTGGAGCGCCAAGTTCGTCCAGCGGAAAAAGCCCACAAAAACGGGTGGGCTATAGCCTTGGGGGGTGGGGCTGGCCAACTTCGTCCGGCGGACTCGGAATGGCGCGAGACTTTGCGAGGCACCTCCGTGTGCCAAAAATAGGCCGCGGACACTGCCGCGCCCAAAAATACCCACCCGAAGGCCGGGGCGCCAAGTTCGTCCAGCGGAAAAAGCCCACAAAAACGGGTGGGCTATAGCCTTGGGGGGTGGGGCTGGCCAACTTCGTCCGCCGGACTCGGAATGGCGCGAGACTTTACGAGGCACCTCCGTGTGCCAAAAATAGGCCGCGGGCACAGCCGCGGCCAATAATACCCGCCCGCAGGCTGGAGCGCCAAGTTCGTCCAGCGGAAAAAGCCCACAAAAACGGGTGGGCTATAGCCTTGGGGGGTGGGGCTGGCCAACTTCGTCCGGCGGACTCGGAATGGCGCGAGACTTTGCGAGGCACCTCCGTGTGCCAAAAATAGGCCGCGGACACTGCCGCGCCCAAAAATACCCACCCGAAGGCCGGGGCGCCAAGTTCGTCCAGCGGAAAAAGCCCACAAAAACGGGTGGGCTATAGCCTTGGGGGGTGGGGCTGGCCAACTTCGTCCGGCGGACTCGGAATGGCGCGAGACTTTGCGAGGCACCTCCGTGTGCCAAAAATAGGCCGCGGACACAGCCGCGCCCAAAAATAACCGCCCGAAGGCCGGGGCGCCAAGTTCGTCCAGCGGAAAAAGGCCACAAAAACGGGTGGGCTATAGCCTTGGGGGGTGGGGCTGGCCAACTTCGTCCGGCGGACTCGGAATGGCGCGAGACTTTGCGAGGCACCTCCGTGTGCCAAAAATAGGCCGCGGACACAGCCGCGCCCAAAAATAACCGCCCGAAGGCCGGGGCGCCAAGTTCGTCCAGCGGAAAAAGGCCACAAAAACGGGTGGGCTATAGCCTTGGGGGGTGGGGCGGGCCAACTTCGTCCGCCGGACTCGGAATGGCGCGAGACTTTGTGAGGCACCTCCATGTGCCAAAAATTGGCCGCGGGCACGGCCGCGCCCAAAAATACCCGCCCGAAGGCCGGGGCGCCAATTTCGCCCAGCGGAAAAAGGCCACAAAAACGGGTGGGCTATAGCCTTGGGGGGTGGGGCTGGCCAACTTCGTCCGCCGGACTCGGAATGGGTCGAGACTTTGCGAGGCACCTCTGTGTGCCAAAAAGAGGCCGCGGGCACTGGCGCGCCCAAAAATACCCGCCCGAAGGCCGGGGCGCCAAGTTCGTCCAGCGGAAAAAGGCCACAAAAACGGGTGGGCTATAGCCTTGGGGGGTGGGGCGGGCCAACTTCGTCCGCCGGACTCGGAATGGCGCGAGACTTTGTGAGGCACCTCCGTGTGCTAAAAATAGGCCGCGGGCACTGCCGCACCCAAAAATAACCACCCGAAGGCCGGGGCGCCAAGTTCGTCCAGCGGAAAAAGGCCACAAAAACGGGTGGGCTATAGCCTTGGGGGGTGCGGCTGGCCAACTTCGTCCGCCGGACTCGGAATGGCGCGAGACTTTGCGAGCGGCCTCAGTGTGCCAAAAATAGGCCGCGGGCACAGCCGCGCCCAAAAATAACCACCCGAAGGCCGGGGAGCCAAGTTCGTCCAGCGGAAAAAGGCCACAAAAACGGGTGGGCTATAGCCTTGGGGGGTGGGGCTGGCCAACTTCGTCCGCCGGACTCGGAATGGCGCGAGACTTTGCGAGGCACCTCTGTGTGCCAAAAAGAGGCCGCGGGCACTGGCGCGCCCAAAAATACCCGCCCGAAGGCCGGGGCGCCAAGTTCGTCCAGCGGAAAACGGCCACAAAAACGGGTGGGCTATAGCCTTGGGGGGTGGGGCGGGCCAACTTCGTCCGCCGGACTCGGAATGGCGCGAGACTTTGTGAGGCACCTCCGTGTGCCAAAAATAGGCCGCGGGCACTGCCGCGCCCAAAAATAACCACCCGAAGGCCGGGGCGCCAAGTTCGTCCAGCGGAAAAAGGCCACAAAAACGGGTGGGCTATAGCCTTGGGGGGTGCGGCTGGCCAACTTCGTCCGCCGGACTCGGAATGGCGCGAGACTTTGCGAGCGGCCTCAGTGTGCCAAAAATAGGCCGCGGGCACAGCCGCGCCCAAAAATAACCACCCGAAGGCCGGGGAGCCAAGTTCGTCCAGCGGAAAAAGGCCACAAAAACGGGTGGGCTATAGCCTTGGGGGGTGGGGCTGGCCAACTTCGTCCGCCGGACTCGGAATGGCGCGAGACTTTACGAGGCACCTCCGTGTGCCAAAAATAGGCCGCGGGCACAGCCGCGGCCAATAATACCCGCCCGCAGGCTGGAGCGCCAAGTTCGTCCAGCGGAAAAAGCCCACAAAAACGGGTGGGCTATAGCCTTGGGGGGTGGGGCTGGCCAACTTCGTCCGGCGGACTCGGAATGGCGCGAGACTTTGCGAGGCACCTCCGTGTGCCAAAAATAGGCCGCGGACACTGCCGCGCCCAAAAATACCCGCCCGAAGGCCGGGGCGCCAAGTTCGTCCAGCGGAAAAAGCCCACAAAAACGGGTGGGCTATAGCCTTGGGGGGTGGGGCTGGCCAACTTCGTCCGGCGGACTCGGAATGGCGCGAGACTTTGCGAGGCACCTCCGTGTGCCAAAAATAGGCCGCGGACACAGCCGCGCCCAAAAATAACCACCCGAAGGCCGGGGCGCCAAGTTCGTCCAGCGGAAAAAGGCCACAAAAACGGGTGGGCTATAGCCTCGGGGGGTGGGGCTGGCCAACTTCGTCCGCCGGACTCGGAATGGCGCGAGACTTTGCGAGCGGCCTCCGTGTGCCAAAAATAGGCCGCGGGCACAGCCGCGCCCAAAAATAACCGCCCGAAGGCCGGGGCGCCAAGTTCGTCCAGCGGAAAAAGGCCACAAAAACGGGTGGGCTATAGCCTTGGGGGGTGGGGCTGGCCAACTTCGTCCGCCGGACTCGGAATGGCGCGAGACTTTGCGAGGGGCCTCCGTGTGCCAAAAAGAGGCCGCGGGCACTGCCGCGCCCAAAAATACCCGCCCGAAGGCCGGGGCGCCAAGTTCGTCCAGCGGAAAAATGCCACAAAAACGGGTGGGCTATAGCCTTGGGGGGTGGGGCTGGCCAACTTCGTCCGCCGGACTCGGAATGGCGCGAGACTTTGTGAGGCACCTCCGTGTGCCAAAAATAGGCCGCGGGCACTGCCGCTGCCAAGAATACCCGCCCGCAGGCTGGAGCGCCAAGTTCGTCCAGCGGAAAAAGCCCACAAAAACGGGTGGGCTATAGCCTTGGGGGGTGGGGCTGGCCAACTTCGTCCGGCGGACTCGGAATGGCGCGAGACTTTGCGAGGCACCTCCGTGTGCCAAAAATAGGCCGCGGACACAGCCGCGCCCAAAAATAACCGCACGAAGGCCGGGGCGCCAAGTTCGTCCAGCGGAAAAAGGCCACAAAAACGGGTGGGCTATAGCCTTGGGGGGTGGGGCGGGCCAACTTCGTCCGCCGGACTCGGAATGGCGCGAGACTTTGAGAGGCACCTCTGTGTGCCAAAAATAGGCCGCGGGCACAGCCGCGCCCAAAAATACCCGCCCGAAGGCCGGGGCGCCAAGTTCGTCCAGCGGAAAAAGGGCAGAAAAACGGGTGGGCTATAGCCTTGGGGGGTGGGGCTGGCCGACTTCGTCCGCCGGACTCGGAATGGCTCGAGACTTTGCGAGGCACCTCTGCGTGCCAAAAAGAGGCCGCGGGCACTGCCGCGCCCAAAAATACCCGCCCGAAGGCCGGGGCGCCAAGTTCGTCCAGCGGAAAAAGGCCACAAAAACGGGTGGGCTATAGCCTTGGGGGGTGGGGCTGGCCAACTTCGTCCGCCGGACTCGGAATGGCGCGAGACTTTGCGAGCGGCCTCAGTGTGCCAAAAATAGGCCGCGGGCACAGCCGTGCCCAAAAATAACCACCCGAAGGCCGGGGAGCCAAGTTCGTCCAGCGGAAAAAGGCCACAAAAACGGGTGGGCTATAGCCTTGGGGGGTGGGGCTGGCCAACTTCGTCCGCCGGACTCGGAATGGCGCGAGACTTTACGAGGCACCTCCGTGTGCCAAAAATAGGCCGCGGGCACAGCCGCGGCCAATAATACCCGCCCGCAGGCTGGAGCGCCAAGTTCGTCCAGCGGAAAAAGCCCACAAAAACGGGTGGGCTATAGCCTTGGGGGGTGGGGCTGGCCAACTTCGTCCGGCGGACTCGGAATGGCGCGAGACTTTGCGAGGCACCTCCGTGTGCCAAAAATAGGCCGCGGACACTGCCGCGCCCAAAAATACCCGCCCGAAGGCCGGGGCGCCAAGTTCGTCCAGCGGAAAAAGGCCACAAAAACGGGTGGGCTATAGCCTTGGGGGGTGGGGCTGGCCAACTTCGTCCGGCGGACTCGGAATGGCGCGAGACTTTGCGAGGCACCTCCGTGTGCCAAAAATAGGCCGCGGACACAGCCGCGCCCAAAAATAACCGCCCGAAGGCCGGGGCGCCAAGTTCGTCCAGCGGAAAAAGGCCACAAAAACGGGTGGGCTATAGCCTTGGGGGGTGGGGCTGGCCAACTTCGTCCGCCGGACTCGGAATGGCGCGAGACTTTGCGAGCGGCCTCCGTGTGCCAAAAATAGGCCGCGGGCACTGCCGCGCCCAAAAATACCCGCCCGAAGGCCGGGGCGCCAAGTTCGTCCAGCGGAAAAATGCCACAAAAACGGGTGGGCTATAGCCTTGGGGGGTGGGGCTGGCCAACTTCGTCCGCCGGACTCGGAATGGCGCGAGACTTTACGAGGCACCTCCGTGTGCCAAAAATAGGCCGCGGGCACAGCCGCGGTCAAAAATACCCGCCCGCAGGCCGGACCGCCAAGTTCGTCCAGCGGAAAAAGCCCATAAAAACGGGTGGGCTATAGCCTTGGGGGGTGGGGCTGGCCCACTTCGTCCGCCGCACTCGGAATGGCGTGAGACTCTGCGAGGCACCTCCGTGTGCAAAAAATAGGCCGCGGGCACTGCCGCGCCGAAAAATACCCGCCCGAAGGCCGGGGCGCCAAGTTCGTCCAGCGGAAAAAGGCCAAAAAAACGGGTGGGCTATAGCCTTGGGGGGTGGGGCCGGCCAACTTCGTCCGCCGGACTCGGAATGGCGCGAGACTTTGCGAGGCGCCTCCATGGGCCAAAAATAGGCCGCGGGCACAGCCGCGCCCAAAAATACCCGCCCGAAGGCCGGGGCGCCAATTTCGCCCAGCGGAAAAAGGCCACAAAAACGGGTGGGCTATAGCCTTGGGGGGTGGGGCTGGCCAACTTCGTCCGCCGGACTCGGAATGGCTCGAGACTTTGCGAGGCACCTCTGTGTGCCAAAAATAGGCCGCGGGCACTGCCGCGCCCAAAAATGCACGCCCGAAGGCCGGGGCGCCAAGTTCGTCCAGCGGAAAAAGGCCACAAAAACGGGTGGGCTATAGCCTTGGGGGGTGGGGCGGGCCAACTTCGTCCGCCGGACTCGGAATGGCGAGAGACTTTGCGAGCGGCCTCCGTGTGCCAAAAATAGGCCGCGGGCACAGCCGTGCCCAAAAATAACCGCCCGAAGGCCGGGGCGCCAAGTTCGTCCAGCGGAAAAAGGCCACAAAAACGGGTGGGCTATAGCCTTGGGGGGTGGGGCTGGCCAACTTCGTCCGCCGGACTCGGAATGGCGCGAGACTTTACGAGCGGCCTCCGTGTGCCAAAAATAGGCCGCGGGCACAGCCGCGCCCCAAAATAACCGCCCGACGGCGGGGCGCCAAGTTCGTCCAGCGGAAAAAGGCCACAAAAACGGGTGGGCTATAGCCTTGGGGGGTGGGGCTGGCCAACTTCGTCCGCCGGACTCGGAATGGCGCGAGACTTTGCGAGCGGCCTCCGTGTGCCCAAAATAGGCCGCGGGCACAGCCGCGCCCAAAAATAACCGCCCGAAGGCCGGGGTGCCATGTTCGTCCAGCGGAAAAAGGCCACAAAAACGGGTGGGCTATAGCCTTGGGGGGTGGGGCGGGCCAACTTCGTCCCCCGGACTCGGAATGGCGCGAGATTTTGCGAGGCGCCTCCGTGGGCCAAAAATAGGCCGCGGGCACAGCCTCGCCCAAAAATACCCGCCCGATGGCCGGGGCGCCAAGTTCGCCCAGCGGAAAAAGGCCACAAAAACGGGTGGGCTATAGCCTTGGGGGGTGGGGCTGGCCAACTTCGTCCGCCGGACTCGGAATGGCGCGAGACTTTACGAGGCACCTCCGTGTGCCAAAAATAGGCCGCGGGCACAGCCGCGGCCAATAATACCCGCCCGCAGGCTGGAGCGCCAAGTTCGTCCAGCGGAAAAAGCCCACAAAAACGGGTGGGCTATAGCCTTGGGGGGTGGGGCTGGCCAACTTCGTCCGGCGGACTCGGAATGGCGCGAGACTTTGCGAGGCACCTCCGTGTGCCAAAAATAGGCCGCGGACACTGCCGCGCCCAAAAATACCCGCCCGAAGGCCGGGGCGCCAAGTTCGTCCAGCGGAAAAAGGCCACAAAAACGGGTGGGCTATAGCCTTGGGGGGTGGGCCAGGCCAACTTCGTCCGCCGGACTCGGAATGGCGCGAGACTTTACGAGGCGCCTCCGTGTGCCAAAAATAGGCCGCGGGCACAGCCGCGCCCAAAAATACCAGCCCGAAGGCCGGGGCGCCAAGTTCGTCCAGCGGAAAAAGGCCACAAAAACGGGTGGGCTATAGCCTTGGGGGGTGGGGCTGGCCAACTACGTCCGCCGGACTCGGAATGGCGCGAGACTTTGCGAGCGGCCTCCGTGTGCCAAAAATAGGCCGCGGGCACAGCCGCGCCCAAAAATAACCGCCCGAAGGCCGGGGCGCCAAGTTCGTCCAGCGGAAAAAGGCCACAAAAACGGGTGGGCTATAGCCTTGGGGGGTGGGGCTGGCCAACTTCGTCCGCCGGACTCGGAATGGAGCGAGACTTTGCGAGCGGCCTCCGTGTGCCCAAAATAGGCCGCGGACACAGCCGCGCCCAAAAATAACCGCCCGAAGGCCGGGGCGCCATGTTCGTCCAGCGGAAAAAGGCCACAAAAACGGGTGGGCTATAGCCTTGGGGGGTGGGGCGGGCCAACTTCGTCCCCCGGACTCGGAATGGCGCAAGATTTTGCGAGGCGCCTCCGTGGGCCAAAAATAGGCCGCGGACACAGCCTCGCCCAAAAATACCCGCCCGAAGGCCGGGGCGCCAAGTTCGCCCAGCGGAAAAAGGCCACAAAAACGGGTGGGCTATAGCCTTGGGGGGTGGGGCTGGCCAACTTCGTCCGCCGGACTCGGAATGGCGCGAGACTTTACGAGGCACCTCCGTGTGCCAAAAATAGGCCGCGGACACTGCCGCGCCCAAAAATACCCGCCCGAAGGCCGGGGCGCCAAGTTCGTCCAGCGGAAAAAGGGCAGAAAAACGGGTGGGCTATAGCCTTGGGGGGTGGGGCTGGCCGACTTCGTCCGCCGGACTCGGAATGGCGAGAGACTTTGCGAGGCGCCTCCGTGTGCCAAAAATAGGCCACGGGCACAGCCGCGCCCAAAAATACCCGCCCGAAGGCCGGGGCGCCAAGTTCGTCCAGCGGAAAAAAGGCAGAAAAACGGGTGGGCTATAGCCTTGGGGAGTCGGGCTGGCCAACTTCGTCCGCCGGACTCGGAATGGCGCGAGACTTTGCGAGGCGCCTCCGTGTGCCAAAAATAGGCCGCGGGCGCAGCCGCACCCAAAAATACCCGCCCGAAAGCCGGGGCGCCAAGTTCGTCCTGCGGAAAACGGCTACAAAAACGGGTGGGCTATAGCCTTGGGGGGTGGGGCGGGCCAACTTCGTCCGCCGGACTCGGAATGGCGCGAGACTTTGAGAGGCACCTCTGTGTGCCAAAAATAGGCCGCGGGCACAGCCGCGCCCAAAAATACCCGCCCGAAGGCCGGGGCGCCAAGTTCGTCCAGCGGAAAAAGGGCAGAAAAACGGGTGGGCTATAGCCTTGGGGGGTGGGGCTGGCCGACTTCGTCCGCCGGACTCGGAATGGCGAGAGACTTTGCGAGGCACCTCCGTGTGCCAAAAATAGGCCACGGGCACAGCCGCGCCCAAAAATACCCGCCCGAAGGCCGGGGCGCCAAGTTCGTCCAGCGGAAAAAAGGCAGAAAAACGGGTGGGCTATAGCCTTGGGGAGTCGGGCTGGCCAACTTCGTCCGCCGGACTCGGAATGGCGCGAGACTTTGCGAGGCGCCTCCGTGTGCCAAAAATAGGCCGCGGGCGCAGCCGCACCCAAAAATACCCGCCCGAAGGCCGGGGCGCCAAGTTCGTCCTGCGGAAAACGGCTACAAAAACGGGTGGGCTATAGCCTTGGGGGGTGGGGCTGGCCGACTTCGTCCGCCGGACTCGGAATGGCGCGAGACTTTGCGAGGCACCTCCGTGTGCCAAAAATAGGCTGCGGGCACAGCCGCACCCAAAAATACCCGCCCGAAGGCCGGGGCGCCAAGTTCGTCCAGCGGAAAACGGCCACAAAAACGGGTGGGCTATAGCCTTGGGGGGTGGGGCTGGCCAACTTCGTCCGCCGGACTCGGAATGGCGCGAGACTTTGCGAGGCGCCTCCGTGTGCCAAAAATAGGCTGCGGGCACAGCCGCGCCCAAAAATACCCGCCCGAAGGCCGGGGCGCCAAGTTCGTCCAGCGGAAAAAGGCCACAAAAACGGGTGGGCTATAGCCTTGGGGGGTGGGGCGGGCCAACTTCGTCCGCCGGACTCGGAATGGCGCGAGACTTTGCGAGCGGCCTCCGTGTGCCAAAAATAGGCCGCGGGCACAGCCGCGCCCAAAAATAACCGCCCGAAGGCCGGGGCGCCAAGTTCGTCCAGCGGAAAAAGGCCACAAAAACGGGTGGGCTATAGCCTTGGGGGGTGGGGCTGGCCAACTTCGTCCGCCGGACTCGGAATGGCGCGAGACTTTATGAGCGGCCTCCGTGTGCCAAAAATAGGCCGCGGGCACAGCCACGCCCAAAAATAACCGCCCGAAGGCCGGGGCGCCAAGTTCGTCCAGCGGAAAAAGGCCACAAAAACGGGTGGG
The DNA here is from genome assembly GCA_030448935.1 of Citrus cavaleriei. Lineage (NCBI taxonomy): Eukaryota > Viridiplantae > Streptophyta > Magnoliopsida > Sapindales > Rutaceae > Citrus > Citrus cavaleriei. The sequence goes on along the minus strand of JAUJEM010000026.1, from coordinate 35,237 downwards.
CTATAGCCTTGGGGGGTGGGGCTGGCCAACTTCGTCCGCCGGACTCGGAATGGCGCGAGACTTTGCGAGCGGCCTCCGTGTGCCCAAATTAGGCCGCGGGCACAGCCGCGCCCAAAAATAACCGCCCGAAGGCCGGGGTGCCATGTTCGTCCAGCGGAAAAAGGCCACAAAAACGGGTGGGCTATAGCCTTGGGGGGTGGGGCGGGCCAACTTCGTCCCCCGGACTCGGAATGGCGCGAGATTTTGCGAGGCGCCTCCGTGGGCCAAAAATAGGCCGCGGGCACAGCCTCGCCCAAAAATACCCGCCCGATGGCCGGGGCGCCAAGTTCGCCCAGCGGAAAAAGGCCACAAAAACGGGTGGGCTATAGCCTTGGGGGGTGGGGCTGGCCAACTTCGTCCGCCGGACTCGGAATGGCGCGAGACTTTACGAGGCACCTCCGTGTGCCAAAAATAGGCCGCGGGCACAGCCGCGGCCAATAATACCCGCCCGCAGGCTGGAGCGCCAAGTTCGTCCAGCGGAAAAAGCCCACAAAAACGGGTGGGCTATAGCCTTGGGGGGTGGGGCTGGCCAACTTCGTCCGGCGGACTCGGAATGGCGCGAGACTTTGCGAGGCACCTCCGTGTGCCAAAAATAGGCCGCGGACATTGCCGCGCCCAAAAATACCCGCCCGAAGGCCGGGGCGCCAAGTTCGTCCAGCGGAAAAAGGGCAGAAAAACGGGTGGGCTATAGCCTTGGGGGGTGGGGCTGGCCGACTTCGTCCGCCGGACTCGGAATGGCGAGAGACTTTGCGAGGCGCCTCCGTGTGCGAAAAATAGGCCACGGGCACAGCCGCGCCCAAAAATACCCGCCCGAAGGCCGGGGCGCCAAGTTCGTCCAGCGGAAAAAAGGCAGAAAAACGGGTGGGCTATAGCCTTGGGGAGTCGGGCTGGCCAACTTCGTCCGCCGGACTCGGAATGGCGCGAGACTTTGCGAGGCGCCTCCGTGTGCCAAAAATAGGCCGCGGGCGCAGCTGCACCCAAAAATACCCGCCCGAAGGCCGGGGCGCCAAGTTCGTCCAGCGGAAAAAGGCCACAAAAACGGGTGGGCTATAGCCTTGGGGGGTGGGGCGGGCCAACTTCGTCCGCCGGACTCGGAATGGCGCGAGACTTTGAGAGGCACCTCTGTGTGCCAAAAATAGGCCGCGGGCACAGCCGCGCCCAAAAATACCCGCCCGAAGGCCGGGGCGCCAAGTTCGTCCAGCGGAAAACGGTCACAAAAACGGGTGGGCTATAGCCTTGGGGGGTGGGGCTGGCCAACTTCGTCCGCCGGACTCGGAATGGCGCGAGACTTTGCGAGGCGCCTCCGTGTGCCAAAAATAGGCTGCGGGCACAGCCGCGCCCAAAAATACCCGCCCGAAGGCCGGGCGCCTAGTTCGTCCAGCGGTAAAAGGCCACAAAACGGGTGGGCTATAGCCTTGGGGATGGGGCTGGCCAACCGTCCGCCGGACTCGGAATGGCGCGAGACTTTGACGAGCGGCCTCCGTGTGCCAAAAATAGGCCAGCGGGCACTGCCGCGCCAAAAATAACCGCCCGAAGGCCGGGGCGCCAAGTTCGTCCAGCGGAAAAAGGCCACAAAAACGGGTGGGCTATAGCCTTGGGGGGTGGGGCTGGCCAACTTCGTCCGCCGGACTCGGAATGGCGCGAGACATTGCGAGCGGCCTCCGTGTGCCCAAAATAGGCCGCGGGCACAGCCGCGCCCAAAAAACCCCCGCCCGCAGGCGGGGGCGCCATGTTCGTCCAGCGGAAAAAGGCCACAAAAACGGGTGGGCTATAGCCTTGGGGGGTGGGGCGGGCCAACTTCGTCCCCCGGACTCGGAATGGCGCGAGATTTTGCGAGGCGCCTCCGTGGGCCAAAAATAGGCCGCGGGCACAGCCTCGCCCAAAAATACCCGCCCGATGGCCGGGGCGCCAAGTTCGCCCAGCGGAAAAAGGCCACAAAAACGGGTGGGCTATAGCCTTGGGGGGTGGGGCTGGCCAACTTCGTCCGCCGGACTCGGAATGGCGCGAGACTTTACGAGGCACCTCCGTGTGCCAAAAATAGGCCGCGGGCACAGCCGCGGCCAATAATACCCGCCCGCAGGCTGGAGCGCCAAGTTCGTCCAGCGGAAAAAGCCCACAAAAACGGGTGGGCTATAGCCTTGGGGGGTGGGGCTGGCCAACTTCGTCCGCCGGACTCGGAATGGCGAGAGACTTTGCGAGGCACCTCCTTGTGCCAAAAATAGGCCGTGGGCACAGCCGCCCCCAAAAATACCCGCCCGAAGGCCGGGGCGCCAAGTTCGTCCAGCCGAAAAAGGGCAGAAAAACGGGCGGGCTATAGCCTTGGGAATCGGGCTGGCCAACTTCGTCCGCCGGACTCGGAATGGCGCGAGACTTTGCGAGGCGCCTCCGTGTGCCAAAAATAGGACGCGGGCACACCCGCTCCCAAAAATACCCGCCCGAAGGCCGGGGCGCCAAGTTCGTCCAGCGGAAAAAGGCCACAAAAACGGGTGGGCTATAGCCTTGGGGGGTGGGGCTGGCCAACTTCGTCCGCCGGACTCGGAATGGCGAGATACTTTGCGAGGCACCTCCTTGTGCCAAAAATAGGCCGTGGGCACAGCCGCCCCCAAAAATACCCGCCCGAAGGCCGGGGCGCCAAGTTCGTCCAGCGGAAAACGGCCACAAAAACGGGTGGGCTATAGCCTTGGGGGGTGGGGCTGGCCAACTTCGTCCGCGGGACTCGGAATGGCGCGAGACTTTGCGAGGCGCCACCGTGTGCCGAAATTAGGTTGCGGGCACAGCCGCACCCAAAAATACCTGCCCGAAGGCCCGGGCGCCAAGTTCGTCCAGCGGAAAAAGGCCACAAAAACGGGTGGGCTATAGCCTTGGGGGGTGGGGCTGGCCAACTTCGTGCGCCGGACTCGGAATCGCGCGAGACTTTTCGAGGCACCTCCGTGTGCCAAAAATACGCCGCGGACACAGCCGCGCCCAAAAATACCCGCCCGAAGGCCGGGGCACCAAGTTCGTCCAGCGGAAAAAGGGCACAAAAACGGGTGGGCTATAGCCTTGGGGGGTGGGGCTGGCCAACTTCGTCCGCCGGACTCGGAATGGCGCGAGACTTTGCGAGGCACCTCCGTGTGCCAAAAATAGGCTGCGGGCACAGCCGCGCCCAAAAATATCCGCCCGAAGGCCGGGGCGCCAAGTTCGTCCAGCGGAAAAAGGCCACAAAAACGGGTGGGCTATAGCCTTGGGGGGTGGGGCTGGCCAACTTCGTCCGCCGGACTCGGAATGGCGCGAGACTTTGCGAGGCACCTCCGTGAGCCAAAAATAGGCTACGGGAACAGCCGCACCAAAAAATACCCGCCCGAAGGCCGGGGCGCCAAGTTCGTCCAGCGGAAAACGGCCACAAAAACGGGTGGGCTATAGCCTTGGGGGGTGGGGCTGGCCAACTTCGTCCGCGGGACTCGGAAAGGCGCGAGACTTTGCGAGGCGCCACCGTGTGCCGAAATTAGGCTGCGGGCACAGCCGCACCCAAAAATACCCGCCCGAAGGCCCGGGCGCCAAGTTCGTCCAGCGGAAAAAGGCCACAAAAACGGGTGGGCTATAGCCTTGGGGGGTGGGGCTGGCCAACTTCGTGCGCCGGACTCGGAATCGCGCGAGACTTTTCGAGGCACCTCCGTGTGCCAAAAATATGCCGCGGACACAGCCGCGCCCAAAAATACCCGCCCGAAGGCCGGGGCACCAAGTTCGTCCAGCGGAAAAAGGGCACAAAAACGGGTGGGCTATAGCCTTGGGGGGTGGGGCTGGCCAACTTCGTCCGCCGGACTCGGAATGGCGCGAGACTTTGCGAGGCACCTCCGTGTGCCAAAAATAGGCTGCGGGCACAGCCGCACCCAAAAATACCCGCCCTAAGGCCGGGGCGCCAAGTTGTTCCAGCGGAAAAAGGCCACAAAAACGGGTGGGCTATAGCCTTGGGGGGTGGGGCTGGCCAACGTCGTCCGCCGGACTCGGAATGGCGCGAGATTTTGTGAGGCGCCTCCGTGTGCCAAAAACAGGCCGCGGGCACAGCCGCGCCCAAAAATACCCGCTCGAAGGCCGGGGCGCCAAGTTCGTCCAGCGGAAAACGGCCACAAAAACGGGTGGGCTATAGCCTTGGGGGGTGGGGCTGGCCAACTTCGTGCGCCGGACTCGGAATCGCGCGAGACTTTTCGAGGCGCCTCCGTGTGCCAAAAATATGCCACGGACACAGCCGCGCCCAAAAATACCCGCCCGAAGGCCGGGGCGCCAAGTTCGTCCAGCGGAAAAAGGCCACAAAAACGGGTGGGCTATTGCCTTGGGGGGTGGGGCTGGCCAACTTCGTCCGCCGGACTCGGAATGGCGCGAGACTCTACGAGGCACCTCCGTGTGCCAAAAATAGGCTGCGGGCACAGCCGCACCCAAAAATACCCGCCCGAAGGCCGGGGCGCCAAGTTCGTCCAGCGGAAAACGGCCACAAAAACGGGTGGGCTATAGCCTTGGGGGGTGGGGCCGGCCAACTTCGTCCGCCGGACTCGGAATGGCGCGAGACTTTGCGAGGCACCTCCGTGAGCCAAAAATAGGCTACGGGAACAGCCGCACCAAAAAATACCCGCCCGAAGGCCGGGGCGCCAAGTTCGTCCAGCGGAAAACGGCCACAAAAACGGGTGGGCTATAGCCTTGGGGGGTGGGGCTGGCCAACTTCGTCCGCGGGACTCGGAATGGCGCGAGACTTTGCGAGGCGCCACCGTGTGCCGAAATTAGGCTGCGGGCACAGCCGCACCCAAAAATACCCGCCCGAAGGCCCGGGCGCCAAGTTCGTCCAGCGGAAAAAGGCCACAAAAACGGGTGGGCTATAGCCTTGGGGGGTGGGGCTGGCCAACTTCGTGCGCCGGACTCGGAATCGCGCGAGACTTTTCGAGGCACCTCCGTGTGCCAAAAATACGCCGCGGACACAGCCGCGCCCAAAAATACCCGCCCGAAGGCCGGGGCACCAAGTTCGTCCAGCGGAAAAAGGGCACAAAAACGGGTGGGCTATAGCCTTGGGGGGTGGGGCTGGCCAACTTCGTCCGCCGGACTCGGAATGGCGCGAGACTTTGCGAGGCACCTCCGTGTGCCAAAAATAGGCTGCGGGCACAGCCGCACCCAAAAATACCCGCCCTAAGGCCGGGGCGCCAAGTTGTTCCAGCGGAAAAAGGCCACAAAAACGGGTGGGCTATAGCCTTGGGGGGTGGGGCTGGCCAACGTCGTCCGCCGGACTCGGAATGGCGCGAGATTTTGTGAGGCGCCTCCGTGTGCCAAAAACAGGCCGCGGGCACAGCCGCGCCCAAAAATACCCGCTCGAAGGCCGGGGCGCGAAGTTCGTCCAGCGGAAAACGGCCACAAAAACGGGTGGGCTATAGCCTTGGGGGGTGGGGCTGGCCAACTTCGTGCGCCGGACTCGGAATCGCGCGAGACTTTTCGAGGCGCCTCCATGTGCCAAAAATATGCCACGGACACAGCCGCGCCCAAAAATACCCGCCCGAAGGCCGGGGCGCCAAGTTCGTCCAGCGGAAAAAGGCCACAAAAACGGGTGGGCTATTGCCTTGGGGGGTGGGGCTGGCCAACTTCGTCCGCCGGACTCGGAATGGCGCGAGACTCTACGAGGCACCTCCGTGTGCCAAAAATAGGCTGCGGGCACAGCCGCACCCAAAAATACCCGCCCGAAGGCCGGGGCGCCAAGTTCGTCCAGCGGAAAACGGCCACAAAAACGGGTGGGCTATAGCCTTGGGGGGTGGGGCCGGCCAACTTCGTCCGCCGGACTCGGATTGGCGCGAGACTTTGCGAGGCACCTCCGTGTGCCAAAAATAGGCTGCGGGTACAGCCGCGCCCAAAAATATCCGCCCGAAGGCCGGGGCGCCAAGTTCGTCCAGCGGAAAAAGGCCACAAAAACGGGTGGGCTATAGCCTTGGGGGGTGGGGCTGGCCAACTTCGTCCGCCGGACTCGGAATGGCGCGAGACTTTGCGAGGCACCTCCGTGAGCCAAAAATAGGCTACGGGAACAGCCGCACCAAAAAATACCCGCCCGAAGGCCGGGGCGCCAAGTTCGTCCAGCGGAAAACGGCCACAAAAACGGGTGGGCTATAGCCTTGGGGGGTGGGGCTGGCCAACTTCGTCCGCGGGACTCGGAATGGCGCGAGACTTTGCGAGGCGCCACCGTGTGCCGAAATTAGGCTGCGGGCACAGCCGCACCCAAAAATACCAGCCCGAAGGCCCGGGCGCCAAGTTCGTCCAGCGGAAAAAGGCCACAAAAACGGGTGGGCTATAGCCTTGGGGGGTGGGGCTGGCCAACTTCGTGCGCCGGACTCGGAATCGCGCGAGACTTTTGGAGGCACCTCCGTGTGCCAAAAATACGCCGCGGACACAGCCGCGCCCAAAAATACCCGCTCGAAGGCCGGGGCGCCAAGTTCGTCCAGCGGAAAACGGCCACAAAAACGGGTGGGCTATAGCCTTGGGGGGTGGGGCTGGCCAACTTCGTGCGCCGGACTCGGAATCGCGCGAGACTTTTCGAGGCGCCTCCGTGTGCCAAAAATATGCCACGGACACAGCCGCGCCCAAAAATACCCGCCCGAAGGCCGGGGCGCCAAGTTCGTCCAGCGGAAAAAGGCCACAAAAACGGGTGGGCTATTGCCTTGGGGGGTGGGGCTGGCCAACTTCGTCCGCCGGACTCGGAATGGCGCGAGACTTTGCGAGGCACCTCCGTGTGCCAAAAATAGGCTGCGGGCACAGCCGCACCCAAAAATACCCGCCCGAAGGCCGGGGCGCCAAGTTCGTCCAGCGGAAAACGGCCACAAAAACGGGTGGGCTATAGCCTTGGGGGGTGGGGCCGGCCAACTTCGTCCGCCGGACTCGGATTGGCGCGAGACTTTGCGAGGCGCCTCCGTGTGCCAAAAATAGGCCGCGGGCACAGCCGCGCCCAAAAATACCCGCCCGAAGGCCGGGCCGCCAAGTTCGTCCAGCGGAAAAAGGCCACAAAAACGGATTGGCTATAGCCTTGGGGGGTGGGGCTGGCCAACTCGTCCGCCGGACTCGGAATGGCGCGAGACTTTGCGAGGCGCCTCCGTGTGCCAAAAATAGGCCGCGGGCACAGCCGCGCCCAAAAATACCAGCCCGAAGGCCGGGGCGCCAAGTTCGTCCAGCGGAAAAAGGCCACAAAAAACGGGTGGGCTATAGCCTTGGGGGGTGGGGCTGGCCAACTTCGTCCGCCGGACTCGGAATGGCGCGACACTTTGCGAGGCGCCTCCGTGTGCCAAAAATAGGGCGCGGGCACAGCCGCGCCCAAAAATACCCGCCCGAAGGCCGGGGCGCCAAGTTCGTCCAGCGGAAAAAGGGCAGAAAAACGGGTGGGCTATAGCCTTGGCGGGTCGGGCTGGCCAACTTCGTCCGCCGGACTCGGAATGGCTGGAAACTTTTCGAGGCGCCTCCGTGTGCCAAAAATAGGCCGCGGGCACAGCCGCGCCCAAAAATACCCGCCCGAAGGCCGGGGCGCCAAGTTCATCCAGCGGAAAAAGGCCCAAAAAACGGGTGGGCTATAGCTTTGGGGGGTGGGGCTGGCCAACTTCGTCCGCCGGACTCGGAATGGCGCGAGACTTTCCGAGGCGCCTCCGTGTGCCAAACCTAGGCCACGGGCACAGCCGCGCCCAAAAATACCCGCCCGAAGGCAGGGGCGCCAAGTTCGTCCAGCGGAAAAAGGGCAGAAAAACGGGTGGGCTATAGCCTTGGCGGGTCGGGCTGGCCAACTTCGTCCGCCGGACTCGGAATGGCGGGAGACTTTTCGATCGCCTCCGTGTGCCAAAAATAGGCCGCGGGCACAGCCGCGCCCAAAAATACCCGCCCGAAGGCCGGGGCGCCAAGTTCATCCAGCGGAAAAAGGCCCAAAAAACGGGTGGGCTATAGCCTTGGGGGGTGGGGCTGGCCAACTTCGTCCGCCGGGCTCGGAATGGCGCGAGACTTTGCGAGGCGCCTCCATGTGCCAAAACTAGGCCGCGGGCACAGCCGCGCCCAAAAATACCCGCCCGAAGGCCGGGGCGCCAAGTTCGTCCAGCAGAAAAAGGGCAGAAAAACGGGTGGGCTATAGCCTTGGGGGGTGGGGCTGGCCAACTTCGTCTGCCGGACTCGGAATGGCGCGAGACTTTGCGAGGCACCTCCGTGTGCCAAAAATAGGCCGCGGGCACAGCCGCACCCAAAAATACCCGCACGAAGGCCGGGGCGCCAAGTTCGTCCAGCGGAAAAAGGCCACAAAAACGCGTGGGCTATAGCCTTGGGGGGTGGGGCTGGCCAACTTCGTTCGCCGGACTCGGAATGGCGCGAGACTTTACGAGGCGCCTCCGTGTGCCAAAAATAGGCCACGGGCACAGCCGCGCCCAAAAATACCCGCCCGAAGGCCGGGGCGCCAAGTTCGTCCAGCGGAAAAAGGCCACAAAAACGGGTGGGCTATAGCCTTGGGGGGTGGGGCTGGCCAACTTCGTCCGCCGGACTCGGAATGGCGCGAGACTTTGCGAGGCACCTCCGTGTGCCAAAAATAGGCTGCGGGCACAGCCGCACCCAAAAATACCCGCCCGAAGGCCGGGGCGCCAAGTTCGTCCAGCGGAAAACGGCCACAAAAACGGGTGGGCTATAGCCTTGGGGGGTGGGGCCGGCCAACTTCGTCCGCCGGACTCGGATTGGCGCGAGACTTTGCGAGGCACCTCCGTGTGCCAAAAATAGGCTGCGGGCACAGCCGCGCCCAAAAATATCCGCCCGAAGGCCGGGGCGCCAAGTTCGTCCAGCGGAAAAAGGCCACAAAAACGGGTGGGCTATAGCCTTGGGGGGTGGGGCTGGCCAACTTCGTCCGCCGGACTCGGAATGGCGCGAGACTTTGCGAGGCACCTCCGTGAGCCAAAAATAGGCTGCGGGAACAGCCGCACCAAAAAATACCCGCCCGAAGGCCGGGGCGCCAAGTTCGTCCAGCGGAAAACGGCCACAAAAACGGGTGGGCTATAGCCTTGGGGGGTGGGGCTGGCCAACTTCGTCCGCGGGACTCGGAATGGCGCGAGACTTTGCGAGGCGCCACCGTGTGCCAAAATTAGGCTGCGGGCACAGCCGCACCCAAAAATACCCGCCCGAAGGCCGGGGCGCCAAGTTCGTCCAGCGGAAAAAGGCCACAAAAACGGGTGGGCTATAGCCTTGGGGGGTGGGGCTGGCCAACTTCGTCCGCCGGACTCGGAATGGCGCGAGACTTTGCGAGGCACCTCCGTGTGCCAAAAATAGGCTGCGGGCACAGCCGCACCCAAAAATACCCGCCCGAAGGCCGGGGCGCCAAGTTCGTCCAGCGGAAAACGGCCACAAAAACAAGTGGGCTATAGCCTTGGGGGGTGGGGCTGGCCAACTTCGTCCGCCGGACTCGGAATGGCGCGAGACTTTGCGAGGCGCCTCCATGTGCCAAAAATAGGCCGCGGGCACAGCCGCGCCCAAAAATACCCGCCCGAAGGCCGGGGCGCCAAGTTCGTCCAGCGGAAAAAGGCCACAAAAACGGGTGGGCTATAGCCTTGGGGGGTGGGGCTGGCCAACCGTCCGCCCGGACTCGTATTGGCGAGTGACTTTGCGAGGCTCCTCCGTGTGCCAAAAAATTGCCTGCGGGGACTGCCGCGCCCAAAATACCCGCCCGAAGGCCGGGCCGCCAAGTTCGTCCAGCGGAAAAAGGCCACAAAAACGGGTGGGCTATAGCCTTGGGGGGTGGGGCTGGCCAACTTCGTCCGCCGGACTCGGAATGGCGCGAGACTTTGCGAGGCACCTCCGTGTGCCAAAAATAGGCTGCGGGCACAGCCGCACCCAAAAATACCCGCCCGAAGGCCGGGGCGCCAAGTTCGTCCAGCGGAAAACGGCCACAAAAACAAGTGGGCTATAGCCTTGGGGGGTGGGGCTGGCCAACTTCGTCCGCCGGACTCGGAATGGCGCGAGACTTTGCGACGCGCCTCCATGTGCCAAAAATAGGCCGCGGGCACAGCCGCGCCCAAAAATACCCGCCCGAAGGCCGGGGCGCCAAGTTCGTCCAGCGGAAAAAGGCCACAAAAATGGGTGGGCTATAGCCTTGGGGGGTGGGGCTGGCCAACTTCGTCCGCCGGACTCGGAATGGGGCGAGACTTTGCGAGGCACCTCCGTGTGCCAAAAATAGGCCGCGGGCACAGCCGCACCCAAAAATACCCGCCCGAAGGCCGGGGCGCCAAGTTCGTCCAGCGAAAAAAGGCCACAAAAACGGGTGGGCTATAGCCTTGGGGGGTGGGGCTGGCCAACTTCGTCCGCCGGACTCGGAATGGCGCGAGACTTTGCGAGTCGCCTCCATCTGCCAAAAATAGGCCGAGGCCACAGCCGCGCCCAAAAATACCCTCCCGAAGGCCGGGGCGCCAAGTTCGTCCAGCGGAAAAAGGCCACAAAAACGGGTGGGCTATAGCCTTGGTGGGTAGGGCTGGCCAACTTCGTCCGCCGGACTCGGAATGGCGCGAGACTTTGCGAGGCGCCTCCGTGTGCCAAAAATAGGCCGCGGGCACAGCCGCGCCCAAAAATACCCGCCCGATGGCCGGGGCGCCAAGTTCGTCCAGCGGAAAAAGGCCACAAAAACGGGTGGGCTTTAGCCTTGGGGGGTGGGGCTGGCCTACTTCGTCCGCCGGACTCGGAATGGCGCGAGACTTTGCGAGGCGCCTCCGTGTGCCAAAAATAGGCCGAGGGCACAGCCGCGCCCAAAAATACCCGCCCGAAGGCCGGGGCGCCAAGTTCGTCCAGCGGAAAAAGGCCACAAAAACTGGTGGGCTATAGCCTTGGGGGGTGGGGCCGGCCAACTTCGTCCGCTTGACTTGGAATGGCGCGAGACTTTGCGAGGCACCGCCGTGTGCGAAAAATAGGCGGCGGGCACAGCCGCGCCCAAAAATACCCGCCCGAAGGCCGGGCCGCCAAGTTCGTCCAGCGGAAAAAGGCCACAAAAACGGGTGGGCTATAGCCTTGGGGGGTGGGGCTGGCCAACTCGTCCGCAGGACTCGGAATGGCGCAAGACTTTGCGAGGCGCCTCCGTGTGCCAAAAATAGGCCGCGGGCACAGCCACGCCCAAAAATACCAGCCCGAAGGCCGGGGCGCCAAGTTCGTCCAGCGGAAAAAGGCCACAAAAACGGGTGGGCTATAGCCTTGGGGGGTGGGGCTGGCCAACTTCGTCCGCCGGACTCGGAATGGCGCGAGACTTTGCGAGGCGCCTCCGTGTGCCAAAAATAGGCCGCGGGCACAGCCGCGCCCAAAAATACCCGCCCGATGGCCGGGGCGCCAAGTTCGTCCAGCGGAAAAAGGCCACAAAAACGGGTGGGCTTTAGCCTTGGGGGGTGGGGCTGGCCTACTTCGTCCGCCGGACTCGGAATGGCGCGAGACTTTGCGAGGCGCCTCCGTGTGCCAAAAATAGGCCGAGGGCACAGCCGCGCCCAAAAATACCCGCCCGAAGGCCGGGGCGCCAAGTTCGTCCAGCGGAAAAAGGCCACAAAAACTGGTGGGCTATAGCCTTGGGGGGTGGGGCCGGCCAACTTCGTCCGCTTGACTTGGAATGGCGCGAGACTTTGCGAGGCACCGCCGTGTGCGAAAAATAGGCGGCGGGCACAGCCGCGCCCAAAAATACCCGCCCGAAGGCCGGGCCGCCAAGTTCGTCCAGCGGAAAAAGGCCGCATAAACGGGTGGGCTATAGCCTTGGGGGGTGGGGCTGGCCAACTCGTCCGCAGGACTCGGAATGGCGCAAGACTTTGCGAGGCGCCTCCGTGTGCCAAAAATAGGCCGCGGGCACAGCCACGCCCAAAAATACCAGCCCGAAGGCCGGGGCGCCAAGTTCGTCCAGCGGAAAAAGGCCACAAAAAACGGGTGGGCTATAGCCTTGGGGGGTGGGGCTGGCCAACTTCGTCCGCCGGACTCGGAATGGCGCGAGACTTTACGAGGCGCCTCCGTGTGCCAAAAATAGGCCGCGGGCACAGCCGCGCCCAAAAATACCCGCCCGAAGGCCGGGGCACCAAGTTCGTCCAGCGGAAAAAGGGCAGAAAAACGGGTGGGCTATAGCCTTGGGGGGTGGGGCTGGCCAACTTCGTTCGCCGGACTCGGAATGGCGCGAGACTTTACGAGGTGCCTCCATGTGCCAAAAATAGGCCGCGGGCACAGCCGCGCCCAAAAATACCCGCCCGAAGGCCGGGGCGCCAAGTTCGTCCAGCGGAAAAAGGCCAAAAAAACGGGTGGGCTATAGCCTTGGGGGGTGGGGCTGGCCAACTTCGTCCGCTGGACTCGGAATGGCGCGAGACTTTGCGAGGCACCTCCGTGTGCCCAATATAGGCCGCGGGCACAGCCGCGCCCAAAAATACCCGCCCGAAGGCCGGGGCGCCAAGTTCGTCCAGCGGAAAAAGGCCACAAAAACGGGTGGGCTATAGCCTTGGGGGGTGGGGCTGGCCAACGTCGTCCGCCGGACTCGGAATGGCGCGAGATTTTGTGAGGCGCCTCCGTGTGCCAAAAATAGGCCACGGGCACAGCCGCGCCCAAAAATACCCGCTCGAAAGCCGGGGCGCCAAGTTCGTCCAGCGGAAAAAGGCCACAAAAACGGCTGGGCTATAGCCTTGGGGGGTGGGGCTGGCCAACATCGTCCGCCGGACTCGGAATGGCGCGAGACTTTGCGAGGCGCCTCCGTGTGCCAAAATTAGGCTGCGGGCACAGCCGCACCCAAAAATACCCGTCCGAAGGCCGGGGCGCCATGTTCGTCCAGCGGAAAAAGGCCACAAAAACGGGTGGGCTATAGCCTTGGGGGGTTGGGCTGGCCAACTTCGTGCGCCGGACTCGGAATGGCGCGAGACTTTTCGAGGCAACTCCGTGTGCCAAAAATACGCCGCGGACACAGCCGCGCCCAAAAATACCCGCCCGAAGGCCGGGGCGCCAATTTCGTCCAGCGGAAAAAGGCCACAAAAACGGGTGGGCTATAGCCTTGGGGGGTGGGGCTGGCCAACTTCGTCCGCCGGACTCGGAATGGCGCGAGACTTTGCGAGGCACCTCCGTGTGCCAAAAATAGGCTACGGGCACAGCTGCACCCAAAAAATACCCCCCCGAAGGCCGGGGCGCCAAGTTCGTCCAGCGGAAAACGGCCACAAAAACGGGTGGGCTATAGCCTTGGGGGGTGGGGCTGGCCAACTTCGTCCGCCGGACTCGGAATGGCGCGAGACTTTGCGAGGCGCCTCCGTGCGCCAAAAATAGGCCGCGGGCACAGCCGCGCCCAAAAATACCCGCCCGAAGCCCGGGCCGCCAAGTTCGTCCTGCGGAAAAAGGCCACAAAAACGGGTGGGCTATAGCCTTGGGGGGTGGGGCTGGCCAATGTCGTCCGCCGGACTCGGAATGGCGCGAGATTTTGTGAGGCGCCTCCGTGTACCAAAAATAGGCCGCGGGCACAGCCGCGCCCAAAAATACCCGCCCGAAGGCCGGGGCGCCAAGTTCGTCCAGCGGAAAAAGGGCAGAAAAACGGGTGGGCTATAGCCTTGGGGGGTGGGGCTGGCCAACTTCGTCCGCCAGACTCGGAATGGCGCGAGACTTTGCGAGGCAACTCCGTGTACCAAAAATAGGCCGCGGGCACAGCCGCGTCCAAAAATACCCGCCCGATGGCCGGGGCGCCAAGTTCGTCCAGCGGAAAAAGGCCACAAAAACGGGTGGGCTATAGCCTTGGGGGGTGGGGCTGGCCAACTTCGTCCGCCGGACTCGGAATAGCGCGAGACTTTGCGAGGCGCCTCCGTGTGCCAAAAATAGGCCGCGGGCACAGCCTCGCCCAAAAATACCGGCCCGAAGGCCGGGGCGCCAAGTTCGTCCAGCGGAAAAAGGCCACAAAAACGGGTGGGCTATAGCCTTGGGGGGTGGGGCTGGCCCACATCATCCGCCGGACTCGGAATGGCGCGAGACTTTGCGAGGCGCCTCCGTGTGTCAAAAATAGGCCGCGGGCACAGCCGCGCCCAAAAATACCCGCCCGAAGGCCGGGGCGCCAACTTCGTCCAGCGGAAAAAGGCCACAAAAATGGGTGGGCTATAGCCTTGGGGGGTGGGGCTGGCCAACTTCGTCCGCCGGACTCGGAATGGCGCGAGACTTTGCGAGGCGCCTCCATGTGCCAAAAATAGGCCGCGGGCACAGCCGCGCCCAAAAATACCCACCCGATGGCCGGGGCGCCACGTTCGTCCAGCGGAAAAAGGCCACAAAAACGGGTGGGCTATAGCCTTGGGGGGTGGGGCTGGCCTACTTCGTCCGCCAGACTCGGAATGGCGCGAGACTTTGCGAAGCACCTCCGTGTACCAAAAATAGGCCGCGGGCACAGCCGCGTCCAAAAATACCCACCCGATGGCCGGGGCGCCAAGTTCGTCCAGCGGAAAAAGGCCACAAAAACGGGTGGGCTATAGCCTTGGGGGGAGGGGCTGGCCAACTTCGTCCGCCGGACTCGGAATGGCGCGAGACTTTGCGAGGCGCCTCCGTGTGCCAAAAATAGGCCGCGGGCACAGCCGCGCCCAAAAATACCCACCCGATGGCCGGGGCGCCACGTTCGTCCAGCGGAAAAAGGCCACAAAAACGGGTGGGCTATAGCCTTGGGGGGTGGGGCTGGCCTACTTCGTCCGCCAGACTCGGAATGGCGCGAGACTTTGCGAGGCACCTCCGTGTACCAAAAATAGGCCGCGGGCACAGCCGCGCCCAAAAATACCCGCCCGATGGCCGGGGCGCCACGTTCGTCCAGCGGAAAAAGGCCACAAAAACGGGTGGGCTATAGCCTTGGGGGGTGGGGCTGGCGAAACTTCGTCCGCCGGACTCGGAAAAGCGCGAGACTTTACGAGGCGCCTCCGTGTGCCAAAAATAGGCCGCGGGCACAGCCTCGCCCAAAAATACCCACCCGAAGGCCGGGGCGCCATGTTCGTCCAGCGGAAAAAGGCCACAAAAACGGGTGGGCTATAGCCTTGGGGGGTGGGGCTGGCCAACTTCGTCCGCCGGAGTCGGAATGGCGCGAGACATTGCGAGGCGCCTCCGTGTACCAAAAATAGGCCGCGGGCACAGCCGCGCCCAAAAATACCCGCCCGATGGCCGGGGCGCCAAGTTCGTACAGCGGAAAAAGGCCACAAAAACGGGTGGGCTATTGCCTTGGGGGGTGGGGTTGGCCAACTTCGTCCGCCGGACTCGGAATGGCGCGAGGCTTTGCGAGGCACCTCCGTGTGCCAAAAATAGGCCGCGGGCACAGCCGCGCCCAAAAATACCCACCCGATGGCCGGGGCGCCACGTTCGTCCAGCGGAAAAAGGCCACAAAAACGGGTGGGCTATAGCCTTGGGGGGTGGGGCTGGCCTACTTCGTCCGCCAGACTCGGAATGGCGCGAGACTTTGCGAGGCACCTCCGTGTACCAAAAATAGGCCGCGGGCACAGCCGCGCCCAAAAATACCCGCCCGATGGCCGGGGCGCCACGTTCGTCCAGCGGAAAAAGGCCACAAAAACGGGTGGGCTATAGCCTTGGGGGGTGGGGCTGGCCCACATCATCCGCCGGACTCGGAATGGCGCGAGACTTTGCGAGGCGCCTCCGTGTGTCAAAAATAGGCCGCGGGCACAGCCGCGCCCAAAAATACCCGCCCGAAGGCCGGGGCGCCAACCGTCCCGCGGAAAACGGCCACAACCATGGGTGGGCTATAGCCTTGGGGGGTGGGGCTGGCCAACTTCGTCCGCCGGACTCGGAATGGCGCGAGACTTTGCGAGGCGCCTCCGTGTGCCAAAAATAGGCCGCGGGCACAGCCGCGCCCAAAAATACCCGCCCGATGGCCGGGGCGCCACGTTCGTCCAGCGGAAAAAGGCCACAAAAACGGGTGGGCTATAGCCTTGGGGGGTGGGGCTGGCCTACTTCGTCCGCCAGACTCGGAATGGCGCGAGACTTTGCGAAGCACCTCCGTGTACCAAAAATAGGCCGCGGGCACAGCCGCGTCCAAAAATACCCACCCGATGGCCGGGGCGCCAAGTTCGTCAGCGGAAAAAAGCCCAAAAACGGGTGGGCTATAGCCTTGGGGAGGGCTGGCCAACCGTCCGCCGGACTCGGAATGGCGCGAGACTTTGCGAGGCGCCTCCGTGTGCCAAAAATAGGCCGCGGGCACAGCCGCGCAAAAATACCCACCCGATGGCCGGGCGCCACGTTCGTCCAGCGGAAAAGGCCACAAAACGGGTGGGCTATAGCCTTGGGGGTGGGGCTGGCCTGCCGTCCGCCAGACTCGGAATGGCGCGAGACTTTGCGAGGCACCTCCGTGTACCAAAAATAGGCACGGGCACAGCCGCGCCCAAAATACCCGCCCGATGGCCGGGCGCCACGTCAATCAGCGGAAAAAGGCCACAAAAGCGGTGGGCTATAGCCTTGGGGGTGGGGCTGGCGAAACCGTCCGCCGGACTCCGGAAAAGCCGCGAGACTTTCGAGAGGCGCCTCCGTGTGCCAAAAATAGGCCGCAGGCACAGCCTCAACCTAAAATACCCACCCGAAGGCCGGGCGCCATGTTCGTCCAGCGGAAAAAGGCCACAAAAACGGGTGGGCTATAGCCTTGGGGGTGGGGCTGGCCAACTAAATCCGGAGTCGGAATGGCGCGAGACATTGCGGCGCCTCCGTGTACCAAAAAATAGGCCCACGGGCACAGCAGCCGCAAAAATACCCGCCCGATGGCCGGGCGCCAAGTTCGTACAGCGGAAAAAGGCCACAAAACGGTGGGGCTATTGCCTTGGGGTGGGGTTGGCCAACTTCTGTCCGCCGGACTCGGAATGGCGCGAGGCTTTGCGAGGCACCTCCGTGTGCCAAAAATAGGCAGCGGGCACAGCGCGCCCAAAATACCCACCCGATGGCCGGGCGCAAAATACCAGCACGAAGGCTGGGCGCCAAGTTCGTCCAGCGGAAAAAAGCCAGAAAAACGGGTGGGCTATAGCCTTGGGGGGTGTGGCTGGCCAACTTCGTCCGCCGGACTCGGAATGGCGCGAGACTTTGCGAGGTGCCTCCGTGTGCCAAAAATAGGACGCGGGCACAGCCGCGCGCAAAACTACCCGCCCGAAGGCCGGGGCGCCAAGTTCGTCCAGCGGAAAAAGGCCACAAAACCGGGTGGGCTATCGCCTTGGGGGGTGGGGCTGGCCAACATCGTCCGCCGGACTCGGAATGGCGCGAGACTTTGCGAGGCGCCTCCGTGTGCCAAAAATAGGCTGCGGGCACAGCCGCGACCAAAAATACCCCCCCGAAGGCCGTGGCGCCAAGTTCGTCCAGCGGAAAAAGGCCACAAAAACGGGTGGGCTATAGCCTTGGGGGGTGGGGCTGGCCAACTTCGTCCGCCGGACTCGGAATGGCGCGAGACTTTGCGAGGCAACTCCGTGTGCCAAAAATAGGCCGCGGGCACAGCCGCGCCCAAAAATACCCGCCCGAAGGCCGGGGCGCCAAGTTCGTCCAGCGGAAAAAGGCCACAAAAACGGGTGGGCTATAGCCTTGGGGGGTGGGGCTGGCCAACTTCGTCCGCCGGACTCGGAATGGCGCGAGACTTTGCGAGGCACCTCCGTGTGCCAAAAATAGGCTACGGGCACAGCTGCACCCAAAAAATACCCCCCCGAAGGCCGGGGCGCCAAGTTCGTCCAGCGGAAAACGGCCACAAAAACGGGTGGGCTATAGCCTTGGGGGGTGGGGCTGGCCAACTTCGTCCGCCGGACTCGGAATGGCGCGAGACTTTGCGAGGCGCCTCCGTGTGCCAAAAATAGGCCGCGGGCACAGCCGCACAAAAAAATACCCGCCCGAAGGCCGGGGCGCCAAGTTCGTCCAGCGGAAAAAGGCCACAAAAACGGGTGGGCTATAGCCTTGGGGGGTGGGGCTGGCCAACTTCGTCCGCCGGACTCGGAATGGCGCGAGACTTTGTGAGGCGCCTCCGTGTGCCAAAAATAGGCCGCGGGCACAGCCGCGCCAAAAATACCCGCCCGAAGGCCGGGGCGCCAAGTTCGTCCAGCGGAAAAAGGCCACAAAACCGGGTGGGCTATAGCCTTGGGGGGTGGGGCTGGCCAACTTCGTCCGCCGGACTCGGAATGGCGCGAGACTTTGCGAGGCGCCTCCGTGTGCCAAAAATAGGCCGCGGGCACAGCCGCGCCTAAATTTACCCGCCCGATGGCTGGGGCGCAATGTTCGTCCTTCGGAATAAGGCCACATAACCGGGTGGTCTTTAGCCTTGGGGGGTGGGGCTGGCCAACTAGTCCGCCGGACTCGGAATGGCGCGAGACTTTGCGAGGCGCCTCCGTGTGCAAAAATAGGCCGCGGGCACAGCCGCGCCAAAAATACCCGCCCGAAGGCCGGGCGCCAAGTTCGTCCAGCGGAAAAAGGCCACAAAAGCGGGTGGGCTATAGCCTTGGGGGTGGGGCTGGCCAACTTCGTCCGCCGGACTCGGAATGGCGCGAGACTTTGCGAGGCGCCTCCGTGTGCCAAAAATAGGCCGCGGGCACAGCCGCGCCAAAAATACCCGCCCGAAGGCCGGGCGCCAAGTTCGTCCAGCGGAAAAAGGCCACAAAAGCGGGTGGGCTATAGCCTTGGGGGTGGGGCTGGCCAACTTCGTCCGCCGGACTCGGAATGGCGCGAGACTTTGCGAGGCGCCTCCGTGTGCCAAAAATAGGCCGCGGGCACAGCCGCGCCAAAAATACCCGCCCGAAGGCCGGGCGCCAAGTTCGTCCAGCGGAAAAAGGCCACAAAAGCGGGTGGGCTATAGCCTTGGGGGTGGGGCTGGCCAACTCGTCCGCCGGACTCGGAATGGCGCGAGACTTTGCGAGGCGACTCCGTGTGCCAAAAATAGGCCGCGGGCACAGCCGCGCCCAAAATACCCGCCCGAAGGCCGGGCGCCAAGTTCGTCCAGCGGAAAAAGGCCACAAAAGCGGGTGGGCTATAGCCTTGGGGGTGGGGCTGGCCAACCGTCCGCCGGACTCGGAATGGCGCGAGACTTTGCGAGGCGCCTCCGTGTGCCAAAAATAGGCCGCGGCACAGCCGCGCCAAAAATACCCACCCGAAGGCCGGGCGCCAAGTTCGTCCAGCGGAAAAAGGCCACAAAACGGGTGGGCTATAGCCTTGGGGGTGGGGCTGGCCAACATCGTCCGCCGGACTCGGAATGGCGCGAGACTTTGCGAGGCACCTCCGTGTGCCAAAAATAGGCCGCGGGCACAGCCGCACCAAAAATACCCGCCCGAAGGCCGGGCGCCAAGTTCGTCCAGCGGAAAAAGGCCACAAAAGCGGGTGGGCTATAGCCTTGGGGGTGGGGCTGGCCAACCGTCCGCCGGACTCGGAATGGCGCGAGACTTTGCGAGGCACCTCCGTGTGCCAAAAATAGGCCGCGGGCACAGCCGCGCCAAAAATACCCGCCCGAAGGCCGGGCGCCAAGTTCGTCCAGCGGAAAAAGGCCACAAAAGCGGGTGGGCTATAGCCTTGGGGGTGGGGCTGGCCAACCGTCCGCGGACTCGGAATGGCGCGAGACTTTGCGAGGCGCCTCCGTGTGCAAAAATAGGCCGCGGGCACAGCCGCGCCCAAAAATACCCGCCCGAAGGCCGGGCGCCAAGTTCGTCCAGCGGAAAAAGGCCACAAAAGCGGGTGGGCTATAGCCTTGGGGGTGGGGCTGGCCAACCGTCCGCCGGACTCGGAATGGCGCGAGACTTTGCGAGGCGCCTCCGTGTGCCAAAAATAGGCAGCGGGCACAGCCGCGCCAAAAATACCCGCCCGAAGGCCGGGCGCCAAGTTCGTCCAGCGGAAAAAGGCCACAAAAGCGGGTGGGCTATAGCCTTGGGGGTGGGGCTGGCCAACCGTCCGCCGGACTCGGAATGGCGCGAGACTTTGCGAGGCGCCTCCGTGTGCCAAAAATAGGCCGCAGGCACAGCCGCGCCAAAAATACCCGCCCGAAGGCCGGGCGCCAAGTTCGTCCAGCGGAAAAAGGCCACAAAAGCGGGTGGGCTATAGCCTTGGGGGTGGGGCTGGCCAACCGTCCGCCGGACTCGGAATGGCGCGAGACTTTGCGAGGCACCTCCGTGTGCCAAAAATAGGCGCGGGCACAGCCGCGCCAAAAATACCCCCCGAAGGCCGGGCGCCAAGTTCGTCCAGCGGAAAAAGGCCACAAAAGCGGGTGGGCTATAGCCTTGGGGGTGGGGCTGGCCAACTTCGTCCGCCGGACTCGGAATGGCGCGAGACTTTGCGAGGCGCCTCCGTGTGCCAAAAATAGGCCGCGGGCACAGCCGCGCCAAAAATACCCGCCCGAAGGCCGGGCGCCAAGTTCGTCCAGCGGAAAAAGGCCACAAAAGCGGGTGGGCTATAGCCTTGGGGGTGGGGCTGGCCAACCGTCCGCCGGACTCGGAATGGCGCGAGACTCTCCGAGGCGCCTCCGTGTGCCAAAAATAGGCCGCGGGCACAGCCGCGCCAAAAATACCTGCCCGAAGGCCGGGGCGCCAAGTTCGTCCAGCGGAAAAAGGCCACAAAAGCGGGTGGGCTATAGCCTTGGGGGTGGGGCTGGCCAACTTCGTCCGCCGGACTCGGAATGGCGCGAGACTTTGCGAGGCGCCTCCGTGTGCCAAAAATAGGCGCGGGCACAGCCGCGCCCAAAAATACCCGCCCGAAGGCCGGGCGCCAAGTTCGTCCAGCGGAAAAAGGCCACAAAAGCGGGTGGGCTATAGCCTTGGGGGTGGGGCTGGCCAACTTCGTCCGCCGGACTCGGAATGGCGCGAGACTTTGCGAGGCACCTCCGTGTGCCAAAAATAGGCCGCGGCACAGCCGCACCAAAAATACCCCCGAAGGCCGGGCGCCAAGTTCGTCCAGCGGAAAAAGGCCACAAAAGCGGGTGGGCTATAGCCTTGGGGGTGGGGCTGGCCAACCGTCCGCGGACTCGGAATGGCGCGAGACTCTATGGTGCCCTCCGTGTGCCAAAATAGGTCACTGGCACAGCTCGACCTAAAATACCCCCCGAAGGCCGGGCGCTAAGATCGTCCAGCGGAAAAGGCCACAAAAACGGGTGGGCTATAGCCTTGGGGGTGGGGTGGGCTGGTCAACTTCATCCAAGCGACCCGGAATGGTGCGAGACCTTGCGAGGCGCCCGTGTGCCAAACAGGCCTTGGGCACAACCCCGCCAAAAATACCCGCCCGCAGGCCGTGGCGCTGTTCGTCCAGCGAAAATGCCAAAAACGGGTGGGCGATTGCCTTTGGGGGTGGGGCTACCAACTTTGTCCGCCGGATTGAATGGCGCGAGACTTTGCGAGGCGCCTCCGTGGGCAGGTCAAATAGGCCGCCAGGCACAGCCGCGCCCAAAAATACACGCCCGAAGGCCGGGCGCCAAGCCTGGCCCAGCTGAAAAGGCCACAAAACGGTGGGCTAGTAGCCTTGTGGAGTGGGCTGGCCAACTCTGTCCGCCGGACTCGGAATGGCGCGAGACTTTGCGAGGCGCCTGTGTGCCAAAAATAGCTACTGGCACAGCCGCGCCTAAAATACCCGCCCGAAGACCGGGGCGCTGCAAGCCCTGGCAGCAGGAAAAGGCCACACAAAACGGGTGGGCCATTGCCTTGGGGTGGGCACAACTCGTCCGCCTGACCTCAAAATGGCGCGAGACTTGAGAAGCGCCTGTGTGG
Source organism: Citrus cavaleriei (assembly GCA_030448935.1). Classification (NCBI taxonomy): domain Eukaryota; kingdom Viridiplantae; phylum Streptophyta; class Magnoliopsida; order Sapindales; family Rutaceae; genus Citrus; species Citrus cavaleriei. Next base: position 13,545 of record JAUJEM010000026.1, on the reverse strand, counting down.
CAAAATAGGCCAGCGGGCACAGCTGCGCCCAAAATTACCTGCCCTGAAGGCCGGGCGCCAAGTCTGGCTTTGCGAAAAGGCCACAAATACGGGTGGGCTTACAGCCTTGGGGGTGGGGCTGGCCCACTTCATCCGCTGGCTGGAATGGCGCGAGACTCTTGCGAGGCACCTCTGGTGCCAGTAATAGGTCACGTGCACAGCCACCCAAAAATACCTGCCCGAAGGCCGGGCGCCAAGTTCGGGTCCAGCCGGAAAAAGGCCACAAAAACAGGTGGGCTATAGCCTTGGGGGGGTGGGGCTGGGCTAACTTCTCTGCTGGGACTGGAATGGTGCGAGATCTTTACAGGCGCCTCCGTGTAGACAAAATAGGTCGCGGCGCACAGCCACACAAAAATACCCGCCCAAGACTCGCCAAGTTCTCCCAGCGGAAAAGGCCACAAAACGGTGGGCCATAGCCTGGGGGCTGGCCAACTGGTCCGCTCGGACTCGGAATGGCGCGAGACTTGCGAGGCGCCTCCGTGTGACAAAAATAGGCTACACAGCCGCGCCCAAAAATACCCGCCCGAAGGCCGGGCGCTGTCTGGCCCAGCGGAAAAAGGCCACAAAAACGGGTGGGCTATAGCCTTGGGGTGGGGCCATTAAACTTTGTCCGCCGGACCTCGGAATGGCGCGAGACTTCAATGCGCATCCTGTGGCCGCGGCACAAATAGGTCATGGGCACAGCCACGCCAAAATACCCGCCGGGGGCCGGTAGGCTACAAAACGGGTGGCTATAGCCTTGGGGGTGGGCTGGCCAACTTCTGTCCGGGGACTCGGAATGGCGCGAGACTTTGCAGGCGGCCTCCGTGGGCCTGGCCATAGGCCACGGGCACAGCCGCGCCTAAAAATAATCCGCCAAGGCCGGAGCGCCAAGTTCGCCCCAGCGGAAAAAGGCCACAAAAACGGTGGGCTATAGCCTGGGGGTGGGGCTGGCCAACTGGGTCCGCCTGGACTCGGAATGGCGCGAGACTTTGCGGGGCCCCGTAACAAAAAATAGGCCGCGGCACAGCCGCGCCCAAAAATACCCGCCCGAAGGCCGGGCGCCCAAGTCTCGTCCAGCGGAAAAGGCCACAAAACGGGTGGGCTATAGCCTTGGGGGTGGGGCTGGCCAACTTCGTCCGCCGGACTCGGAATGGCGCGAGACTTTGCGAGGCGCCTCCGTGCTGCCAAAATAGGCTAATGGGCACAGCCGCGCCCAAAAATAACTGCCCGAAGGCCGGGCGCCAAGTTCATCCCAGCGGAAAAGGCCACAAAAACGGGTGGGCTATAGCCTTGGGGGTGGGGCTGGCCAACTTTGTCCGCCTGGACTCGGAATGGCGCGAGACTTTGCGAGGCCTCCAGTGCCAAAATAGGTCCACGGCACAGCCGCGCCCAAAATACCCGCCCGAAGGCCGGGGCGCCAAGTTCGCCCAGCGGAAAAGGCCACAAAAACGGGTGGGCTATAGCCTTGGGGGTGGGGCTGGCCAACTCTGGTCCGCTGGACTGGAATGGCGCGAGACTTTGCGAGGCACCCGTGTGCCAAAAATAGGCCCACGGGCACAGCCGCGCCTAAAAATACCCGCCCAAGGCCGGGCGCCAAGTTCGTCCAGCGAAAAAGGCCACAAAAACGGGTGGGCTACAGCCCTGGGGGGTGGGGCCGGCCAACTCCCGCCGCCGGACCCGGAATGGCGCGAGACTTTGCGAGGCACCTCCGTGTGCCAAAAATAGGCCAAAGGCACAGCCGCGCCCAAAATACCCCGCCCAAGGCCGGGCGCCAAGTTCGTCCAGCGGGAAAAAGGCCACAAAACGGGTGGCTATAGCCTTGGGGGTGGGGCTGGCCAACTTGTCCGCCGGACTCGGAATGGCGCGAGACTTTGCGAGGCGCCTCCAGTGCCAAAATAGGCCGCGGGCACAGCCGCGCCCAAAAATAACCCACCCGAAGGCCGGGCGCCAAGTTCGTCCAGCGGAAAAGGCCACAAAACGGGTGGGCTATAGCCTTGGGGGGGGGCTGGCCAACTTCGTCCGCTGGGACTCGGAATGGCGCGAGACTTTGCGAGGCCTCCGTGTGCCAAAATAGGCCGGGGCACAGCCGCGCCCAAAAATACCCTCCCAAGGCCGGGGCGCCAAGTTCGGTCCAGCGGAAAAGGCCACAAAAACGGGTGGGCTATAGCCTTGGGGGTGGGGCTGGCCAACTCGCCGCCGGACTCGGAATGGCGCGAGACTTTGCGAGGCGCCTCCCATGTGCAAAAATAGGCCACGGGCACAGCCGCGCCCAAAAATAACCGCCCGAAGGCCGGGCGCCAAGTTCGCCCAGCGGAAAAGGCCACAAAAACGGGTGGGCTATAGCCTTGGGGGTGGGGCTGGCCAACTTCGTCCCGCCGGACTCGGAATGGCGCGAGACTTTGCGAGGCGCCTCCGTGTGCTGCCAAAATAGGTCAGCGGGCACAGCCGCGCCTAAAAATAACCGCCCAAGGCCGGGCGCCAAGTTCATCCAGCGGAAAAGGCCACAAAACGGGTGGGCTATAGCCTTGGGGGTGGGGGCTGGCCAACTTCGTCCGCCGGACTCGGAATGGCGCGAGACTTTGCGAGGCGCCTCCGTGGGCAAAAATAGGCCGGGCACAGCCGCCCCAAAATACCCGCCCAAGGCCGGGGCGCCAAGTTCGTCCAGCGGAAAAAGGCCACAAAAATGGGTGGGCTATAGCCTTGGGGGTGGGGCTGGCCAACTCGTCCGCCGGACTCGGAATGGCGCGAGACTTTGCGAGGCGCTCCGTGTGCTGCCAAAAATAGGCCGCGGGCACAGCCGCGCCCAAAATACCCGCCCGAAGGCCGGGCGCCAAGTTCGTCCCAGCGGAAAAGGCCACAAAAACGGGTGGGCTATAGCCTTGGGGGTGGGGCTGGCCAACGCCGTCCACCGGACTCGGAATGGCGCGAGACTTTGCGAGGCACCCCCTTGTGTCAAAAATAGGCCGCGGGCACAGCCGCGCCTAATCATACCCGACCTAAGGCCGGGGCGCCAAGTTCGTCCAGCGGAAAAAGGCCACAAAACGGGTGGGCTATAGCCTTGGGGGTGGGGCTGGCCAACTTCGTCCGCTCGGACTCGGAATGGCGCGAGACTTTGCGAGGCGCCTCCGTGTGCCAAAAATAGGCCATGGGCACAGCCGCGCCAAAAATACCCGCCCAAGGCCGGGCGCCAAGTTCACCCAGCGGAAAAAGGCCACAAAACGGGTGGGCTATAGCCTTGGGGGTGGGGCTGGCCAACTTCTGGTCCGCTGGACTCGGAATGGCGCGAGACTTTGCGAGGCGCCTCCGTGTGCTGGGGATAGGCCATGGGCACAGCCGCGCCCAAAATACCCGCCCAAGGCCGGGCGCCAAGTTCGGCCCAGCGGAAAAAGGCCACAAAACGGGTGGGCTATAGCCTTGGGGGTGGGGCTGGCCAACTTCCCCGCCGACCTCGGAATGGCGCGAGACTTTGCGAGGCGCCTCCGTGCTGCCAAAAATATGCCGGGGGCACAGCCGCGCCCCAAAATACCCGCCCGAAGGCCGGGCGCCAAGTTCGTCCAGCGGAAAAAGGCCACAAAACGGGTGGGCTATAGCCTTGGGGGTGGGGCTGGCCAACTCTCGTCCGCCGGACTCGGAATGGCGCGAGACTTTGCGAGGCGCCTCCGTGCTGGGGCCAGGCCATGGCACAGCCGCGCCAAAAATACCCGCCCGAAGGCCGGGCGCCAAGTTCGGCCCAGCGGAAAAAGGCCACAAAACGGGTGGGCTATAGCCTTGGGGTGGGGCTGGCCAACTTCGTCCGCTGGACTCGGAATGGCGCGAGACTTTGCGAGGCGCCTCCGTGTGCCAAAAATAGGCCGCGGGCACAGCCGCGCCAAAAATAACCGCCGAAGGCCGGGCGCCAAGTTCGTCCAGCGGAAAAGGCCACAAAAACGGGTGGGCTATAGCCTTGGGGGTGGGGCTGGCCAACTCCTCCGCCTGGACTCGGAATGGCGCGAGACTTTGCGAGGCGCCTCGTGCTGTGCCAAAAATAGGCCGCGGGCACAGCCGCGCCTAAAAATACCCGCCCGAAGGCCGGGCGCCAAGTTCGCCCAGCGAAAAAGGCCACAAAAACGGGTGGGCTATAGCCTTGGGGGTGGGGCTGGCCAACTTCTGTCCGCCGGACTCGGAATGGCGCGAGACTTTGCGAGGCACCTCCGTGTGCCAAAATAGGTCACGGCACAGCCGCGCCAAAAATAACCCCCCCAAGGCCGGGCGCCAAGTCTGGCTAAAAATCCCCGCCAGCGGAAAAGGCCACAAAAACGGGTGGGCTATAGCCTTGGGGTGGGGCTGGCCAACTTGTCCGCCGGACTCGGAATGGCGCGAGACTTTGCGAGGCACCTCCGTGTGCCAAAATAGGCCGCGGGCACAGCCGCGCCCAAAATACCCGCCCAAGGCCGGGCGCCAAGTCCATCCAGCGGAAAAAGGCCACAAAAACGGGTGGGCTATAGCCTTGGGGGTGGGGCTGGCCAACTTCGTCGTCCGCCGGACTCGGAATGGCGCGAGACTTTGCGAGGCGCCTCCGTGTGCTGGGGCATAGGCGCTGGGCACAGCCGCGCCCAAAATACCCGCCCAAGGCCGGGCGCCAAGTTCGCCCAGCGGAAAAAGGCCACAAAACGGGTGGGCTATAGCCTTGGGGTGGGGCTGGCCAACTTCGTCCGCCGGACTCGGAATGGCGCGAGACTTTGCGAGGCGCCTCCGTGTGCCAAATAGGCTGGCGGGCACAGCCGCGCCTAAAAATACCCGCCCAAGGCCGGGCGCCAAGTTCATCCAGCGGAAAAGGCCACAAAACGGGGTGGGCTATAGCCTTGGGGGTGGGGCTGGCCAACTTCTGTCCGCCGGACTCGGAATGGCGCGAGACTTCCAAGCGAGGCGCCTCCGTGGTGCCAAAAATAGGCCGCGGGCACAGCCGCGCCTGTAAAATACCCGCCCAAGGCCGGGCGCCAAGTTCGTCCAGCGGAAAAAGGCCACAAAAACGGGTGGGCTATAGCCTTGGGGGTGGGGCTGGCCAACTTCTCCGCCGCGGACTCGGAATGGCGCGAGACTTTGCGAGGCGCCTCCGTGTGCTGGGGGCCAGGCCGCGGGCACAGCCGGCGCCCAAAAATACCCGCCCAAGGCCGGGCGCCAAGTTCGTCCAGCGGAAAAAAGGCCACAAAACGGGTGGGCTATAGCCTGGGGTGGGGCTGGCCAACTTCTGTCCGCCGGACTCGAAATGGCGCGAGACTTTGCGAGGCGCCTCCGTGGTGCCAAAATAGGCCGCGGGCACAGCCGCGCCAAAAATACCCGCCCCAAGGCCGGGCGCCAAGTTCGCCCAGCGGAAAAAGGCCACAAAACGGGGGTGGGCTATAGCCTTGGGGGTGGGGCTGGCCAACTTCGTCCGCCGGACTCGAATGGCGCGAGACTTTGCGAGGCGCCTGTGTGCCAAAATAGGCCAGCGGGCACAGCCGCGCCCAAAAAAACCCGCCCGAAGGCCGGGCGCCAAGTTCGTCCAGCATGGAAAAGGCCACAAAAACGGTGGGCTATAGCCTTGGGGCTGGCCAACTTCGTCCGCCCGACTTGGAATGGCGCGAGACTTTGCGAGGCGCCTCCGTGTGCCAAAAATAGGCACAGGCACAGCCGCGCAAAAAATAACGCCTCAAGGCCGGGCGCCAAGTTCATCCAGCGGAAAAGGCCACAAAAACGGGTGGGCTATAGCCTTGGGGTGGGGCTGGCCAACTCTGTCCGCCTGACTCGGAATGGCGCGAGACTCTTTGCGAGGCGCCTCCGTGTGCAAAATAGGCCGCAGCACAGCCGCGCTCAAAAATACCTGCCCGAAGGCCGGGCGCCAAGTTCACCAGCGGAAAAAGGCCACAAAAACGGGTGGCTATAGCCTTGGGAGTCGGGCTGACAATGTTCGTCCGCCGGACTCGAATGGCGCGAGACTTTGCAGACGGCCTGCAGCCAAAAATAGGCTTGCAGCCTTGGGGGCAGGCTGCAAATTCGTCAAAATAACCGCCCCGCGCAAGGCCGGGCGCTGTCTGTCCAGCGAAAAAGGCCACAAAAACGGGGGCTATAGCCTGGGGGTGGGCTGGCCAACTTTGTCCGCCTCGGACTCGAATGGCGCGAGACTTTGCAGGCGCCTCCAGTGCAAAAATAGGTCAGTGGCACAGCCGCGCCCAAAAATACCCGCCGGAAGGCCGGGCGCCAAGTTCGCCCAGCGGAAAAAGGCCACAAAACGGGTGGGCTATAGCCTTGGGGGTGGGGCTGGCAACTTCGTCCGCTGGACTGAATGGCGCGAGACTTTGCGAGGCGCCTCCGTGTGCTGGAAATAGGTCAGCGGGCACAGCCGCGCCCAAAATACCCGGCTCAAGGCCGGGCGCCAAGTCTGGCCCAGCGGAAAAGGCCACAAAACGGGTGGGCTATAGCCTTGGGGGGGCTGGCCAACTTCGTCCCGCAGGACTGAATGGCGCGAGACTTTACGAGGCACCTCCGTGTGCCATAAAATAGGTCATGGGCACAGCCACAGAAAATAACTGCCCGAAGGCCGGGCGCTGTTCGGCCCAGCGGAAAAGGCCACAAAACGGGTGGGCTATAGCCTTGGGGTGGGTTGGCCAACTTCGTCCGCCGGACTCGGAATGGCGCGAGACTTTGCGAGGCGCCTCCGTAGTTAAAATAGGTCATGGGCACAGCCGCGCCTAAAAATAACTACCCGAAGGCCGGGCGCAAGTTCGTCCAGCGGAAAAAGGCCAAAAACGGGTGGGCTATAGCCTTGGGGTGGGGCTGGCAACTTCGTCCGCGGACTCGAATGGCGCGAGACTTTGCGAGGCCCTCCGTGTGCTGTAAAATAGGCCAAGGGCACAGCCGCCTAAAATACCCGCCCGAAGGCCGGGCGCCAAGTTCGTCCAGCGGAAAAGGCCACAAAAACGGGTGGGCTATAGCCTTGGGGGTGGGCTGGCCAACTTCGTCCGCTGGACTCGGAATGGCGCGAGACTTGCGAGGCGCCCGTGGTGCCAAAAGAGGCCGGGCACAGCCGCGCCCAAAAATACCCTCCCGAAGGCCGGGGCGCCAAGTTCGTCCAGCGGAAAAGGCCCCCAAAAAGGGTGGCTATAGCCTTGGGTGGGGCTGGCCAACTCGTCCGCCGGACTCGGAATGGCGCGAGACTTTGCGAGGCACTGCCGTGTGGAAAAAATAGGCCGCGGGCACAGCCGCGCCAAAATAACCGCCCGAAGGCCGGGCGCCACCTCTGTCCTGATGGAAAGGCCACAAAAACGGGTGGGCTATAGCCTTGGGGTGGGGTGGCAACTGGTCCGGCCGGACTCTGAATGGCGCGAGACTTTGCAGGGCCTCCGTGTGCCAAAATAGGTCATGGGCACAGCCGCGCCTAAAATAACCGCCCAAGGCCGGGCGCCAAGTTCGCTCCAGCGGAAAAGGCCACAAAACGGGTGGGCTATAGCCTTGGGGTGGGGCTGGCCAACTCTCACGTCCGCCGGACTCGGAATGGCGCGAGATTTTGTGAGGCTCCTCCGTGTGCCAAACTTAGGTCATGGGCACAGCCGCCTAAAATAACCGCCCGAAGGCCGGGGGCGCCAAGTCTGCCCAGCGGAAAAAGGCCAAAAACGGGTGGGCTATAGCCTTGGGGGTGGGGCTGGCTAACTTATCCGACTCGACCGGAATGGCGCGAGACTTTATGCGAGGCGCCCGTGTGTGATAAAAATAGGCCGCGGGGCACAGTCATCGCCCAAAAATACCCGCCCAAGGTCGGGCGCCAAGTTCTGTCCAACGGAAAAAGGCCACAAAAACGGGTGGCTATAGCCTTGGGGGTGGGCTGGCCAACTGTCCGCCGGACTCGGAATGGCGCGAGATCTTGCGAGGCGCTCCATGTGCCAAAATAGGCCGCGGGCACAGCTGCACCAAAAATAACCTGGCGGTCGGGGCGCCAAGTCTGCACCAGCGGAAAAGGCCACAAAACGGGTGGGCTATAGGCCTTGGGGTGGGGCTGGCCAACCGTCCGCCGGACTGGAATGGCGCGAGACTTTGTGAGGTGCCTCCGTGCTAAAAATAGGCTGGGCACAGCCGCCCAAAAAATACCCCCGAAGGCCGGGCGCCAAGTTCATTCAGCGAAAAGGCCACAAAACGGGTGGGCTATAGCTCTGGGGGTGGGGCTGGCCAACTCGTCCGCTGACTCGGGAATGGCGCGAGACTTTGCGAGGCACCTCCGTGTGCCAGGCTTGTCAAGGGCACAGCCGCGCTAAAAATACCCGCCCGAAGGCCAAGCGCCAAGTTCGCCCATGGAAAAGGCCACAAAAACGGGTGGGCTATAGCCTTTGGGGTGGGGGGCTGGCCAACTTCGTCCGGCTGGACTCGGAATGGCGCAGACTTTGGGAGGCGCCTCCTGTGCTAAAGGCCGGCCGCGGATACAGCCGCGCCTAAAAATACCCGCTCGAAGGCCGGGCGCCAAGTTCGCCCAGCGAAAAGGCCACAAAACGGGTGGGCTATAGCCTAGTGGGGCTGGCAACTTCGTCCGGCCGGACTGAATGGCGCGAGATTTGCGAGGCGCCTCCTGCAGCTAAAAATAGGGTCATGGACACAGCCGCGCCTGGGCAATACCCGCCCAAGGCCGGGGCGCCAAGTTCATCCCAGCGGAAAAAGGCCAAAAACGGGTGGGCTATAGCCTTGGGGGGTGGGGCTGGCCAACTCGTCCGCCGGACTCGGAATGGCGCGAGACTTTGTGAGGCCCTGGGTGGTGCCAAAAATAGGCCATGGTCACAGCCGCGCCCAAAATAACTCCCCAAGGCCGGGCGCCAAGTTCGTCCAGCGGAAAAGGCCACAAAACGGGTGGGCTATAGCCTTGGGGTGGGGCTGGCCGACTGGTCCGCCGGACTGGAATGGCGCGAGACTTAGCGAGGCGCCTCCGTGGTCTGTGGGTCATAGGCCGCGGGCACAGCCGCGCCCAAAAATACCCGCCCGAAGGCCGGGGCGCTGTTCACCAACGGAAAAAGGCCACAAAAACGGGTGGGCTATAGCCTTGGGGTGGGGCTGGCCAACTCACCGGCCGGACTGAATGGCGCGAGACTTTTTAGGGGCCTCCGTGTGCCAAAATAGGCCGCGGGTACAGCCGCGCCCAAAATACCTGCCCGAAGGCCGGGCGCCAAGTTCCCAGCGCGAAAAATGCCACAAAACGGTGGGCTATAGCCTTGGGGGTGGGGCTGGCCCACTTCGTCCGCTCGGACTGAATGGCGCGAGACTTTTTGTGGCGCCTCCCGTGTGCCAAAATACGCTGCGGCACAGCCGCGGGAAGAAAAATAACCGGCCCAAGGCCGGGGCGCCAAGTTCACCCAACGAAAAAGGCCACAAAAACGGGTGGGCTGGCAGCCTTGGGGGTGGGGCTGGCCAACTTCACCCGCGGACTGGAATGGCGAGACTTTGCGAGGCGCCTCCGTGTAAAATAGGCCGCGGGCACAGCCGCTCCAAAATACCGGCCCGAAGGCCGGGCGCCAAGTTTGGCCAGCGGAAAAAGGCCACAAAAACGGGTGGGCTATAGCCTTGGGGTGGGCTGGCCAACCTCTGTCCGCCGGACTCGGAATGGCGCGAGACTTGCGAGGCCCTCCGTGCTGGGAATAGGCCACGGGCACAGCCGCAAAAAATAACCCGCCAAGGCCACGCCAAGTCAGGCCCAGCGGAAAAAGGCCACAAAACGGGTGGCTATAGCCTTGGGGGGGGGTTGGCCAACTTCGTCCGCCGACTCGGAATGGCGCGAGACTTTGCGAGGTGCCTCCGTGTGCTGTAATAGGCTACGGGCACAGCCGCGCCAAAAATACCCGCCCAAGGCCGGGCGCTAAGTTCGGCCCAGCTGAAAAGGCCACAAAACGGGTGGCTATAGCCTTGGGGGTGGGGCTGGCCAACTTCGTCCGCCGGACTGGGAATGGCGCGAGACTTTCCGAGGCGCCTCCGTGTGCCAAAAATAGGCCAAGGGCACAGCCGCGCCCAAAATACCCGCCCGAAGGCTGGGCGCCACGTTCGACCTGGGCAAAATGCCCACAAAACCGGGTGGGTTATTGCCTGGGGGGTGGGGCTGGCCAACTTCGTCCGCCGGACTCGGAATGGCGCGAGACTTTGCGAGGCGCCTCCGTGTGCCAAAAATAGGCCGCGGGAACAGCCGCGCCAAAAAATACCCACCCGAAGGCCGGGCGCCAAGTTCGTCCAGCGGAAAAAGGCCACAAAAGCGGGTGGGCTATAGCCTTGGGGGTGGGGCTGGCCAACCGTCCGCCGGACTCGGAATGGCGCGAGACTTTGCGAGGCGCCTCCGTGTGCCAAAAATAGGCCGCGGCACAGCCGCGCCAAAAATACCCGCCCGAAGGCCGGGCGCCAAGTTCGTCCAGCGGAAAAAGGCCACAAAAGCGGGTGGGCTATAGCCTTGGGGGTGGGGCTGGCCAACCGTCCGCCGGACTCGGAATGGCGCGAGACTTTGCGAGGCACCTCCGTGTGCCAAAAATAGGCCGCGGGCACAGCCGCGCCCAAAATACCCGCCGAAGGCCGGGCGCCAAGTTCGTCCAGCGGAAAAAGTCCAAAAAAACGTGAGGGCAAAAGCCTTGGGGGTGGGGCTGGCCAACTTCGTCAGCAGGACTCGGAATGGCGCGAGACTTTGCGAGTCGCCTCCGTGTGCCAAAAATAGGCCGCAGGCACAGACGCGCCAAAAATACCCGCCCGAAGGCCGGGCGCCAAGTTCGTCCAGCGGAAAAAGGCCACAAAAGCGGGTGGGCTATAGCCTTGGGGGTGGGGCTGGCCAACCGTCCGCCGGACTCGGAATGGCGCGAGACTTTGCGAGGCGCCTCCGTGTGCCAAAAATAGGCCGGGGCACAGCCGCGCCAAAATACCCGCCCGAAGGCCGGGCCGCCAAGTTCGTCCAGCGGAAAAAGGCCACAAAAACGGGTGGGCTATAGCCTTGGGGGGTGGGGCTGGCCAACTTCGTCCGCCGGACTCGGAATGGCGCGAGACTTTGCGAGGCACCTCCGTGTGCCAAAAATAGGCCGCGGGCACAGCCGCGCCAAAAAATACCCGCCCGAAGGCCGGGGCGCCAAGTTCGTCCGGCGGACAAAGGCGACGCAGGCGGGTGGGCTATAGCCTTGGGGGTGGGGCTGGCCAACCGTCCGCCGGACTCGGAATGGCGCGAGACTTTGCGAGGCCCCTCCGTGTGCCAAAACTCGCCCGCGGGCACAGCCGCCCCCAAAAACCCCCGCCCGACGGCCGGGGCGCCAAGTCCGTCCAGCGGAAAAAGGCCACAAACCCGGGTGGGCTATAGCCTTGGGGGGTGGGGCTGGCCAACTTCGTCCGCCGGACTCGGAATGGCGCGAGACTTTGCGAGGCACCTCCGTGTGCCAAAAATAGGCCGCGGGCACAGCCGCGCCAATAATACCCGCCCAAAGGCCGGGCGCCAAGTTCGTCCAGCGTAAAAAGGCCACAAAAACGGGTGGGCTATAGCCTTGGGGGTGGGGCTGGCCAACTTCGTCCGCCGGACTCGGAATGGCGCGAGACTTTGCGTGGCTCCTCCGTGTTCCATAAATAGGCCGCGGGCACAGCCGCGCCAAAATACCCGCCCGAAGGCCGGGCGCCAAGTTCGTCCAGCGGAAAAAGGCCACAAAAGCGGGTGGGCTATAGCCTTGGGGGTGGGGCTGGCCAACCGTCCGCCGGACTCGGAATGCCGCGAGACTTTGCGAGCCACCACCGTGTGCCAAAAATAGGCCGCGGGCACAGCCGCGCCCAAAATACCCGCCCGAAGGCCGGGCGCCAAGTTCGTCCAGCGGAAAAAGGCCACAAAAACGGGTGGGCTATTGCCTGGGGGGTGGGGCTGGCCAACTTCGTCCGCCGGACTCGGAATGGCGCGAGACTTTGCGAGGCGCCTCCGTGTGCCAAAAATAGGCCGCGGGCACAGCCGCGCCCAAAAAAAACAGCCCGAAGGCCGGGGCGCCAAGTTCGTCCAGTCGAAAAAGGCCAAAAAAACGGGTGGGCTATAGCCTTGGGGGGTGGGGCTGGCCAGCTTCGTCCGCCGGACTCGGAATGGCGCGAGACTTTCCGAGGCGCCTCCGTGTGCCAAAAATAGGCCGCGAGCACAGCCGCGCCCAAAAATAACCTCCCGACGGCCGGGGCGCCAAGTTCGTCCAGCGGAAAAAGGCCACAAAAACGGGTGGGCCATAGCCTTGGGGGTGGGGCTGGCAAAATCGTCCGCCGGACTCGGAATGGCGTGAGACTTTTCGAGGCGCCTCCGTGTGCCAAAAATAGGCCGCGGGCACAGCCGCGCCAAAAATACCCGCCCGAAGGCCAGGGCGCCAAGTTCGTCCAGCGGAAAAAGGCCACAAAAACGGGTGGGCTATAGCCTTGGGGGTGGGGCTGGCCAACTTCGTCCGCCGGACTCGGAATGGCGCGAGACTTTGCGAGGCACCTCCGTGTGCCAAAAATAGGCCGCGGGCACAGCCGCGCCCAAAAATACCCGCCCGAAGGCCGGGCGCCAAGTTCGTCCAGCGGAAAAAGGCCACAAAAACGGGTGGGCTATAGCCTTGGGGGGTGGGGCTGGCCAACTTCGTCCGCCGGACTCGGAATGGCGCGAGACTTTGCGAGGCGCCTCCGTGTGCCAAAAATAGGCTGCGGGCACAGCCGCGCCCAAAATACCCGCCCGAAGGCCGGGGCGCCAAGTTCGTCCAGCGGAAAAAGGCCACAAAAACGGGTGGGCTATAGCCTTGGGGGGTGGGGCTGGCCAACTTCGTCCGCCGGACTCGGAATGGCGCGAGACTTTGCGAGGCGCCTCCGTGTGCCAAAAATAGGCCGCGGGCACAGCCGCGCCCAAAAATACCCGCCCGAAGGCCGGGGCGCCAAGTTCGTCCAGCGGAAAAAGGCCACAAAAACGGGTGGGCTATAGCCTTGGGGGGTGGGGCTGGCCAACTTTGTCCGCCGGACTCGGAATGGCGCGAGACTTTGCGAGGCGCCTCCGTGTGCCAAAAATAGGCCGCGGGCACAGCCGCGCCCAAAAATACCCGCCCGAAGGCCGGGGCGCCAAGTTCGTCCAGCGGAAAAAGGCCACAAAAACGGGTGGGCTATAGCCTTGGGGGGTGGGGCTGGCCAACCTCGTCCGCCGGACTCGGAATGGCGCGAGACTTTGCGAGGCGCCTCCGTGTGCCAAAAATAGGCCGCGGGCACAGCCGCGCCAAAAAAACCCCCCCGAAGGCCGGGGCGCCAAGTTCGTCCAGCGGAAAAAGGTCACAAAAACGGGTGGGCTATAGCCTTGGGGGTGGGGCTGGCCAACCGTCCGCCGGACTCGGAATGGCGCGAGACTTTGCGAGGCACCTCCGTGTGCCAAAAATAGGCGCGGGCACAGCCGCGCCAAAAATACCCGCCCGAAGGCCGGGCGCCAAGTTCGTCCAGCGGAAAAAGGCCACAAAAGCGGGTGGGCTATAGCCTTGGGGGTGGGGCTGGCCAACTTCGTCCGCCGGACTCGGAATGGCGCGAGACTTTGCGAGGCGC